>CM068367.1:354862960-355462960 GCA_034769895.1 Magicicada septendecula
CGACATGCTGTTTTTTCCATTACATTCATCTTTTGGTACTTTATGTTCCTTTCTTGCAAAAGAGCAATATTTAAATTTCTAAATAAATATTAGTACACATATAAGCCTCAAATTTGTTGTAGATCCTAATTAGTAAAACTAAAAAAAATATGACTACCAAATTCGTAAGGCATAAGAAGTAACATCATTACAATGATTCAATACATATATTGTTATTTATATCTGCGTTCATTATGCCTTTTTAATATAAACTAATTTATAATGAAACTACTGAACTAATGAGAAACAAGATATAACGAATTTAACACACCAAAGATGTTGGGTTTACCAGTTAAACAGTGTAAATTTATAAAAATTTAGGTTGAACAATCTTCAATAGAAAGTAATGTTCTATAGTTAATGCTTTATATTTTTACGACGGTCTATTGATCGTCGTATGGTACAGTGGAAAACAAAATACAAAACACCAATGAAGCCACTAAAACCAGCTTTAATTATCACAAATAACAATTTATAATCAACTCGTACAATAATTCTAGTTAGTTTTGTCCACACACAATAATAATGTCATATATAAAGAATTCCGCGCTATAATCACTTTTCACTACTACACCACTTGCGACGCACTGTGTAAATCGCCCGACATAACATTGAACCCTAAGCGGCAGGAATGGGTTATTTATAGTCTCCAGGGTTCCATAATATGAGTCCTTAACAAACACTTGAAAATTCTAGTGAATACTTCAGCGCGGCCACGGCAGAAACACACACCGGCAAGGCTAGTTTAGAAGCTTCTAGAACGACACCGTCGAACGCACGAGAGGTTCCGCATTACATAATACTGCCTGGCATATCAAGCGTCAGATATGCGTTACAGCTGCGGGAATAGCTGAGAAAAGAGTAGAATAACGTTCTCCAATGCACCAGAACGTACCGTAATGGCGTAGCACTATTTCCGTATTACGTAACAATATATTAATTGTTTATTAAGTCTAAGCATCATCATCTGCTCGCAGCTAATAATGTTTGGAAATCAATGCTTCAATAAAGCACTTTTAATGAGGCTGCCAATCAGATCTGAAACACACAATATTTATATAGGAGATATGAATGTATGTTAGCAGCATAATAATACTTATTAAATATATATGTATAACATGTGACAGATTAAATTACTTTCCACAAGACAAACGAATAGTGTTGTTTGTTCATACATGGTAACATTAAAGTAAAGTATTGTGAAAATGTACATTATTTCAACGTAATTAATGAAAATAATAAAGTAATTTATTCCTTATTTAAAGTAATTAAGTAATAAGCCGGTAATGTGTGGAACATGTGTAATAAGTAAAAGTATAAATGTAGACAACAATAAATGAACTGCGATAATATACATCTGACTATCAGGCAGCGACTGACCAACGTTCAGTAATCTGAATACTTATCCTCACACCCACTGACACTAACTGAATGCCGACATGTGTTACAGTAACATTGTCATCCATTATTTTAGTTAAATTACATAAATATCATTTTAATTTACATTTGATTACTGCCCTCACATGTTCTTCTCTGTTGTAAACTTACCGACAACACAAGTCTTACATTCAACCTCTGCTTCTGTGTTCTTTGCCTATTCCTTGTTTATTATGCTGATTTAGTATTTCAGGAAACATTTGCACACTACTCAGAAAAATCTATAATAACACTTTAACGTATAAACCTCTGAAGACAATAAAAACTGTTCTTTCTGATTTCACTTTTTACGTATAGTTAAAATCTTGGTGAATGTAAATTGTGGAATAAAGACGCTTTTGTCTAGGTAGAAAGTAAGAGCAGTAAGATATTATTTATTTGTTAAATTGCACGTCTTTAGTAACAATCGGTTTTGGTGAGTTTAAAACTGTCTGAATTAATACATTTTTTTGTTATTGTTATCGAAAATCTATTTCACGTTTAGGCTTCAAATGTATTGAAGGGTGTTGTTTGAAACTGACATGATTCATACAACCTCATTTTCTATAGCCTCACCATGAAACGTGAAACGATATTTTCGCACACGATTTCTGTGTGTTATGTTTTTATAAGATCTCTGCAGTAGTATTTATATTCAGTTCAATATTACTGACTTTATATAATAAAACTTGGGGTTACCTGGTTAGATTCATCAATGTTGCCTCTCGTTGTGGACGCCAATTTGTAACAAAACCTATTACAAATAAATTTAGAAAGGAATGATTCCCTTGTGCTCGCTGGTATGTAACTAGATAGTTCTAAATTTATTTTATTTTATTTATTTTAATTACTTGAGATATTAAAATAAATTTTGTATTAATTGTTCTTAGTAAGTTTATTTTATTTATTCGATTACTTTATTACAGTTCACTGACCTAGTTACCTCTTTTAAAAAGCACGTGTTGTTCCAAAATAGATACTGCCAACTTAATCTTCTTGAGTTGATGTAACCTCTAATAATTGTGTATGGGGGAAATATCGTTAATTATAAAAATGATGATTCGTACACTAGTTTTTCTTCCACATTCTTTTATTTTTTTATTTGGTATTCAATTCTCTTCTTCTGATATTAAAATGGAATAATATTTCTCGTAATACAAATTAGTTAACCAGGCTTGTTACAATGACAGCTCAACAGTTGGTAGCGTGAGTTTTCGTCATCTCAGAAAATAAGAAGAAATATTTACGTGACAATAATATAACCTTTTGGGGGTTCTTTTGACTACAATAATTAACAAAAAATTTCTTTTTTGAGGAACAAAACATTACAATACAAAATTAAATATGATATTATAAAACAATAAAGTAAAAGCTAAAGTGACGAACAGTTCGTATTTCGGACAGTACCCGGTGTTGGTGTTAACCTAGTTGGGCTAAGTTGTTTAGTTAAACTTTGAATACAAAAACAACATACAATAGTTAAACATGAAATAATATTAATAGTGTTAGTGTTTATATACAGCGATAATATAAACATAAGTTCACAAGTGTCTATTACAAGTTACTATGGGATCATGATCATTAATTATTAAGTTTTGTTATAAATTCTCAAAATAAACACTGTACTTTCCTTTTCTTTATACTCTATTTATAGAATATTCATTTATACTTTATTCTTTGTACTCTATTTATACTCTATTTATTCACTGTTATTAATTATTCACTGTAATGTAATTTAATGATTAAAACCACTTCACAACGCTTGACGTTCACTGTTAGGTTACGTTCCCGTTTGTAGGTTAGACCGTTGTTTGTTTACACTGCACATAACCTCACTTGGTTTCAAGATTTTGAGGACGAGAATATTTACACTTTGGGTTAGAGATTAATTACGTTTTCCGTGTTACAGAGGAGTTCTTTACTGCATGATGACCGGAGAACAACTAACTTCTTTGCGGTGCGTTATGGGTAAATTCACCTGGCTGGTGAACGATTCTGATTGGTGGACATATTAACTATTCCGTTAATAATTACAAAACTTTCGTTTTAGGCGTCAGTCTTTGGGTTGGAGGATATCAACCCACGCCAAGCTAAGCGTCACTTTTCTGAACAAATTTATAAAAATATTTTAGAATTTACATAATGTCCTTATGCTACCTACAATTAAAAATATATTACTACCATTAATCAGCATTTTTATGCTGATCATTTTGAGACCTCATAAGGCATGGTTCGGTTCAGTAATTATAAAAATAACAATTTTCACAGATTAACTTAGTCTAGTATTCTCTATAGAATATTAATTTTTCTGTTCCATCATTTAATTCTTAGTTGTATAATTGGGTTTAATTTAATATTATATGGTTTAACAATAGTGATAATAATTATAAACATCAATTTATTATAAAAACCTAGTATTGCCATCTAGGCCTAATCATGTCCATACTCAATGGGACCTTAATTCCTTTCTCAAATTAAAATTACTTAATTCTACTATAAAGTAACAACTCTTGATTATCACTTATGATCTACTTGAACTTTTACAATTTATTTTATACTTCACTACAAGCTTTTTTCCTTGTACTGTCCATAAACTTCCACATTAGCTGTACGAAGTGTTTGTCAAAGTTGACAACTTATTATTTGCATTATGCCTGGTCTATTATTGACATTTCTTATTACTGTATTCCTTTCTTACTCTACTAACATACATTATTTTATAATCTATACTATATGATATAACAGATTTTATTTACATAAATTGTTATCATTTTTCCTACTCAGTATATTTAGGCTTTTGTCTCATCAGTTTCTTACTACTATTTACATTATTATTTAGTTCCTAAACATCAATAGTTAATTATAATTGTCTTATTTATTATTCTGTTTGTTGTTCCTACTTTTTATCATGACATTATTTATCTTATATTCTTCTTTATTTCTTTGTCTTACTTTAACATATAAATATGGTGCATAACCTAACTTACATCATAACACTTTTATATACAATTAAACTGTTATTATTCACTTATTTTATACTAATCCTTCTCTGAATTGTTTTTTTTTACTTGATTCACACTCACATATGATTATTCTCTGGCTTTATAGTTCTTTTACATCAAATTTTATCTAGTTTATAAATTTTCCTGATTGGTAAAACATTTAAGTTCTGCTGTATAGGTTTTCACCTATTTTTTACAACATTACTTATGCAGTTTACTAGATTTATTTATTATTAAGTTCCAGATAATCATATTTGGTATTTTGGTCTCATCTTTTATTTTACATTTATCTTAAATTTACTCTTTAACACATATTTTACATTATACAGGTTCCTTACTTAATTATTATTCTGTTCTTCATTATTATGATAAGATAATTATTTATGTAAGGGTATATTCTTTATGTAGAGGGAAACATCACGTTACAATATTTAAGTAGACATATCACGCTTCAAGTAATAATAACCAAGATTTTCCGCGCGTTATGACTATCTTAATATTTTTCATTTGTCTACGTCAAAACGTCCAATAACTTACGCTAGTTCAAGATTAAAATTTCCATCACGAAATGTAACTTCACAACACACTACGTAAGCATAATTTTTACCAATAATGCCTATGCAAAATAAATTTCAACTGTGATGCGTCAAGCACCTACTTTTTAATATTATGTGAGGAAGTAATAATTACCTGGTAGGCTAATAAGTTTCAAATTAAATTGACAGACGACTTGTTTCATTTCAAGCATTTTCTAATAATATTTTTTTAAAATAATGGATACTATTTTTCTGAACGATTTTACTGATTTGTAAATATAAACACACACACACACACACACACACACACACATTTTAAGTGTCTTGAAGAAACAACTTTTTCGTTTCTCTAACAGTAATTTCATACATATAAGGAGCACGAAATTAAAAAATTAGACCCTACTTTTCCAGGTAAGGCGATTTCAGTTTACAGTTTTAAGTAAGCTGCAAAAATATATTTTAAAACATGTGATTTCAATCCAACCTCATTAAACATGTAAACATGTGTATCATTAGCTTCATGAATTAGATTTTCCTCATGTACATATATTACACTAAAATATTATTTACTTTAGAATTGTAGGTATCAATGTTTCAAGTGTAACTGCATGTCTTCTTTTATGCACAGAATATCTCATAATATAAGGAATGTAGAGTTTATGTAAGAACGAAACACTACGCGGAAACACTTCCCCGCCTTTCTGTGAAGAGAATTTATATTTAATGAATTCCTTTTACTTGAAAGGTGTATACTTTACTAGCCGTAAGGCAGCACAATTTTCCGCTTGACAATATTTTAGGAAATAATGTTACGTTTACGATGTTCTTTCAACGTAAAATGATGTTCTTGTTCACGTTTATTTTCAAAATATATACATAGTACTCGTTCCTCTGTTTCATCCTTGTGTTTCAGTTATTTGGTTAATGTAAATTACAAACCGACGAAGATGACAAAAAGAAAGCCTGAAACTCAAGACTATAGATATTTAGAAACTACAGTAAGTATAGATATTCAGTAGGGTCTAGACATGAAAGTCCTGAGATCGATGTGTACATTATAATGTAAATTACGCTTGCCATTTGAATGCCTTGATTTAACAAAGAATCTTGTTTCGAGTCGAAAAATTAAGTTTTTTAAAATAATAACTAAGCGCTTATTTATTTAAATTATTTTACATTTACGCTACAACAAATCAACATTATTAGAATGCTTTTATATTCTCTCGTTTTATAACAGCCAGGTAAGAGTATTGTGTGTTGCTGACGATGAGAAACTACATACAATTGAATCAGGCCCACACTACGAATCACTGGAGTAGTCAAATCTTTTACACGGCAAAATATGTCATGTTTAAAAAAATCGACACATATTCCAATAGGAATCTGTACACGAGCGCCATAATAACTGGTGATATTTGGTGTGAGCAACACAAAATCTGTTGTACCCGTGTAGTTACGACATGTAAAACTAGATAACACAAAACTCGTAGATTAGTTAAGCACCATTTATGACGGTTACATAGAAGACTGACTATAACATGATAATTCGTACTGTCATAATTTTGTATACAATTATCTGACAAAATCTAAATCAGTAGATTTGTTTAAAAAAATAAACATACAATTTTAAGGGTCTTTCCCTTAATAGGCCTACACTTCAGATTCCATTGATTCCTTTATGATCATTACTGAGACTTATGCTTTCCTGCAGTAAACATCGTTATTTGCTGAGACATATCAACATTGCTGTACTCTTTATTTTCATTTTTAGTTTGATTATTTTATAGTTTTTGTTTCACTACGTTTATTGAACGTATTTCTCAATGTCGTCACATTTGGGAGTATGAGCCTTTTTAGAGTTTAAGCTAATCTCATAGTACCAGTCAGTGAATTCAATGGCACAATCTCTATCTCAGAACTAAAGCGACATACTAACAGTACAGTATCATAATAATAGAGATTGTGATCGGCGACACAATGTTCAAAATTAGTAACAGTTCCAGTTAACTTATTAAATTTCATTTTCAGGTATCTGTATTGTATTTTAGAAACCATATATAAATATTACATGCCAAAGAGGATAAGTCTGTAAATCGTAAATATGCCGTATAAACGTGCTGTGCTGTAGTGCTTCATTCATACGTTTTCAGTTAGTGTTCATACACAGTATAATATTCACCGTGGTATAGGATAGAAGGTTCCAAGCGCTCCCATGAAACAACTATACACCAATCCCACATAGACTGTTAATAAAAATAAACCGTACACAGAGTAACGTTAGTAAACATGAAGTATGCAGAAGCCACAAAAATTCATGCAATATATAATGCTCTTTTATCTGTAATTAAAATAGCAACAAGCAGTATGCATACGTCTTATGTAAATATTTGTGTTAAACATTAATGTTAATTATCTTTTGTGAATAATGAAATATCTTAATAGACGTAATCATTAATTTATCTAGCTCAAATGATATATTATACTGATGTGTTATATACGAATTTTCGTCTAGTAATATTGCTTTCAAAATATAATTACCTGCTTTTACAGCAACATGTCGCCACCTACCATATCCGTGTTTGCTATCCCATTCTGTTTTTACGATTATTACAGATAAAAGATTTTGTAAGTTGCGGTACTCAAAAAGATAGTTTATGAGGTGCTATGGAAACATAGCACTATAAATAGCCAACTCTAATAAAATGGATTATCTCATTATTTTGTTAGATTAGTGCAACCACAGGCAATCTTCCTGTTAAAGGCACAACTTATACAACACTGTCATGGTCGTATACGGTAATTAATATTAACGTTGAACGCCTAAGAAAATTTGCAGCATTCGTCAATTTAAAGATTAGAAATAACTTTTCAGTAAAATGAGCTACATTGACAAACGTAATTGTGTACAAAAGGTTGTAGTTCAGTAGTTGGGTATTTATTGTCAACAGAACATTATCAAAATAAGTTAACTTTGTAATTATGTTTAGAGAGTGGTTATTAGTTTTGCCGAATTTAGTATACTTACAAACACCAAATAAAATAAATAAAGTATTAAAAGTGTACCTGGTTAACAAGACCGTAAGTATATATTATGAAAAGAGAATATGAACGAACCTAAAATCTATTTCATTAAACCAGAATACAGAAAATAAGAAGAGAATGTATAATATGTACAATAAGAAAGAGACTATGAACACTTCGTTAAAAAAAAATATAAGTCTTCCTTGGATTCATTTTATGGAATGCAGGAATTCAAAATTTTAAGCGACGCACGAAATAGCCAGCATACTTGAATATTATGCTGCCAAACCAAACTGACGCACAGGACAAACTTGTAAAATTAAAGGAAATGGATCATGGTATATTTTCTTAAGGTGTGACCGTTTCCTGGTTGAATCGGACTGCTGAAACCAATTATTCGAATGTGGTGATGTTATAAGAAACCGATAAAACGGAATTACTAAGGCAATCCACCACAATTCTAGTATACCTCCAGTATATTTATTTTAATCATTAATGGGGTTGACTACGAACTATATGAATTTAGAGGAGCCAGAGCTCAGTCACTTTTGTTACTGCAGTGACGTCTGTGCAAGTGTAGTTTTAGTTTTGCGACCATTATGTAAACGTTTAATGAAGAAATTTGTGTTAGTGGTTGAAATCACAATCAGAATGATTAATATTGCACACCACTATATAAAAATTATTCCGATTAGCGCTTTCAAGCTTCACAGCTCATCGTCAGATCAGGAATAGGCAGAAAATATGTAATACCCAACCCTTCACCCCTCTCCCCCACCCTGCTCACCCACAACAAACTAAAAATTAATGACCCTTCCCCACCCCCTAAACTCTGTCTCACCATCTGTACAGTTACATATTTTTCTAGTAAATTCCTTGTGTTTCAGTGTGTGTGTGTGTGTGTGTGTGTGTGTGTGTGTGTGTGTGTGCATCCTTTTAAACTACCCTCTTCCTCTCCACACACGTGGGTCAGTCACACACCCTTATTTTAAAACAACCAATTAGTACTATGAAATATAATTCTTAATCTTATCTATCTGCCCTCTCTCATTTACTTCTTAATCATGTTATAAAATATTTCTTCATTATCAAAATTAATTTTAATATTAATTAAATTGTCTAACCCTTTTTCTCTTTCTTTCAATATTTCTAACTCCTCTCTAATCTTCCTTTCAACTGTGTTATTTACTACTTTTACAATTTCGTATTCTTCCAAAGGATTAACAAACTTGTGGTTGTCTTCTATGAAATGTCCTGCATATAACGAATTGGTTGTTCTATTACCTTCTCCACGTTTGTGGTCAGACAACCTGCATGCGAATTTTCGTCCTGTCTCCCCTAGGTACACTTTGTTGCAGTCTTTACATTTTAATTTATAAATTCCGCTTTTCTGTAATACTGGAATTTTTTCTATATTCTATATTCCTTATCTTATCAAATACCGTTTCACATTTTTTAATAGCTATATCTACTCCATATTTATTAAAACATTTTATAATTTTTCTAGTATGTGAACCTATGTATGTCAATGATCCTGCATAATTCTTTTGTTCTGGTTCTATTTTAGCTTTTTGTATGTTGACCCTTTTCATAACTTTATCCACTATGTTGGTGCTATAATTATTATTCCTTACAATTCCCTTTATCGTTTTTAACTCCCTATCTTTTGATTCGGTCTCTTTTAAACACTTCTGAGCTCTGTAACAAAAGGAATTGATTGCCGCCATTTTATATCTGTATGGGTGGTACGACTCTCTTGGTATAATTATATCAGAATACGACTCTTTCCTAAATATCCCAGACTGTAGTTTCTCATCATCTTTAATTTCTATGTTTAAATCTAAGTAATTTATTTGCTTACCTCCTATCTCTTCCTTAAATTGTAAGTTTTTATCCTTATTATTTACCTCTTTTATAAACTCATGCACTTCTTCTATGCTTCCTTCCCAAACTACTAATACATCATCAACGTATCTAGACCATAATTTTATATTGTCTTTATACTTAGTGGAAGTTATTAATTGCTTTTCAAAATCATTCATGTATATTTCAGCAAGAATAGGGGATAATGAAGACCCCATAGGTAAACCTTTTTTCTGTATATAAAACTTGTTATTAAACCTAAAATAGTTCTGATTTACACATTCTTTAATTACTTTCATCAACTGATTTTTATACCTGTATTCTCCCATATTATTATCGTTTATTAACTTAATAACTTTATTTACTGTGATATTAGTAAACATGTCCTTAACATCCAGTGATATCAATTTTGTATTTCCATTAATGCTAATATTTTCTAATTTTTCTATCAATTTTATATTATTCTCTATGTTGTATTTTGTCCCAAATTCATATTTCTCTTTCAGTACTCTGCTAACTTCCTTTGATAGTTTATAAATAGGTGCATTAATAAAAGAAACAATCGGTCTAATTGGTTTTCCTTCTTTATGTATCTTAACCTGACTTTTAAAAGTTGGTGCTGTTGGATTACTTTCCAATAAATACTTTTTCTTATTTTCTTCTATAAATGTTATCTGTTTCATCATTTGTTTTATCCTTGACTGGTACGTACTTGTATAATCATACTTTATTTCCTCGTATGGTCCTTCCCTTATAAATTCTTCCGTTTTCTTTATGTATTCTTCCTTTCTCATTAGTACCATTGTATTTCCTTTATCCGCCTTCGTAACTATTTTTATATAGTAGATATTTTTATATCCGCCACCACTAATTTTTATATAGTGGTGTGCAATATTGATCATTCTGATTGTGATTTCAACCACTAACACAAATTTCTTCATTAAACGTCTGTTAAGATGTGCAATCGACTACAGGTAATGGACAACAACAATGAGGTAATAAACGACAAGAATAAGGTAAGTAAAGTTTTTAAATATCTTAAGTTAAAAGTTAAATTGAAGAGGGTTTTAAGTAAAATATGGTTTAATAAACAATGTCTGGATAATAATGTCATCCCAAAGTACGCTCAAGTTAAAATTAAAAATAAGAACAGTGTAGCCAAAAAAGTAAAAGAACAAAGCGAGAAGTTGTTGATAAAACTGGAAATAAGGTCACTCTACGGCTTAATCAATAGACATAATAGGGAATTATATGACAGACACATAGAATTATTAAGAATATACTCGTATGTAGAGTTAGAAGAAATATTATATAATTTTGGTTTGGGGTACATAGAAAAGAAATTGGAAAAGAAAAATAAAAAAATGGTAGATAAGTTAAATAAATTAATAAGAAAGAACGAAGTAAAAAAGGAACACCTCTCTAAGAATAACTATGAAAAAAGAGTAATAAACCTTACAGAGGTAAATTTCAATACGGAAGAAAAAGAAATGTTAGCGAAAGGCTTAAAATACGCACCGCCACCAGAATTAAATCAAGAAAAATCGATTATTGAATGCGAAAGCATAATACAAAAACTAGGAAATGAAAATGATAAAAAAAGAATAAGGTGGGAAGTAGGGAATGTAGTAGATAAAATATTTAAGAAAAGTTTGTATAATTCAAAGAACGAACAAAAAATCAAAGCAACTGTAACTAAACTAAAGAATAAAATAAAGAAGAATGATATTATAGTTACGAAGGCGGATAAAGGAAATACAATGGTACTAATGAGAAAGGAAGAATACATAAAGAAAACGGAAGAATTTATAAGGAAAGGACCATACGAGGAAATAAAGTATGATTATACAAGTAAGTACCAGTCAAGGATAAAACAAATGATGAAACAGGTAACATTTATAGAAGAAAATAAGAAAAAGTATTTATTGGAAAGTAATCCAACAGCACCAACTTTTAAAAGTCAGGTTAAGATACATACAGAAGGAAAACCAATTAGACCGATTGTTTCTTTTATTAATGCACCTATTTATAAACTATCAAAGGAAGTTAGCAGAGTACTGAAAGAGAAATATGAATTTGGGACAAAATACAACATAGAGAATAATATAAAATTGATAGAAAAATTAGAAAATATTAGCATTAATGGAAATACAAAATTGATATCACTGGATGTTAAGGACATGTTTACTAATATCACAGTAAATAAAGTTATTAAGTTAATAAACGATAATAATATGGGAGAATACAGGTATAAAAATCAGTTGATGAAAGTAATTAAAGAATGTGTAAATCAGAACTATTTTAGGTTTAATAACAAGTTTTATATACAGAAAAAAGGTTTACCTATGGGGTCTTCATTATCCCCTATTCTTGCTGAAATATACATGAATGATTTTGAAAAGCAATTAATAACTTCCACTAAGTATAAAGACAATATAAAATTATGGTCTAGATACGTTGATGATGTATTAGTAGTTTGGGAAGGAAGCATAGAAGAAGTGCATGAGTTTATAAAAGAGGTAAATAATAAGGATAAAAACTTACAATTTAAGGAAGAGATAGGAGGTAAGCAAATAAATTACTTAGATTTAAACATAGAAATTAAAGATGATGAGAAACTACAGTCTGGGATATTTAGGAAAGAGTCGTATTCTGATATAATTATACCAAGAGAGTCGTACCACCCACACAGATATAAAATGGCGGAAATCAATTCCTTTTGTTACAGAGCTCAGAAGTGTTTAAAAGAGACCGAATCAAAAGATAGGGAGTTAAAAACGATAAAGGGAATTGTAAGGAATAATAATTATAGCACCAACATAGTGGATAAAGTTATGAAAAGGGTCAACATACAAAAAGCTAAAATAGAACCAGAACAAAAGAATTATGCAGGGTCATTGACATACATAGGTTCACATACTAGAAAAATTATAAAATGTTTTAATAAATATGGAGTAGATATAGCTATTAAAAAATGTGAAACGGTATTTGATAAGATAAGGAATAAGAATATAGAAAAAATTCCAGTATTACAGAAAAGCGGAATTTATAAATTAAAATGTAAAGACTGCAACAAAGTGTACCTAGGGGAGACAGGACGAAAATTCGCATGCAGGTTGTCTGACCACAAACGTGGAGAAGGTAATAGAACAACCAATTCGTTATATGCAGGACATTTCATAGAAGACAACCACAAGTTTGTTAATCCTTTGGAAGAATACGAAATTGTAAAAGTAGTAAATAACACAGTTGAAAGGAAGATTAGAGAGGAGTTAGAAATATTGAAAGAAAGAGAAAAAGGGTTAGACAATTTAATTAATATTAAAATTAAATTTGATAATGAAGAAATATTTTATAACATGATTAAGAAGTAAATGAGAGAGGGCAGGTAGATAAGATTAAGAATTATATTTCATAGTACTAATTGGTTGTTTTAAAATAAGGGTGTGTGACTGACCCACGTGTGTGGAGAGGAAGAGGGTAGTTTAAAAGGATGCACACACACACACACACACACACACACACACACACACACTGAAACACAAGGAATTTACTAGAAAAATATGTAACTGTACAGATGGTGAGACAGAGTTTAGGGGGTGGGGAAGGGTCATTAATTTTTAGTTTGTTGTGGGTGAGCAGGGTGGGGGAGAGGGGTGAAGGGTTGGGTATTACATATTTTCTGCCTATTCCTGATCTGACGATGAGCTGTGAAGCTTGAAAGCGCTAATCGGAATAATTTTTATATAGTGGTGTGCAATATTGATCATTCTGATCATTATGTAAACGTTTGTTAGTTTTGCGACGCGCTTTTGCTAAACGTTTATTGGTATGTAATGAGATATTTAAGTTATAAAATCACTTATATCTGAAAGTTTGAAAACACTAATCAATATAGTTAACTTTGATTGCATTAGAAAAGAAATTACGGTAAAAATATTAAATACATTATAACATATATAACTTGTGGATCAGTATTTATATCTACAAATTTTAAATTGGCTTAATAAAATGTAGAGTATTTTCCATATTTCCAAATATAGCTTATTATTACACATCTTTTATTTTTTGTGTTATATAAAAATTTCTTTGACTCTGTTTTCGTTATAAACTTACCCATATTCTTTTCGAGTACATTAGGGGAAGCCATTATATGAATGATTAATTAAAGTATCAATTATATTAATCTTTATATAGATTCCCTGTTTTTACCAACACTCGACACGTTTTATGGCATTTTGTAACTAGCCTTGTATATAAATAAATAATACAAAGTTGTAATACTTTAAGTAGAAACGTTTTAAATTATTTTTCCATTCTTTTACCATAATTTTTATTTATGTATCTTTCAGCAACTTTTAAAATTATTGTACAATTCAAAGAATTTTTTAAATGAACATATTATGTACATAGAAATGAAACATACATTTTTTGAAACAACCGTTAAAGCTGTTTACAGCTGTTTATGATTGGTCTACCATTATGGCAATTGGCAATAAATGTGGAGAAACAGAAAAGGAGATACCCAGGAAAACATTGAAGAAAAACACTATTATTATGACTGAATACTCCGTTTGTCGTAGAGCGTATATTATTTCACTGCCCCTGTATTTTCCTTATGACTATTAACATTGTTAACGTGACTACAAATTGACTGCGTTATGCGAGTTGTGATTACGGCTATTAAGCTAAGCTGCAATTACTAGAACCTATGTCACAGAGCAACACACCTGTTACTGTAGAGTATTAATACGGTTATTCCAGATGTCCATTCCCATTACCACAAACCAAGGTATCTGAAGGAACTAAAATATTAGTTTTTTCAACTACATATAGGTCTAAACCAAAAACTTTAGTTTTCTCGTTCCTTTCTCATTCGTGATTTTTGCGTTTTAAAAACTACATTATCTACGCATTTAATGTTTAAAATTCCATTCATTTCTTCTATTTCTTTTATTATGCTTAAAAACAAACGCTCTACATCTTGTAGTTACGTAGTTTCTTCATTGATAACTTGCCAGATACTACCTTTTACTACGAATGGCCTTTATGGATTGAAGCATTACGTAGTCAAACAACTAAATAAATTATAGAAAATTATATATAATATAATGCGCAGTAATGAAAAAGATCTTTAACGATCTTCAACGGATAAATGCAAAATTGAGAAAACTAATAGGAAGTGTTGTGCGCGGTGTTTCATCTGCTCTTCGAAAGGCAATGGCAATCTTTAAATCTGTAACAGATTGAACGACAAATAAAGCCTAAAACGTTGAAAATTAACTTTTTAATATTAGTTTTTATTTCATGTTGCTTAGAATGTTGTCCGTATGTTGGCTACAGTTTCCCAGTTATTAAAGTGTTTAATTCTACAAAGTGTTTTTCAGAGCTACGTAAGGAGACTTCATAATACAGTACACTCAATAGGACAGCGGAGCAAATGGTTGAGACAAGCTTAGAGCATAATGCAAGAAGACGTCTTGTTAATAATTTAAATATAATGAAATGTGTTCATATAAATTATAAATATATTATTATAAAAAGGTATTAAAACAAATTTTTCATTAACAAATGAATAAAAAGTTCTTAATACATCTAACATTACCTTTAAGAGAGTAAATATATGAGTCTACATTGTAGCATGACAGATTATCTACTTAATAATGAATGAAATATGATCATAAATAAATATCAATTGAAATAACTATCAAAGCAAAATCCAAATGAAAACAAATAAGTATCACAATAAAATACAATCATAACTTGAAGAAGTAAAAATACAGAAAAAGCAACTATGCAACAAATATGTGTAATGACAAATAAATTAAAAAACTAAAATAAAGTAAGGAAATACGCAGGTAGGATAGGAGTAAGTAAGGAAGATACCCAGAACAAACCAACGTCCATAATAACTATGTGGTAATGAAGAGACAAAGAATGAATAAAGAAAATACTCAGAACAAACCAAAACACCTAATAAACAGGAATGAGTTTGAAGATACAAGATAGTAGGAGGAGAAGACTACAACAAATACTCAAAAGAGACCCAGTAAGGAGAAAACCAAAACCCCAAAAGAAATTAAATGTCACAAATGAAAGTATAACACCCAAAAACAGAAATAATGTAAAATAAATGTAAACAAAAGTGTTTAGAGTTATAAGTAAAAGTGCACCCATGAAAATTATTGAATAATGAATAAAACAAATCTTAAAGAGTCCTCTATAAATAAATTTCTTGATAATATAAACTATAAAACTGATTAGTGATAGTATCAAGAAATAACAGGAGACAAGTGCAAGTTATTATATAATAGTAAATAAACTTCAAGAAAGTGCATTCAATGCTTACACTTAATAAAAGTGTACCTTTGAACAACTTTAAAATTTTAATTTAACTTCGTGAATACTATTTGATAGAATAGTATTATGAAAAGCAAAGACTAATGTTTCTAATTAATTGCCACTCTTTATCTAATAACATTCATTGAAATGAGTAAGATAAATGGAGAGCAGGTAGTTAATAAGTAAAGTGATAAGGGATACATCCCTAAAATAAAATAAAAACAGATAAGACTGCACACAAGTAATTTTAAGAAAGATTAAAAATGAAGGAACAGAAGTGTTATGTTCCTATTAAAATAAATGAACTCTATACCTAAATGTGGGAAATAGAGAGTAATGTTCTAATATTCTAAAATGTTTAAGAGTTTTAATCAAGAATGCAATGTCTGAGTGTGGATACAATTCTTTTATTATAAAATGTTTATTATGAGTTACTAGAATTAATCAAGACTAAATTGTCTGAGATTAAATACCACTTTTTTAATGTCAAATAATTGTTATGAATTAATAGTTTAAATTCACTACCAAATATTCTTGTAGTAAAGTAAGGAATTGTTAATTAATATTGTATTAAGATAGAAGGTCAGAAGGGGTATAAACAAACCGTATTATTCAAAAACTTTGTATGTAAAAACAGATAAAATCTAGGCCAAAGGGTAAATCTCAAATACATTATAATAGATGAATCAAGTCCAGTAAACTAGTTAAACTGATGAAATTTATGTAAGGTAAATCAGTCACAGAGTAATATAATGTAAATTATACTTTAGAAGAATATGGTAAAAAGATAGTAAAAATTATTGTTAAAATTGCAAATGTAAAAACTGAAAATTCAAATAGGAGAGTCACAGATTAATGAATAATAATTAAAAAGATAACCATTTAATAAAATTACAAGAAATTAAGGGAAGATAAACATTGTATGTCAATCTGAGATTTAGTACAATAATAAATATAACATATAAAATGGCAAACATTTGGGGAAGGACAGGAAGTAAAAATTAAAGTCTACTTTTTCAAAATGAAAGAAATATAGCATTTTAGATAAAAAACTTTGTAAAACTATCTTATTTGGTATCAAATCAAGCAGAATGAACTAAATAAAGAGATTATGTATTTATTATTTCATAAAATTAAATAATAGCAAACATATATTCAGTAATATAATGTAAATTTTCTGCATGTAGCGGAAGGCAAACAGATTTAAAACAATGTATTGCTAATATTAAATTGGCTAAGACTTTTCAGGAGACGAAGGAAATGAGAACAGTTAATTATTGGACCTTGTCGAGCACACTTGAACGAGATTTTTACTTATATTAACCTATATAGCAGACAAATATGGCGATCGGTCTGTAAGCCTAGTCTACAGTGAAAAATCGTAAATTTCTAAAATTTGAACTTAAACCTTAAACTCAGTGAGAACAATTAATACCACAATTAAACTAAAATAGTACGGAACAGTAAAGGAGTGAAATAATAAATTAAACCTATAAAACAAATAATTCTTAATAACGAGACGAATAGTGCGAATTTCGACCTAATTGACCGAAGTGAATTTAAACATTAGCACACACATTTTATCGAAGTGAACCACAAAACACTTAACTAGGACCAATCCACTAACACCAGAAGGAATAATCACAACTGCGGAGACGAGGAAATTTTGAAGGGACAACATTTATTAGAAGAAATTTTCGTCGAGCCGACTTCATTAAACCAGGAGCAGTACGGAAGCCGCTATCTTGACTCCCACAATTCAAAGCGAGCTTTGCCTATACGATCGTCAAGACTTCACTGGTTCGAAATTTAATCTTTAATAAACATTATATATTAAATGATAACGTTGTAATTATTAATTATTAAGCTTTTTACATGTAAGTGTTATAGTTTCCTGACCTTACCCTTCTCTGACTATATAAAATAACCGTTCAAAGAACCTAATAATTAATATAAAATACAGATATAAAAATTAATCGACGGCCCTGAGAACGAGTCGATACTACTGATGAATAATCGAGTAATACTCGACACATTATATAAATTGTTAATAAATCTAAAATTTCTGCAAATTGATTTCTATTTATTTATAAATTTAATAAATAGAATTAAAATAAAATAAATTACAGATCACGGACAATCCGAAAGGCGGCTTTTACCAAAGTGAAAGGAGAATACATAGATAAGAAGAAGAACCGTCTATCGAGTAGTGCTGGCGATAACACAATTAACTCCGAAATTAATTCTAAAACTCAAAGTGATACAATGTACACTGGAAAATAAACAAAAGAGTTTTACACGAATGAGTTACGAAATTTATTAGTAAATACTGAAATAACAAAAACGACAAAAACAATATTTTACAAAAACACAAAAATTTTTTATTTTGGTAAACCACAAGTTATTATTTTGTAAACGAATTTTTTAGTTTGTTACAATATTGGCGCTCACAACAGTGGGGCATCACCATCTTCTATCTGCACGTTTTATTACAAATTTGCGAGTTCAACAGTGGGAATTAAATTATTATTTCATCAACATCATTTTGTAATTTTTTATTTTGTTACAAAATTGGCGTCCAACTAGGGGGCTTCAAATTAGTGATTGATAGGCCACTATAATTTGCCCAATTCCTAATTCAAACTTGGCAGCGGTTATCCAGTCAGAGGAATAAGAAAAATGCAACGTCGAGCAACATCGAAGAAACAGGCGGTGGAGGCCGAAAAGGAAATTAATATGGAAGACAAGGAGTCGACGCCGGTGGAAGACGTGGAAATTTTATTACCCCCAGTGGAACCTAAACAACCTGCACCACCAGAGGAGGAACAACCTGAAATACCAACGCAAACAGGGGAGATCAATCTCCAGGGGAAGGAGGTAGAGAAATCCAAGACAACGGAAGATACTAAAATGGAAAAGATAATGGAGATGTTCCTACAAATGAGAGAGGATAACAAATCATTGAGCAAGGAATTGAAAGGAGAATTAAGAAAGGACAACCAATCCAACAAGGAAGAATTGAGTAACGAAAGGAAGGAAGACAACCAATCCTTAAATATGAAGTTAGAAGAATTGAAGGAGGACAACCAGTCTTTAAAGGAAGAATTGGGTAATCAAATTGAAAATACAAATAAGAGAATATAGGAAACCAGCAAGGAACTGAAAGAGGACAACCGATCCTTGAGTCAGAAAATTAATGAAACTAATCAGAAGATGGAGGAAACCAGCAAGAAGATGGAAGAAAAAATGGAGGAAAATAATAAAAGGATGGAAGAGAAGATGGGGGAGAAGTTGGAAGAATTGAGAGAGGATAACCAGCTATTAAGAGAAGAATTAAGGGAGGTTAACCAAGAAAATGTGGACAAGTTAGATGAAAGGATGGAGTTGTTAAAGGAAGAAATGAGCAAGGAACTCAATGATAATAAGGAATACACAAACAAGAAAATAGAAGAAGGAATCATGGTAATAAAACAACAGATCATGGACGTTGACGGAAAATGTAACCAGACCGAGAGGGAAGTACAGGAATTCAAGGAAGTGGTAAACACGAGATTCACTAAAATCGAAGAGCACAGTCGAAGGAAGGCGGAAGAACACCGGAAGGAAACTCAGGAAGAATTAGGGAAGGTACGGAACCAAGTTACGGAAAGGTGCGACGGAATGGAAGTAGCGATGGCGAATATCACCGGTCAAGTGCGGCAGAGCCAGGAAGAAATGGAAGTAATAAGAAACAGACCCACTAACTTCACGAGTATCCCCATAAACGAGAATAGGGAATGGCTAAACTTCCGCCAATATAAAAGGAAGCCGATGGAGTTTTTGGCCCGAATCGAGGAATACTTTGCCAAACATAGGGGCAACAGGTGGATTAATAACCGGGAGCTGTTGGACGAATCATTCCGTGAGATGACTGACAATTGGTGGATGGCAAACCGGAGTGAGATCGCCGACTATCAGCAATTCAAAAACTTATTCAAGGCGAAGTACTGGTCGGAGACCACCCAGAACTTAATACGCGACAACATCTGTCATGGCCGATACAAAACACAAATGGGTAACACTATGAACGCATACTTCCTCGGAAAGGTATGTCTGGCGAAGGATTTGGAACCGGCCATACCAGAAGAATGCCTCGTAAACAAGCTATCGTACCATTACGACGAAGAAGTAATAAGAGCAAGGAGGGGTAGCCAAATAAAAACGATACAGGCGATGACTGAACTGTTGGAGAATTATGAGAACGAAGAGTACTATCGGCAAAGCAGAAGGAGGAATGATCGGCCGGAAATAAGAAATAATCAATACCCGAACAACGGTAATAACCAAAACAGCAATGGATACCAAGGGAACCGATACAATTCCAATTATAATAATAGTAACAGTAATAATAATAATAGTAACATTCCTAATAACCCAAATGCAAATAGGAATAATAACGGTTACCAAGGTAATCGAAATAATGATTACCAAAATCCGAATAATAATAGTCAGAGAAACATAAACCAAAATAATACCGAGCGGTATTATCATAATAATAGTGGTTACCCGCAAAATAATAACAATAATAACAATAAGTTTTCCCGACCCAGGGTAAATTTTATAAGGGCCGAGGATAATGGTTCAAGGAGGGATCAACCCCAAAGGGAGAATGATAATGAGCATTTACCACGGAGCAATAGCATCGGAGAATCCAGATCCGGAAGCGAGAACCAAAGAAGGGACGATCCATCTAGGAATGTCCGAATAGCTTACAATCAACAGAACCCACCAGAACGCTGGATTCCCCTAAGAGGAGATGGCCACCGACCCAGCACATCCCAGGATGTAAGACAAGAAATCGATGAAGAAGAAACCACGGCCTACAGGTGGAATGCATAAATAAAAAACAAAAAAATTCTAAAATATAGTAAGATCAACTTACTACCAATTATATATGAAACTCATTATGGAATTAAAGAAGAGAATTTGGAAGTTAAAACAAATAAATTCTAAAAATATAGTAAGAACAACTTACTACAAATTATATATGAAAATAATTAAGGAAATAAAGAAAAGAATTTTGAATTATAAAACAAATAAATTCTAAAATATAGTAAGAGAAACTTACGAACAAATATTTATGAAACTAATTTTGAAAATAAAGGAAAGGAATTTTGAATTTTGAAAATCAACAAAATGTAAAAATATAATAAGAGCAACTTACCACAAACTATTTATGAAATAATTTTGAAGAGAAAGAAAAGGAAGTAAGAACCACTGATACAATTAAAGGGAATAAACTTGTGTTGGAATAAAAATAATAAAACCTTTACGCAATACAAGAAGAAACAATTACCACATAAATATTATAATTAAAGAATTCATTTGGATAAAAAACAAGAGCGAAATATATTTTTTTTTTAAAGAAAAAAATATAAATAAATCAATAAGATAATTATGATCATAAAATAAAGGTCAATTATAATAAAGACAATTAGAAGAATAATTGCAAGAACATGAAATTAGTGGAACAATTCATGAGAACTAGGAAAAAACCAAAATATCATAAAATATATGCTACCAATGACCAGAAGCAGATTGTGATAACAAAAAAGGAATAACAGAGAATTCACACAAACAACTTTATACTTAATAACTAGTGATAATTATATTAATAAAAGAGCTTCCCACCATAATAAGAAATAAGATATCAGTAAAGCTAACAAGTCAGAAGAATAACTGAGAAGAAAAATAACTCAGATAGAAATATTAACAAATCTGAGCAAATACGAAGTGAGGTATTCAAAGATATTTTTTAATAGTCGTAAAATAGACTATTCTTATCTAATTTTTATTAATGACTGTCTGTAGATGATTCCAGCAGTATTATTACGTTTTGAGCAGAGATGAATTTCCTCTGATCACAATGAGAAGTGTAGTATGGCCAGCAGAGTATATGCAGCCACAAGCGCCTATCTGAACTGCCCCGCTCACGTGTTAGGGAATGTTAGGGAATAAATATCCCAAGGATAAAACAACAAGTTAAGAAAAAGTGAAAATAAATAATAATAAACCTCAGATGACTATTACTATCAAGGAAAATCAATTTAAGAATAAAATATATGTAAGCTCAAATATGAAGAAGCAAAGATAGAAATGGAAAGGAAGTCAAGAATTATAATATATAATAAGTATCATAAGCAATTATTTCAGACAAACTCAAGGTATGGTCTGAACTAATCACTTCTGGATGAGAGCAATCTGTAGCATGACAGATTATCCACTTAATAATGAATGAAATATAATCACAAATAAATATCAATTAAAATAATTATCAAAGCAAAATCCAAATGAAAAAAAATAAGTATCACAATAAAATACAATCATAACTTGAAGAAGTAAAAATACAGAAAAAGCAACTATGCAACAAATATGTGTAATAAAAAATAAATTAATAAACTAAAATAAAGTAAGGAAATACACAGGTAGGATAGGAGTAAGTAAGGAAGATACCCAGAACAAACCAACGTACATATTAACTATGTGGTAATGAAGAGACAAAGAATGAATAAAGAAAATACTCAGAACAAACCAAAACACCTAATAAACAGGAATGAGTTTGAAGATACAAGATAGTAGGGGGAGAAGACTACAACAAATACCCAAAAGAGACCCAGTAAGGAGAAAACCCAAACCCCAAAAGAAATTAAATGTCACAAATGAAAGTATAACACCCAAAAACAGAAATAATGTAAAATAAATGTAAACAAATGTGTTTAGAGTTATACTTTCATTTGTAAATAAAGTATAAAGTAAAAGTGCACCCATGAAAATTATTGAATAATGAATAAAAACAAATCTTAAGAGTCTTCTATAAATAAATTTCTTGATAATATAAAACTATAAAACTGATTAGTGATAGTATCAAGAAATAACAGGAGACAAGTGCAAGTTATTATATAATAGTAAATAAACTTCAAGAAAGTGCATTCAATGCTTACACTTAATAAAAGTGTACCTTTGAACAACTTTAAAGTTTTAATTTAACTTCGTGAATACTATTTGATAGAATAGTATTATGAAAAGCAAAGACTAATGTTTCTAATTAATTGCCACTCTTTATCTAATAACATTCATTGAAATGAGTAAGATAAATGGAGAGCAGGTAGTTAATAAGTAAAGTGATAAGGGATACATCCCTAAAATAAAATAAAAACAGATAAGACTGCACACAAGTAATTTTAAGAAAGATTAAAAATGAAGGAACAGAAGTGTTATGTTCCTATTAAAATAAATGAACTCTATACCTAAATGTGGGAAATAGAGAGTAATGTTCTAATATTCTAAAATGTTTAAGAGTTTTAATCAAGAATGCAATGTCTGAGTGTGGATACAATTCTTTTATTATAAAATGTTTATTATGAGTTACTAGAATTAATCAAGACTAAATTGTCTGAGATTAAATACCACTTTTTTAATGTCAAATAATTGTTATGAATTAATAGTTTAAATTCACTAACAAATGTTCTTGTAGTAAAGTAAGTAATTGTTAATTAATATTGTATTAAGATAGAAGGTCAGAAGGGGTATAAACAAACCGTATTATTCAAAAACTTTGTATGTAAAAACAGATAAAATCTAGGCCAAAGGGTAAATCTCAAATACATTATAATAGATGAATCAAGTCCAGTAAACTAGTTAAACTGATGAAATTTATGTAAGGTAAATCAGTCACAGAGTAATATAATGTAAATTATACTTTAGAAGGATATGGTAAAAAGATAGTAAGAATTATTGTTAAAATTGCAAATGTAAAAACTGAAAATTCAAATAGGGGAGTCACAGATTAATGAATAATAATTAAAAAGATAACCATTTAATAAAATTACAAGAAATTAAGGGAAGATAAACATTGTATGTCAATCTGAAATTTAGTACAATAATAAATATAACATATAAAATGGCAAACATTTGGGGAAGGACAGGAAGTAAAAATTAAAGTCTACTTTTTCAAAATGAAAGAAATATAGCATTTTAGATAAAAAACTTTGTAAAACTATCTTATTTGGTATCAAATCAAGCAGAATGAACTAAATAAAGAGATTATGTATTTAGTATTTCATAAAATTAAATAATAGCAAACATATATTCAGTAATATAATGTAAATTTTCTGCATGTAGCGGAAGCCAAACAGATTTAAAACAATGTATTGCTAATATTAAATTGGCTAAGACTTTTCAGGAGACGAAGGAAATGAGAACAGTTAATTATTGGACCTTGTCGAGCACACTTGAACGAGATTTTTGCTTATATTAACCTATATAGCAGACAAATATGGCGATCGGTCTGTAAGCCTAGTCTACAGTGAAAAATCGTAAATTTCTAAAATTTGAACTTAAACCTTAAACTCAGTGAGAACAATTAATACCACAATTAAACTAAAATAGTACGGAACAGTAAAGGAGTGAAATAATAAATTAAACCTATAAAACAAATAATTCTTAATAACGAGACGAATAGTGCGAATTTCGACCTAATTGACCGAAGTGAATTTAAACATTAGCACGCACATTTTATTGAAGTGAACCACAAAACACTTAACCAGGACCAATCCACTAACACCAGAAGGAATAATCACAACTGCGGAGACGAGGAAACTTTGAAGGGACAACATTTATTAGAAGAAATTTTCGTCGAGCCGACTTCATTAAACCAGGAGCAGTACGGAAGCCGCCATCTTGACTCCCACAATTCAAAGCGAGCTTTGCCTATACGATCGTCAAGACTTCACTGGTTAGAAATTTAAATGATAACGTTGTAATTTTTAATTATTAAGTTTTTAACATGTAAGTGTTATAGTTTCATGACCTTACCCTTCTCTGACTATATAAAATAACCGTTCAAAGAGCCAAATAATTAATATAAAATACAGATATAACAATTAATCGACGGCCTGGGAACGAGTCGATACTACTGATGAATAATCGAGTAATACTCGATACATTATATAAATTGTTAATAAATCTAAAATTTCTGCAAATTGATTTCTATTTATTTATAATTTTAATAAATAGAATTAAAATAAAATAAATTACAGATCACGGACAATCCGAAAGGCGGCTTTTACCAAAGTGGAAGGAGAATACATAGATAAGAAGAAGAACCGTCTATCGAGTAGTGCTGGCGATAACACAATTAACTCCGAAATTAATTCTAAAACTCAAAGTGATACAATGTACACTGGAAAATAAACAAAAGAGTTTTACACGAATGAGTTACGAAATTTATTAGTAAATACTGAAATAACAAAAACGACAAAAACAATATTTTACAAAAACACAAAAATTTTTTATTTTGGTAAACCACAAGTTATTATTTTGTAAACGAATTTTTTAGTTTGTTACAATATTGGCGCTCACAACAGTGGGGCATCACCATCTTCTATCTGCACGTTTTATTACAAATTGGCGAGTTCAACAGTGGGAATTAAATTATTATTTCATCAACATCATTTTGTAATTTTTTATTTTGTTACAAAATTGGCGTCCAACTAGGGGGCTTCAAATTAGTGATTGATAGGCCACTATAATTTGCCCAATTCCTAATTCAAACTTGGCAGCGGTTATCCAGTCAGAGGAATAAGAAAAATGCAACGTCGAGCAACATCGAAGAAACAGGCGGTGGAGGCCGAAAAGGAAATTAATATGGAAGACAAGGAGTCGTCGCCGGTGGAAGACGTGGAAATTTTATTACCCCCAGTGGAACCTAAACAACCTGCACCACCAGAGGAGGAACAACCTGAAATACCAACGCAAACAGGGGAGATCAATCTCCAGGGGAAGGAGGTAGAGAAATCCAAGACAACGGAAGATACTAAAATGGAAAAGATAATGGAGATGTTCCTACAAATGAGAGAGGATAACAAATCATTGAGCAAGGAATTGAAAGGAGAATTAAGAAAGGACAACCAATCCAACAAGGAAGAATTGAGTAACGAAAGGAAGGAAGACAACCAATCCTTAAATATGAAGTTAGAAGAATTGAAGGAGGACAACCAGTCTTTAAAGGAAGAATTGGGTAATCAAATTGAAAATACAAATAAGAGAATATAGGAAACCAGCAAGGAACTGAAAGAGGACAACCGATCCTTGAGTCAGAAAATTAATGAAACTAATCAGAAGATGGAGGAAACCAGCAAGAAGATGGAAGAAAAAATGGAGGAAAATAATAAAAGGATGGAAGAGAAGATGGGGGAGAAGTTGGAAGAATTGAGAGAGGATAACCAGCTATTAAGAGAAGAATTAAGGGAGGTTAACCAAGAAAATGTGGACAAGTTAGATGAAAGGATGGAGTTGTTAAAGGAAGAAATGAGCAAGGAACTCAATGATAATAAGGAATACACAAACAAGAAAATAGAAGAAGGAATCATGGTAATAAAACAACAGATCATGGACGTTGACGGAAAATGTAACCAGACCGAGAGGGAAGTACAGGAATTCAAGGAAGTGGTAAACACGAGATTCACTAAAATCGAAGAGCACAGTCGAAGGAAGGCGGAAGAACACCGGAAGGAAACTCAGGAAGAATTAGGGAAGGTACGGAACCAAGTTACGGAAAGGTGCGACGGAATGGAAGTAGCGATGGCGAATATCACCGGTCAAGTGCGGCAGAGCCAGGAAGAAATGGAAGTAATAAGAAACAGACCCACTAACTTCACGAGTATCCCCATAAACGAGAATAGGGAATGGCTAAACTTCCGCCAATATAAAAGGAAGCCGATGGAGTTTTTGGCCCGAATCGAGGAATACTTTGCCAAACATAGGGGCAACAGGTGGATTAATAACCGGGAGCTGTTGGACGAATCATTCCGTGAGATGACTGACAATTGGTGGATGGCAAACCGGAGTGAGATCGCCGACTATCAGCAATTCAAAAACTTATTCAAGGCGAAGTACTGGTCGGAGACCACCCAGAACTTAATACGCGACAACATCTGTCATGGCCGATACAAAACACAAATGGGTAACACTATGAACGCATACTTCCTCGGAAAGGTATGTCTGGCGAAGGATTTGGAACCGGCCATACCAGAAGAATGCCTCGTAAACAAGCTATCGTACCATTACGACGAAGAAGTAATAAGAGCAAGGAGGGGTAGCCAAATAAAAACGATACAGGCGATGACTGAACTGTTGGAGAATTATGAGAACGAAGAGTACTATCGGCAAAGCAGAAGGAGGAATGATCGGCCGGAAATAAGAAATAATCAATACCCGAACAACGGTAATAACCAAAACAGCAATGGATACCAAGGGAACCGATACAATTCCAATTATAATAATAGTAACAGTAATAATAATAATAGTAACATTCCTAATAACCCAAATGCAAATAGGAATAATAACGGTTACCAAGGTAATCGAAATAATGATTACCAAAATCCGAATAATAATAGTCAGAGAAACATAAACCAAAATAATACCGAGCGGTATTATCATAATAATAGTGGTTACCCGCAAAATAATAACAATAATAACAATAAGTTTTCCCGACCCAGGGTAAATTTTATAAGGGCCGAGGATAATGGTTCAAGGAGGGATCAACCCCAAAGGGAGAATGATAATGAGCATTTACCACGGAGCAATAGCATCGGAGAATCCAGATCCGGAAGCGAGAACCAAAGAAGGGACGATCCATCTAGGAATGTCCGAATAGCTTACAATCAACAGAACCCACCAGAACGCTGGATTCCCCTAAGAGGAGATGGCCACCGACCCAGCACATCCCAGGATGTAAGACAAGAAATCGATGAAGAAGAAACCACGGCCTACAGGTGGAATGCATAAATAAAAAACAAAAAAATTCTAAAATATAGTAAGATCAACTTACTACCAATTATATATGAAACTCATTATGGAATTAAAGAAGAGAATTTGGAAGTTAAAACAAATAAATTCTAAAAATATAGTAAGAACAACTTACTACAAATTATATATGAAAATAATTAAGGAAATAAAGAAAAGAATTTTGAATTATAAAACAAATAAATTCTAAAATATAGTAAGAGAAACTTACGAACAAATATTTATGAAACTAATTTTGAAAATAAAGGAAAGGAATTTTGAATTTTGAAAATCAACAAAATGTAAAAATATAATAAGAGCAACTTACCACAAACTATTTATGAAATAATTTTGAAGAGAAAGAAAAGGAAGTAAGAACCACTGATACAATTAAAGGGAATAAACTTGTGTTGGAATAAAAATAATAAAACCTTTACGCAATACAAGAAGAAACAATTACCACATAAATATTATAATTAAAGAATTCATTTGGATAAAAAACAAGAGCGAAATATATTTTTTTTTTAAAGAAAAAAATATAAATAAATCAATAAGATAATTATGATCATAAAATAAAGGTCAATTATAATAAAGACAATTAGAAGAATAATTGCAAGAACATGAAATTAGTGGAACAATTCATGAGAACTAGGAAAAAACCAAAATATCATAAAATATATGCTACCAATGACCAGAAGCAGATTGTGATAACAAAAAAGGAATAACAGAGAATTCACACAAACAACTTTATACTTAATAACTAGTGATAATTATATTAATAAAAGAGCTTCCCACCATAATAAGAAATAAGATATCAGTAAAGCTAACAAGTCAGAAGAATAACTGAGAAGAAAAATAACTCAGATAGAAATATTAACAAATCTGAGCAAATACGAAGTGAGGTATTCAAAGATATTTTTTAATAGTCGTAAAATAGACTATTCTTATCTAATTTTTATTAATGACTGTCTGTAGATGATTCCAGCAGTATTATTACGTTT
Source organism: Magicicada septendecula (assembly GCA_034769895.1). Classification (NCBI taxonomy): domain Eukaryota; kingdom Metazoa; phylum Arthropoda; class Insecta; order Hemiptera; family Cicadidae; genus Magicicada; species Magicicada septendecula. The sequence continues at coordinate 354,892,004 of CM068367.1, forward strand.
TGAGCAGAGATGAATTTCCTCTGATCACAATGAGAAGTGTAGTATGGCCAGCAGAGTATATGCAGCCACAAGCGCCTATCTGAACTGCCCCGCTCACGTGTTAGGGAATGTTAGGGAATAAATATCCCAAGGATAAAACAACAAGTTAAGAAAAAGTGAAAATAAATAATAATAAACCTCAGATGACTATTACTATCAAGGAAAATCAATTTAAGAATAAAATATATGTAAGCTCAAATATGAAGAAGCAAAGATAGAAATGGAAAGGAAGTCAAGAATTATAATATATAATAAGTATCATAAGCAATTATTTCAGACAAACTCAAGGTATGGTCTGAACTAATCACTTCTGGATGAGAGCAATCTGTAGCATGACAGATTATCCACTTAATAATGAATGAAATATAATCACAAATAAATATCAATTAAAATAATTATCAAAGCAAAATCCAAATGAAAAAAAATAAGTATCACAATAAAATACAATCATAACTTGAAGAAGTAAAAATACAGAAAAAGCAACTATGCAACAAATATGTGTAATAAAAAATAAATTAATAAACTAAAATAAAGTAAGGAAATACACAGGTAGGATAGGAGTAAGTAAGGAAGATACCCAGAACAAACCAACGTACATATTAACTATGTGGTAATGAAGAGACAAAGAATGAATAAAGAAAATACTCAGAACAAACCAAAACACCTAATAAACAGGAATGAGTTTGAAGATACAAGATAGTAGGGGGAGAAGACTACAACAAATACCCAAAAGAGACCCAGTAAGGAGAAAACCCAAACCCCAAAAGAAATTAAATGTCACAAATGAAAGTATAACACCCAAAAACAGAAATAATGTAAAATAAATGTAAACAAATGTGTTTAGAGTTATAAGTAAAAGTGCACCCATGAAAATTATTGAATAATGAATAAAAACAAATCTTAAGAGTCTTCTATAAATAAATTTCTTGATAATATAAAACTATAAAACTGATTAGTGATAGTATCAAGAAATAACAGGAGACAAGTGCAAGTTATTATATAATAGTAAATAAACTTCAAGAAAGTGCATTCAATGCTTACACTTAATAAAAGTGTACCTTTGAACAACTTTAAAGTTTTAATTTAACTTCGTGAATACTATTTGATAGAATAGTATTATGAAAAGCAAAGACTAATGTTTCTAATTAATTGCCACTCTTTATCTAATAACATTCATTGAAATGAGTAAGATAAATGGAGAGCAGGTAGTTAATAAGTAAAGTGATAAGGGATACATCCCTAAAATAAAATAAAAACAGATAAGACTGCACACAAGTAATTTTAAGAAAGATTAAAAATGAAGGAACAGAAGTGTTATGTTCCTATTAAAATAAATGAACTCTATACCTAAATGTGGGAAATAGAGAGTAATGTTCTAATATTCTAAAATGTTTAAGAGTTTTAATCAAGAATGCAATGTCTGAGTGTGGATACAATTCTTTTATTATAAAATGTTTATTATGAGTTACTAGAATTAATCAAGACTAAATTGTCTGAGATTAAATACCACTTTTTTAATGTCAAATAATTGTTATGAATTAATAGTTTAAATTCACTAACAAATGTTCTTGTAGTAAAGTAAGTAATTGTTAATTAATATTGTATTAAGATAGAAGGTCAGAAGGGGTATAAACAAACCGTATTATTCAAAAACTTTGTATGTAAAAACAGATAAAATCTAGGCCAAAGGGTAAATCTCAAATACATTATAATAGATGAATCAAGTCCAGTAAACTAGTTAAACTGATGAAATTTATGTAAGGTAAATCAGTCACAGAGTAATATAATGTAAATTATACTTTAGAAGGATATGGTAAAAAGATAGTAAGAATTATTGTTAAAATTGCAAATGTAAAAACTGAAAATTCAAATAGGGGAGTCACAGATTAATGAATAATAATTAAAAAGATAACCATTTAATAAAATTACAAGAAATTAAGGGAAGATAAACATTGTATGTCAATCTGAAATTTAGTACAATAATAAATATAACATATAAAATGGCAAACATTTGGGGAAGGACAGGAAGTAAAAATTAAAGTCTACTTTTTCAAAATGAAAGAAATATAGCATTTTAGATAAAAAACTTTGTAAAACTATCTTATTTGGTATCAAATCAAGCAGAATGAACTAAATAAAGAGATTATGTATTTAGTATTTCATAAAATTAAATAATAGCAAACATATATTCAGTAATATAATGTAAATTTTCTGCATGTAGCGGAAGCCAAACAGATTTAAAACAATGTATTGCTAATATTAAATTGGCTAAGACTTTTCAGGAGACGAAGGAAATGAGAACAGTTAATTATTGGACCTTGTCGAGCACACTTGAACGAGATTTTTGCTTATATTAACCTATATAGCAGACAAATATGGCGATCGGTCTGTAAGCCTAGTCTACAGTGAAAAATCGTAAATTTCTAAAATTTGAACTTAAACCTTAAACTCAGTGAGAACAATTAATACCACAATTAAACTAAAATAGTACGGAACAGTAAAGGAGTGAAATAATAAATTAAACCTATAAAACAAATAATTCTTAATAACGAGACGAATAGTGCGAATTTCGACCTAATTGACCGAAGTGAATTTAAACATTAGCACGCACATTTTATTGAAGTGAACCACAAAACACTTAACCAGGACCAATCCACTAACACCAGAAGGAATAATCACAACTGCGGAGACGAGGAAACTTTGAAGGGACAACATTTATTAGAAGAAATTTTCGTCGAGCCGACTTCATTAAACCAGGAGCAGTACGGAAGCCGCCATCTTGACTCCCACAATTCAAAGCGAGCTTTGCCTATACGATCGTCAAGACTTCACTGGTTAGAAATTTAAATGATAACGTTGTAATTTTTAATTATTAAGTTTTTAACATGTAAGTGTTATAGTTTCATGACCTTACCCTTCTCTGACTATATAAAATAACCGTTCAAAGAGCCAAATAATTAATATAAAATACAGATATAACAATTAATCGACGGCCTGGGAACGAGTCGATACTACTGATGAATAATCGAGTAATACTCGATACATTATATAAATTGTTAATAAATCTAAAATTTCTGCAAATTGATTTCTATTTATTTATAATTTTAATAAATAGAATTAAAATAAAATAAATTACAGATCACGGACAATCCGAAAGGCGGCTTTTACCAAAGTGGAAGGAGAATACCTAGATAAGAAGAAGAACCGTCTATCGAGTAGTACTGGCGATAACACAATTAACTCAGAAATTAATTCTAAATCTCAAAGTGATAAAGTGTACACTGGAAACTAAACAAAAGAGTTTTACACGAATCAGTTACGAAATTTATTTACTAAATACTGAAATAACAGAAACAACAAAAACAATATTTTACAAAAACACAAAAATTTTTTATTTTGGTAAACCACAAGTTATTATTTTGTAAACGAATTTTTTTAGTTTGTTACAAAATTGGCGCTCACAACAGTGGGGCATCATCATCTTCTATTTGCACGTTTTATTACAAATTGGCGAGTTCAACAGTGGGAATTAAATTATTTTTACATCAACATCATTTTGTAATTTTTTATTTTGTTACAACATGCATACTAATTCCTGGGAAGCAGTTTTAAAAACTTTCAAATTATTCAAAATGGACATTTTAGAATGTCCGTATCACTGTAATAAAGTGAACAGAACAAATTATGTCAATAAATAAAGTGAATCAAACTGACAAAGCTCTAGGCCATAGAAAGTATGGATAATATTGTAATTGAATTAATTTTAGACAATCATTGTACTAGATATGATCATAAAGGGACTTGAAAGGAACCATATGAATGAAATGTAATCATCATTTGGTCGATTTAAGTAATTAATCATATAAAACAGTAAGAAATATGTAATAGTCATAAGTAAGGTATTAACTTTCTTATTATCAAACTCACACATGTCTTGTGAGGACTTATTTTAAGGAACAAACCAATTGTAATAACATGGTGTGGTTACATTAAGCATTAAGCATTACTCTTATAACAAGGACGTTAAACCAATTTTTAAGGAATTATATTTATTTTGGGAAAAACGAGAAGGCAACAAACAAAACTCTCAACCCTAAAGTCGCTAACAATTTTTGGCAAAATCAATTAATTCGCGAGGGGGGTGACGTCGCTGGATAGAATGGCAGCCTTTTAAACCAATGGGATCGATCAAAATCGACCGTGGGGTATGTGATCCTAAAATTGGAACAGCGAAGAAGCACAAAATGACATTGATTCTACCTCAGAGTAGCGACGCGAGACGACGGCAAATTTCTGTGCGCGAAAACAGTCGTTTTGAAGCCATACCAGCTGTGCGGTAATAAATGTAAACAGTGGGTGTAACCTAACCCCAAAAAGTTTTAGTGTCGAGTGCATCGATATAACGCTTATATTATAGCGTATTAATTGCAGAGTGCACAATAAAGCTGCAAATAACAGTGAATTAACAGGAAGTATGGTGTTAATTAGAGGTCGAGGGAATTTGGAGAGGTAGTACCTTTGTTCCGGGTCGACTGGACACTGGTCCTCACAAATTCCCAGGGTTGGATGATGCGATGTTAGCTCCCAAAGGAGGCCTTAGCCTATCTCCAGCCAAGACCGTACTGCGTGGTGAAGAGCCACATCCTACTAGAGGTGACCCCGTTGACGCAGAACAGTACGGATCTAGACCGGAAGGTCGATAAACATTCCTGGGGGAGGGCAGCAGTATCCACCAGTACCAAGTTAGGGGGTATAGGGAATGATCCTGGACCGGCTTAACTTTGGATTATCAAAGGCGACAATCAGATATTGATTTAACCGGCTGTGATACTGCGACCGGGCAGAGAGCGCTCGTTAGCCGAAGCGAAGGCAACTTTCTAGGGGAAGAGCAGCCCGAAATCAAAGCTCCTGGTCCTCCAGGTTGGGGGTTGGGAGTGGGGCTAACAACTCCAGACCGTAAAAGCAGCATGTTATGAAAACTCAACAGCAGCCTCGGATGGTAGACTGATCAATTGGTATACAGAATCGGAAAAGTATAAGGATAAATTTGATAGTGGCGACATGGAATGTTCGAACGATGCTTAAACCTGGGAAAATGAAAGAAGTGGCTGATCAGGTTTTGAAGTATCGATATGATATTGTTGGAATACAGGAAATAAGATGGCAAGGACAAGGTCGGATAGATAAAGCTGAATACTCCTTGTTTTATAGTGGTCCGCAGAGAAGGGCTGGGCAATATGGTACAGGATTTATAATATCAAAAAGAATGAGACAAAGTTTAATCGAGTTTGAAGCAGTGAATGAAAGAATAAGCAGAGTGCGAATGAGAGGAAAATTTAGAAATATAACGATAGTTACATGCACCAACGGAGGAGAAAGATGGAATAATTAAAGAGCAATTTTATGACGAGTTGGAAAGAACGTGTGACAGAGTTCAGAGGTATGATATGCTGATTGTCCTGGGAGATTTCAATGCGAAGGTAGGAAGAAGGGAGTGCCAGAAGGGAGTGTTGGGGAGGTATTCATTGCATGAGGAAAGTAATGACAATGGAATTTATTGTGTCAATTTGCGGCCAGAAATAATGTTATAATCGAAAGTACTTGCTTTCCTCATAAAGCGATTCACCTGGGAACGTGGAAATCTGGTGTCCAGGGAGTGGTGAATCAAATTGATCATATATTAGTGAATAATCGATACTCCTATTTAATAATTGATGTACGAAGCTGCAGAGGGCCAAACTGTAACTCAGATCACTACGTGGTAAGGGCAGTTGTAGTTGAAAAACTGGCCGTGGTAAGAAGGGATGAAGTGAGAAAAAGAATATGGTGGAACGCAGATAGGTTGAAGAATTTGGAGGTGGTGCAGGACTACCAGATGGAATTAGAAAACGAACTGTGAGAAGGGGTACAGGGGGGAACTGATGACAGATGGGCACGATTGGAGAGAGTGATAATGGAGAGAGCAGAGAAATCCATTGGAGTGAAGAAAGATCAGAGGAATGAATGGTTCGATGATGACTGCAGATTAGCACTAGAAGAATAGAACACTGCGAGGAATAAAATGCTCCAAAGGGAGACGCGAAGTAATTTTGAAAGTTATATTGAACTATGAACGAGGGCACACAAAGTATGTAAGAAAAAATCGGGCAGTCGTGGGACTGCCGACAGAAGTGTTAACTTAAATAACATTTTCTGGCATCCAGACCGGTCGAACTCCCGCGCTAGAACTCTGTCAGAGACCTCCGCGGGGTACGGAAGGTTCTCCGAAGCCCGGGAAAGCCGTCGACATGCTGGGGGAGGAGCTGGGACTCTGGCCCGGCCGTTTTTCGCGAGATCCGACCTAAGACCCCTCGGGTTCCGTGGACGGACTCCGGGGAAGGTCCGTCGGACGACTCCCGCGCTATTCCCTACGCGGGAGGCTTCTACCTATGCCGGGACACCGCCTGCTTTTTCCAGCATTCAAGCCGGTCGAACTCCCGCGCTAGGAATTTGTCAGAGACCTCCGCGGGGTACTGAAGGTTCTCCGAAACCCGGGAATGCCGTCGACATGCTGGGGGAGGAGCAGGGACTCTGGCCCGCTCGTCTTTCGCGAGATTTGACCTAAGACTCCCCGGGTTCCGTAGACGGACTCCGGGGAAGGCCCGTCGGACGACTCCCGCGCTATTCTCTATGCGGGTGGCTTCTACCTATGCTGGGTTACCGCCTGCTTTTTCCGGCATCCAGGCTGTCTATCTCCCGCGCTAGGACCTTGTCAGAGACCTCCGCGGAGTACGGAAGGTTCTCCGAAGCCCGAAAAAACCGTCGACATGCCGAGCGAGGCGCTGGCAGTCTGGCCTGGCCGTTTTTCGCGAGATCCGACCTAAGACTCCTCGGGTTCCGTGGACGGACTCCGGGGAAGGCCCATCGGACGACTCCCGCGCTATTCCGTACGCGGGAGGGTTCTATATATGCCTGGACACCGCCTGCTTTTTCCGGCATCCAGGCCGGTTGAACTCCCGCGCTAGGACCTTGTCAGAGACCTCCCCGGGGTACGGAAGGTTCTCCGAAGCCCGGGAATATTCACTCCCGTGTAAATTTTTTCCCTCTCCTCTGCTATAAGAAGTTAACACTTCAAAAAGAAGAGGGACTGGATTCAAACGCAATTTCAAGAAATAGAAGAGTTAAACCAGAAAAATGAAGCCAAGAAGTTCTATCGTGCCATTGATAAGATGAAGAAAAATGTTCAACCAAAAATATTTGCCTGCAAGAACAAAGAAGGAAATATGATAACAGAGGAGCAGATGGTACTACAAAGATGGCATGAATATTTTGAGGAGATGTTGAATAATGACATGAGACGAGAAAGGAGAGAGGTTACAAGAGAAAACCCAGGCAGAGAGAAGGACATTGAAGTACCAACAGTAGAGGAAGTGGAGGATGTGGTGTGTGAAATGAAAAATAATCGTGCTCCGGGGAAACACAATATTGTTGCTGAGCTATACAAATATGGAGGACACTCTGTAATAATGGAAATACATAAACTAATAATAGAAATATGGGAAACTGAAAGCATGCCGGAGAAATGGAAAACAGGAGTAATATGCCCTATCTACAAAAAAGGAGATAAAATGAGGTGTGAAAATTATAGAGGAATAACATTACTCAACGTTGGCTACAAGATATTTTCGAGTGTACTGAATGAGAGATTACAGAGATGTGCTGAAGAGATTATTGGAGAGTATCGGTGCGGATTTAGACGAAAGAGTAGTACAGTGGACCTATTGTTTGCTATCAGGCAGATGATGTAAAGGTGTTATGAACATGACACGGACCTGCATTTCTTATTTGTCGATTTCAAGCAGGCGTTCGACAACGTGAATAGGTAAGAATTATATAGAGTAATGAGAGAATTCGGCATAGTTAACAAACTAATAAGATTAGTCGAAATGACAATGAAGGATACAAGGGCAAAGGTTAAAGTGATTAATAGGATGACTAAAAGCTTCAGTTTCAGTAATGGAGTAAAACAGGGTGATGTTCTTTCTGCGGTACTGTTTAATTTGGCGTTACACAGTGTTATAAAGATGGTCGATCAAAAAGGGACAATATTTACAAAATCTAGCCAAATATTCGGCTATGCGGATGATATTGCAATTGTTGCAAGAAATGCAAACAAAGTTAGGGAGGTGTACGAAGTGATGGAACTAGAAGCAACAAAAATTGGGCTAAATGTGAATGAGAGCAAGACAAAGTATAAGATAATGTCGAAGTCTGCGGATAGAAGAAAACCTCGTGACCTGGAAATAAATGGGAAGCGCTTTGGAGGCGTGTCAGGCTTTGAATATTTGGGCACTACAATATCGAATGATAATGGCATAAAAAAAATGCATTAAAGAGAGGATAAGGTATGCAAATAGAGCGTATTTTGCAAATATAAATATCTTTAGAAATAAAAATAAAAGGAGAGAAACCAAGCTAAAAATATATCATTCACTCATAAGACCTATTGTTGCCTATGGCTCAGAGGTGTGGACGATGACAGTGGAGGATGAAAAAAGTTTAAGAATTTTTGAACGCTATATCCTACGAAAAATATATGGCCCAGTGAGGGAAGGCGAGAACTGGGGAATACGAAGTAGCAGAATTGCAACAACTGATACATGAGAGGGACCTTGTAAAATTTATCAAGTCACAGAGGATAAGATGGTTGGGGCATGTGGAGAGAATGGAAAAGGATATGAATAAGAGAATGATGCAGGGAAGACTCTATTGCGGAAGACGAAGGGAACGGCCAAGGATGAGATGGTTGGATGAGGTGTTGAAGATCTGATGAAGTTGGGAGTTCGAGGATGGAGAGAGAGAGAGAGTAGTGGTGGATAGAGATGACTGGAGGCAGATTGTTGAGAAGGCCAAGGCCCACCAAGGGCTGTAGAGCCGGAGAAGAAGAAGAAGATGGTGTTAATTAATTATTAATGAAGATTAATTAAAAAACAGATATTTTAAGATATTTCGTTTTTTAGCGAAATAACAGTGAATGAACAAAATAAATCACAGTCATTCACAACCATTAAGAAACCATATATAAATATTTTATCAAAATAAATAATAACTTTTTTATCGATGTTACAAAATCGAATCACTTAGAAGGATAAAAAATGAGAAGCAGTAACTCGAAGAGAGGTTATCTGAACTTCTAATTTCGACTGTTATACTAATTAAACAATTAACTAACATTGTGATGAACACTGATGAAGTAGCCAATCATAATCAATCGAATGACCAGAGTGCCACATGAAATGGACATGATTATAATTAATAAATATTAATTGAACTTGTTATTTAACTCCCAATGTATTTTACGATGTATAGGTTAGGGCGTTATTTGAATTTAGAATAGTGAATACGTGTATTAGTTCAGTAGAACTGAATTTAACTTAATGTTGACAAGAGTCAATTTCAGAACCACAGTTTCATAATAGTGAAACCTTTATTAACATTGTTTTTTGCTTCTGAATATTATTTCAGTAATGGTTAAAGTTAACGTAAAGCTGACAACCGTCAATTTCATAAACCTAGATTAAGAATTTATTAAAACTTTGTTATGTCATTATTGTTTCAAATTATTAATGCTACATATTTATTAAATAGTATGTTATCAGTAATCAAAGATATAACGCCATGTTGATGATTTTAGAAAACTTTGAACGATTGTTCACAATGTAAATGGAAAATGGTGTATGTGCCAAAATGTAAATTTTTCAGTAATCGATGAAATGTGTATAGTAGTCTCAATAATGGTTATACGATATTTCAAAAATAACACTAAATTTAGTTTTGAACCTAATAGATAATATTTTTTTTTAATTTTATTTTTTATCAATAATCTAAATGACTTACCTGGGTAAAGGTGGAAGTACGGCCGTTGATAAACTGAAGAATGGTGAATGTGCCATCTAGTTTTGAAGAAAAGGATGAAAGTCCAAGGTGTTAAAGTAATAAACGCTGTAACTTATGCTTCTTTCACTTTATTTATTTAAAAACACCAAAAATAAACAATCTAAATTGAAACCATCCAAGAAAAAGTTCAAAACGTTGTAACTTTAGTCCTTTCATTGCCCAATATTTTGTTCAAATACACAGAAAATATTTTAACATTTACAAATTAATTGAAACCATAAAAAAAATAAAAAAAATCTTATCTTTTATTCTTGATCAGACTCGCAACCTTCACTTGCTTGCAGCAAAAGGTCTTCATAGAATTGCTTGTGAACTGGATTCTCAAGGTAGTCAATCATGGAAAGTAGGTCCTTTTTCTTCTGCTTGCAAATTATCATGGTAAAATTAATTTTTGGCAGGTCTTCTACTGCAGGAAGTAGCCCATGTCCTTCTGTTCCTTCAAAACATTAGTTTTCGTCCAGAATGGAAACTCTCCAGGGATACCAAATGATGTTGCTGTTTCTACAATGTAAGGCTTCTTGTGTGATACCCGAATATGAGAAGCCTTGCTTATTTGAAGATTCTGCGTTGAGCTTTTTGAAGAAGTTTGAACTTTTTGCAAGAGTCAACTGTAGGTCGTTGAAATTTTAGCTTAGGGAAGTCTTCATCGAATACTCTACTGTAGTATCGGTAAGTGATAGCAGAATCAGGATATTTTTCTTTAAATGTTTGAAATAGACGGTGCTTGTTTAAATCTGGAGTCAAATACTCCCTGGAGCTACGATGACGTCCATAGTGACTTTCGTGTCGGGGAAATGATTTGACATGAGCCCTCACTAAGTTCCGATCATTGTCTGTAAACTTGCGTTTACTCTCATTGGAGTTTGGGTTTAAGCCCCGCATATCTTCATATACAAAGCATCCTTCTTTTTTCTTTGATTGCAAAACTTGTAGTTTCTTTGGCGTGAGTCCAAACAAATTTTTAAATGTTTGAGCACATACATGGACATTTTTTCCGCTTCCATCTGGAACTACATAAGAAAACGTACACTGGCGTCGGCTTTCACTGGGTTCATTATAATGACCATGTCGACGCCGGGAAATATTTTGCATGTGTATTCTATTCAATAAGTAAGTCCCTTGCTGTTGTTCATCAAGTTTGTGCAGATCAAGAAATAACATTTCCTTATGTTCGGCGCTTAAATCCTTGCATTTGTAGGTACACTTACAGACGGCGGTTTTCGATGGCGGTTTCTTTCCAGGAACATTCTTGCCTGAAACAGTTTGATAGGGTTACCTTGCTGCCGAGCTGAACGACGATCTTTAGTAAGACGAGATTTACTAGTATGGTTGTCCATAGTTGATAAATATATAACTGTATTAATTAGTTAAAATAATACGCAGAAACTAAATAACTAACAATTGAAAATAAATAACAGTAAAAATACTGCGCATTTAACACACGTGATGTAAAACAAAACAGTGACGCGACGAGAAACAGACGCTAACTGGCACATTCATCATGGCGTTGGCACTTCCATCCTTTCCTACTTCCATTTACAGGCACGTACAACACTGCGCTATCTTCCAGTCATCATACGAACTAAAAGCGGCTGCTTCTGGCACTTTCAACCTTTCTTATATTATTGGCGCTGGCATTTATAGCCTTTTCCATTAAAAATCTCGTTTTTTGATTTTATGGCACTTTCACCCTTTTTCATTTACACTCCTCTTATTAATTCCGCCTACTAATGTTCAACAGTAGCGCAGACATTTTTTTTTTTGTATCTTGCAGGCTCAAAGGAACCACTGAAGATTTGTACACATGATGAATCAAGGTTCAAAAAATAATATTGTAATTTTATGTTAAACAATTTAAATATTTTCTATACCCTGAGATTAAGAGCAAAATAAAAGGTAATGTCAATGACTGACAAGGCGAACAGCCTATGTTAAATTATAAAGTAATGATTTGCAACATTTCACAAAATTTGTTAATAAATTAAAATTAATAACAGAAAAAAAAGAGTTGACGACTTTTATTACACAGACATTACGCTTACGAGTTAGATTTACAGCAATACTTCCACAGGTGGCACTGTGTGACATTGACCGATGAGAATCGAGTTGCCGATTCAATTATTGACGAATTGGTCAACCAACTAGAACGTCAAAAAAGTGGCAGTAAGTAAAATAACTTGTGTTTATTTCAGCAACATCAGAACCTACGACGACCTACCTCTACCCACGGACGCCTGCGAGAGAACCGACTCGAGTAATTCGTCGTCAGTCTTTTTCACCACAGACTTTTTAATTACACATCATTAAACTAAAACGAATTTTACAAACATAAAACTAAACAATCCAATCCGAACGAGTATTACAACAAACATCCGTTAAGGGATTTGTTTATTACAATATCTAGTCGCGGTACAGCTCACGTCAGAGAGAAACTAGAGACGTGTGGCAAAAAACATGTTTGAATTTAATCAAAGTGGGGACGCAGTTCTGTGTGTTTACATAATGTTCATTTTTTACAACTGGGATTCTCCCAAATCGGCCAGCGTTATCCAGTAGAGTAGGTAGAGATGTTGGATTGCTTTGTACACCGCCACGACATTGGAAAATAATATTCTTTGCACACAAGAAAATGCGATTACGAATGGAACTAACAAAGAAATCTGAAGATGGCCATGAGACGATTCCAGCAGATAGAAATGTAATTGTAAACGAATACAAGTAAAATAATAATAATTGTAAAAAGCATAAATTTTAATTAGTGAGTTTGCAAATTAAATTGTAAAATATATTTATATTTGATTAATATAAGCCATTAACATTTCTTATTGCAGAAATTATATCAGGTCAAAAACAACGTAGAAATCATTAGTTATATTTTAAGGAAAAAAATATATTTATATTGTTGGCAAACTAATTTTTTCATAAAATTATTAAAAGTTTTCATTAAAGCTAAGTTTTTAATTTAAATTTAATATTCATCGGTTGTTTTAAGCCAACGAAACTTCGTCACCTGAATATCGGAGTGTGGACAGGATGGCTTTGTATACATATAGCCAACGGTATCATTTCGGCTAACATCCCCCGTAAATTTATGTTGACAAAGTGACCGTGTGATGTGCATGCATACATGACATTGATTAACATTGATGTATCTTCATTTACATTGAGTGATCACAACGAAGGTTGTTGTATGTAAATTCTGCCCTTGAATATGTGTTGACCGGCCACGTTATACTAAAACCGCCAGATAAATGAATTAAGATATTGTTAAAAATCTCGCTGAATATATTTATGTATTGCAAACGACCGAACATTTTTTGCTACTGTGCTTAAGTACGTTGAAGAAACTATTACAACTTTGTTAAATTTCTTCTTTGACATCTCGCTTGATTTTATTCCTTTTAAAGTTTCTCTGCTATTTTAAAATAAAATTAGTAATGACCATAAAAAACTTCATAATTATTATTGATAATTATTTTTATAAGCAACTAAAAATAGAAATTCCTATGATCTTTATGTTATTTACTTTATGTTATTATTTTTACTGTACTATATAAAAGTCTTATTTTTCGGTACTACTATAAAATTAAATTATATAGGCCCACTTTTCTTCATGTTATTAAACTTAAATATTAAATATTATTTACTACTTAATACTTTAGTATTTAATATATTTAAGTATTTAAATATATTATAGTATTAATATATTTAAGTATTTAATATATTTAAATACTTAAATATATTCAATTTGAATAGTATAACTTGCCGAGTATGTTGTTTTTAATAGCTTCCCGGATTATCTTTTGATTCTTAAACTACGGACTTTAAATAGAGTGCGTTTTTTATTTTAGTAAGTACATAAAACTACGTTCCTGTTCCAATCTGTGTTTTCCTACTACTGATTAACTCCACTCTCTTAGAAGTAACTATGTAAGTCTACGTTTCAAACAGCTTATCCATGCGTCTTAAACTCACTAAAAGCCTTTTGCAAAATATAAATAATTTTTAGTATTTAGTCTCAGTATTTACACAAAATTTATTTCAAGTTTTTTAATGCTGTGTTGTGATTTGTTGAAAAATCGCTCAATATAGCTACAAAACCCAACTTACTCAATTAACCAGTCAAATCTAAGCTATACATCCAATGTTATTAAAATTAAAAAAAATTATTAGAGACATAAGTGGCGTCTACGAAACTTTCAGATTCTAATAGTAGATCTATATCTGTAGATTAAAAGACCAAAGCTTTTATCTCAAGTGATAAATTATTTTATTTTTAGTCAACTTTGTAATATGTACAGCTCTACTTAACCAAAGCCAAATACTGATAATCATTCACTTCAAAAATTGATTAAAATTATATTTCATATACTTAGTTGTAATTAGTTTAATGCTACGTACATACACGTGTACTTTTAACTTCTCATTACCCTTATCAATCTTTAGGAACTACAGGCATTCGTCTTTTCAGCCTTCAGATAGCTCCACCTTTGGGAGACGTATTGACAAAGTTTAATAACGATGGTTTATTTGACCACAAATTAGTTTTACTGAGATGTGTACAAAACTTGCTCAGAAAAGGAATTGATGTAATCGAATCTACGTGTATTATAATTCGTGGAAATCGGATTTAAGAATTGTCCAAACACATATTCAAAAATTTCTAAAGACTTTATAGGTAGTGGGAAACAGTATATAGTACAAAATACATAGGACAGAAAATTTCTTATTGCAGAAAATAGATCAGAACATCAGAACACTCAAAATAAATATTTTATTTTAGTTACAAAAATTTATTTATATCGTTACAGAGATTATTTAATAAAAATAATAAAATTAAAATATAGTTACTGTAAAAATAACTTGAAAATATCTTATAATGGAATAAGGAGCGGTCGTGGCGTAGTGGCTAGCGTGTGGCGCTGCTACGCTGTCGGCGCGGGTTCGATTTCCGCCGGGGCCATCTGATTTAGATATGACCGTTCCCCCTCGCAAGGCAATGGCAAACCAGTGAGAGGTATTCTGCTTAGTATAAACCCAACTATGCCGTTCGGATCCGACGTTAAATTGTAGGTCCCATATACCTGTGAGAGACTCCGTAACACACGCACCACGGGTATATGAGGGGAGGGTAAAAAACCAGTCGAAAGACTGAAGGACCCAATAATAACTGTAAAAATAAGAATTTGTATTATATAAATAACTGTGAAAGCGAAATTTAAATATTCATCGTTTTTACTACGTTAACGAGAATTCATACCTCTGAATATCGTATATCTTATGTATTTCTTAGATGCATTTCCTGTTTTTACTTTCCCTGGAAGGAAAATTGTACATATAAAAAGGCAGTGAATGGCGTACTATGTCATATCCATTAATTTGTTTTGGCTATTTAATTTATTTTTTAACATTACTAATAGCAGGAAACAACGTAGTTTTTATAATTAATAATAGTAAAAGTAGCCAGAACAAGAAAATTGCAGTCTGACAATTTATTTTCTGTCACGTCAGGTTATGTGAAATTAAACGGTAAAGGTGGAAATAGAGCCGTTACAGCGATGCATATTCCGAACGGAGCCTAATCATAGACTACACACCGATAATGTCAGCAGTGATATGAACTCGGATTGGGTAATGCCAGAACCGAGGCAGTGTACACGGTAACGTACTACTGAGCAAGTATGTACACGACTTATAGGCACGTCTCACTTTACGCAGACTTAAAGACTTAAAGACTTAAAGTTATTCTACTTCAAGTTTATTGCTTCCCTTAAATAAGCATTTACCAGCCATTAATCAAAGCACAGCCAGAAAAACATTATCAAATACTTTCACAACCACGTTATACTTTGACCGGCCACGTTATACTAAAATCGCCATTTGCATTAAACTGTTATATATATATATATATATATATATTGTAATAGTACATATCTTCACGATAAAGTTAACAACAAAAGATAAAAAATGAAATACTAATAAACTCACTCCAGAACACCTAAGAAAGGAATAATAACTAAGTAACTGGGTACAAAGTATTACATAAGGTTCAAGAACCCAATAAAACAATTAATGTAATTAACTCAATAAACCAAAAAACAATAAGTAGTGATAAAGAAGAAAGTATAGAAGACAACTAAATAATGTTATTAACCAAATGACCCAATAGATATGGTGAGAGGACAAAACTGAAGTACAATGACATTCAGCATTAACAAGAGAATGTGAAGAAAATAAATAAACACAAGCAAGATAACAAACACAGAAGAATTAACAAATGTGCCAAATAATGTGCCTAGTATAGGTGTCAACAGAAAATGAAAGTAATTAAACCAAAAATCTACAGAATTAAGAACAGCAAAGAGGCACAGACATAGACAGACAGTACCAAAGACAAACCATGACAAAAAACTCTTTATTCTAATAAAAGAATAGCATTAATTAAATAAATCAAAACCATGAAAGAGAATAATGAATGATAAGAGTAGAGTAATTATCTTAGTAAGAACAGTGTAACAGGCATACTTTAAATACTAGCAAATTCAAATAAAATAACAATAAAAGAACCCAGTAATCACCTGTAGACAGGTAGAAATCATAAAGGGATAGTAAATATTAATTAAAAAGTCTAAATTTACCAAATAATAACCTGTAAGACATTGAAACCAGATAGCCAAAACATAGTCCATTGTTGTCTATAGGGAGGTCTTAGGTAACCTCAACCTGGCTATAAATCAGCTTGTAATTAGTATAAAATAAGACCAAAACGATGTAAACTAGTGTAAGTTATGAAAAAATGAGAGAAGACATTATAAAGACTAATCTAGTGATACAATTTTATTAATTGAATGTGGTATGTGTGGTGTTTAATGCAAGTACACAGACTGAAATTGGACAGAAAAGTGTAGGCCTACACGTTAAACACACTCAGAATCTCTATAACAATATAAACCAGTGAAGAGCAATGTCTTCAATGTGCAATATAATATATATTACCACTATTATAGTATACAATGATTATTATAAAAAACTAATTTAGCCAGAATTAAGGAAAATTGAGATCACTGTCTGACCGCACTAGCTGCAAGAAGTATTGGTGAATTATTAACAATATCACATGTAATTATTAAAGAACAACTATTGCAAAACAACACGTACACTGTAAAGACAATTTATACTTACAAGAACCACATAAAGATGGGTATATCATTAAATCAGAATTAAATCATAATGACCTGGCATACTAGGACTATGAACAATAAATGTTACATTAAAAACAAGCAAATAATTGTATTCTAATGAACACTAACCTGCCCAGAAGTTGTAATGGACATCTTAGAATATCTATATCACTGTAGAAAAGTGAACAGGACAAATTATGTCAATAAATAAAGTAAATCTAACTGACCATGCTCTAGGCCATAGAAACCATGGGTCAAATATAGTAATTTAATTCATTTTAGACAATCATGGTACTAATTATTATCATGAATGGACCCCAAAGGAACCATATGATGAAATGTAATCATCATTTGGTCAATTTTAATAATTAATCATGTAAAAAAATAATGAAAATGTAATAGTCATTAGTAAGGAATTATCTTTCTTATTATTAAACTCAGACATGTCTTGTGAGGACTTATTTTAAAGAACAGATTAATTGTGATAACATGGTGTGATCATATTAAGTAATACTCAAATAACAAGGACGTTAGATTAATTTTAAAGAAATTATATTTATTTTGGAAATTCGAGAATACAACAAATGGAACTATCCAACCCGAAGTCATTGAAAATTTCAATTAAATCACAAGGGGGGGGTGAGCTCGCTGGATAGAATGTCCGCATTTTTAACAAATGGAATCGATCAAAAGTGACCGAGGGGTATGTGCTCCCGATATAGGAACAGCGAAGAAGACAAAGAATTTGATTATTCTGCATCAGACTAGCGAAGCGTTAAGATGGCCAATTTCTGTGCGCGGATACAGTCGATTTCAAGAGATCAGCTGTGCGGTGTAAACAGTAAACAGAAGGGACATCCTAACCTTCAAATTTTTTAGTGTCGTGTGTTCAACTAAAAGGTTTATATTATAGCGAATGCAATTGCCCAGTGTACAATAAAGTGGCAGTTGAAGTGAAATAAAAAGGAGTATAGTGTGAATTAATTATTATTAATAATTAATAAAAAAACAGAGATTTTTCAGATTATAAATTTTAAACATGGCAACAACCATAACAAAAATAACGAGGTTCGTAGTGAACAAACAAACTGACAAATAGTCACTCACAAACATAATGAACCAAATATAATTTTGTTTTTATAGAAATAAATAAGAATATTATTTATTTGTTACAAGTTATCGAATTCAGTCGAAATAAAATAATCAATGACAAACTACTAATGGGAGATTATAAATTGTTTGAACTACTAGTGCTATACAAGATAGACAATCGTAATTGACAAACTTTAAATGAATTATTCTTCATTATACTTATGTAACCTTTTATGAGATGTTAGATTAAGATGATACCCGATTTGGGGATAGTTATTATTTTATTATAACCCAGTATACCTGAAGTTGTGTCCACATTGACACCAGTCAGTGTAGTAACCACGTTCTTTATAATATAGTGTTCAATGTTAATTTTATTTTTTCCATAATTGAATTAGTATTCCTAGAGTAAAGCCAATATTGAGCACAGTCAATGCTACGACTGTATGTCATAATTTTGAAACTGTTTCAGGTTAATTGTTATTGTAAGGATTATTTCATTATGCGTAAAACCAATATAGGATTGACCATAGTCGACTATATTATTTATTCTATGGTAAAGATTAATATAACCACATAATATGTTTATTGTTTTTTTTATAATTAACGCCACCTACTAAATGTTAAACAGTAGCGTCGACATTTTTTCTTGTTCTTATTGTATTTTGCAGGATCAAAGGAACCACTGAAGAACTGTGATCATAACAAACTAAGGTTCTAAAATTGTTAACCATTTTACATAATGTTCAATAATTTAAATAATGTTCAAAACCCTGAGATCAAGAGAAATTTTAAAATAGTAAAGGTCAATGTCTGACTAGGCAAACTACCTGTATTAACTTTTAAAGTAATTATCAATATTGTTAATAAAATTTAGATTTCATAACCGAAAAAAGAGTTGACGACTTATTATTACTTAGACAATACAGTCGATAGCTAGATTCAGCAATACTTTCACAGGTGGCACCGTAGAATGCTGACCCGATTATTTACGAACTGGTCAACCGTCGAGAACTTCAATTACAGTAAGTAAGTGACTTGTGTTTGTTTTAGCAGGACCAGAATAACTATGGACTCCTGCGAGAGAACCAACAACAATTCCGATCTGACGATGTGCTGTGAAGCTTGAAAGCGCTAATCGGGATAATTATTATTTAGTGGTGTGCAACAGTGATCATTCTGCTTGTGGTTTCAACCACTAACACAACTTTCTTCATTCAACAACAATTCGTCGACAGCTTTTTTCACTACAAACTAATTTCTTCCAATTTTACAAATAAAACAAAACGAATTAAACAATTTACAAATTTCAATTAAAATAAAATACTCACAAATAGGACCGACGATTCCGGCTACTTACAAATTGGCGCACCAACGTAAGAGGCTCGAAATTAGAGAAATAACCGACGATAATAAATAAAATAATAATAATTAAAAAATAAATTCGACTAATTTCGTGCGGCAGCTGCAATACAAGAACCGAAAATGATACGGCTAGCTACGTCAAAGAAACGAGTGGCGTAAGCGGAGAGAGACGTCAACATGGGTGACAAGGAGGCAACTCTGGTCGAAGATGTAGAAGAAATATTACGTCTCGCGGAACCTACCAGACCCACACAACAAGAGGAACAACCAGAGAAACCCACACAACCAGAGGACTGGAGTTTACTGGAAATAATGAGGGCGATAAGAGAATTAAAAGAAGATTTTAAGGGGTAATTAAAAGAATTAAAGGGAGATAACCAAAAATTAAGCCAGCAAATGGCCGAAAATAATAAGAAAATAGACGACAACAGTAAGAAAATGGAAGAAAACATGGAAACCTTAAAAGAAGAATTGAAACAGAACAACCAGAAAGACTTGGAGGAGTTGAAAGAAGAATTAAGCAAAACTATCGAAAATAATAACGAACAAATAAATAAGAAGATCGAGGAGGAGATGACGGGGATCCGACAAGAGATTTCTGAGATGAACGGACAATGGAAAACACGAGTCAGGAATTACAACTGACGAAGGAAGACTTCGGCAACCGAATGACCGACCTTGAAGAAGACAGTCAGATCCGAATGGAGTCCATACGAACCGCAACCGAAGAAAACATAAACCAGGTGCGGGCAGACTTCGGAACGAGATGTCGGGACATCGACACGGCTGTCAATGAAGTAAGAGGACAGGGTCAGCACAACCAGGAGAAGATCGAGGAAACCCAACGCAGGGAGATCACCAAGATAAGGGAAGGACTCGATATAATCAGCAATCGACCTACCGTAATTTCGCACCTCCAACATTTAGACAACCGGGAGGCGATAAACTTCAAGTTGTATAAACGGAATCCAATGGAGTTCCTGGAACGAGTTGAGGAGCAGCTAACAAGAAACAGAGAGACCAGGTGGCCAGTAATTCGGGGACTATTTGAGGAATATTTCAAGGAGATAAACGATACTTGGTGGACCGCTACGAGACATGAGCATCAGGGCTACGACGAGTTCAACACTGTATTTAAAATTAAATACTGGTCGGAGGCAACCCAAAACATCGTCAGGGACCAATATATGTCACGGCAAATACGATACAAACCGAGGAACAACACTCACCGCCTACTTTCTAGGGAAGGTATGCCTGGCGAGGAATCTGGAGCCAAAGATCCCAGAGGAGAGACTCGTCACTAAACTCGCCTACCATTATGAAGAGGGAGTATCCGGGACCCGACTCGGAGGACAGATCAAGACCGTGCAATCGATGGTAGCCCTCCTGGAGGATTACGAGCGCGAGAGTTATTACCGGAGAAGACGTCAACGAAATGATAGGTACAACAACCGGAACGCGCAGAATAGCAACTCATATAACAACGGTAACTACAGACCGAATTATAACAACCGAGCCAACAACAACGAAGTATATCACCGGCCGAATAATAATAATAATCGACGAATAGCGGAAATAATAACAACAACAATCGATCCAGTAACCAGAACAACCAGTTCAATACGCCGAACAATCCTAATTACCATCAGCCTAACTACAACAACCAGAACTACAACAATCGAAACCAAAATAACCAAAACAGAAACTACCGGAGAGTGAACTACGTGCGCGCCGAAGACAACGGTACAGGACGATCTTATTACCAAGGACGCCGGAGCTTCGACCGCAACGCAAACGGAAATCAGAATAACGGCAAACTAATGGAGGAAGAAGCCGAAGCCAGGAGATCTTCAGACGAGATCGCTACGAAGAAGATCGTCACCAGTCTGTACCGAGATCCACAGGAAATGCGAACACACCGACAAATCAACCAGACCGACGGGACGACGAGCCTGAACCGTTTCTAAACTAAACGCGACATTGAAAACGAACGTAGGACCCTCACTGAACCAATCTATTGGGTTAAATCAAGTAAATCAATGTAATTACATACAAAGAAGAAAACAATTACGTTAATACAAAATCACTATTTAAAGAACCTAAGGGAAGAATTATTGGAAGAGGAAGACAACACATCAAGTAATCACAACAACGAATCGCGTATATCACCGCGGAAATTAACGGAGTCCAGACAAGGATAATGATCGACACTGGGGCCAATGTATCCTTGATCGACGGAATAGAACTTACCAAAATACAAGAGGAAGGTAAGACACCGATACTTACATTACCGATAAGCAACATCGTACTCGTGGGAGCCTAAGGGCGGCAAAACAGAACCGTCCGAAAACAAGTAAGGATGGAATTATCAAGCAACGGCGAAACCATTCCGATGACATTCCTAGTAGCCAGCGGATTACCACTTCAGATGTTGATAGGCTGCGACATGTTAAGGCAGTACTCAGCAATTATCGATATGAATAAAGCCAAACTGTTCCTGAAAATAAACGATATAGAATGAATAGCAGACTTAACAGGGAGCGACAGTGCGCCGTCAGACCGAACAATCTATCACATTAAAGAGTGTCGAGAGAGCAGAGAAATTCACACGAATGACGAAATATTATATGAAATGGACAATGAACAGCTGTGGAACGAGAAAATCAATGAGATACGTAACTTCAAGAGGGAGAAGGCAAGCGCCAAACTAACTGAAGGACAAGTGGAACAGCTCATCAGCGTGTACAGCCGTTACCGACACGTATTTTCAGACACGCCCGGCAAAGTAAGGGATTATCAATGCGAAATAGAATTCAGAGAGCCACTAAACTTTAACAAAAAATCGTACCCAATTGCATACTCGCTCAAGGAAGCAGTGAGATCGGAAATCAACCGACTGATCGACGAAGACATAATCGAACCAAGCTATTCCCCTTACACCAGTCCGATCTTAGCAGTCCCAAAGAAAAACGGATAGGTAAGAATCTGTTTAGACGCACGTGGAATAAACATAACCATAGTGAACGATCGAACATCCCCGGGAGAGATCGAGGAAATACTTAAAAAATTCCATGGAACCAGATTTATTAGTTCGTGGGATACCATCTGCGGCTATTGGCAAGTCGAACTGCATCCGAACAGCCGGAGGTACATGGCATTCATTTTCGAAGGGCGGAACTATCAGTTCAAACGGCTACCTCGAACTTGTTAATTCTGTAACTGTGTTCGTGAAGATAATGGACCAGATTCTCGGACCAGAGGCACTCCAATTTACCACCGTCTAAGTGGACGACCTGTTAATTACGTCAAACAGTTGGGATGACCATTGTCGACGAATCGAACATGTATTGAAGAAACTCTCGGATAACAATATAACTCTCAAATTAGAAAAGTCTAAATTCATTGCGGACGAGGTGCAATTTCTCGGATTAACATATCGGAACACGGGATTACTCCATCACAAGGCAACATTGAGTCCATACAAAAGTTTCCTACGCCGAAGAATAAAAAGCAACTCCAATATTTCCTTGGCCTGTGTAACTACTATTGCAAGTTCCAGAAGAGCTACTCTGAACTGACATCCAAATTCTCCAAACAATTATCATCGAAGGACAAGTGGACATGGGGAGCAGAACAGGATACGATACTCCAACTAATTAAAACCAAATTCCTTGAATCAGTAATGGTGCATCACCCTGACTTCAGTAAACTTTTCTACATAAACTGCGACGCCAGTGACGTCAGCTTAGGATCTGTCTTATATCAGGAGGATGATGAGGGAAATAACTGCGTGATTAGCTTCGCCAGCCGAGTCCTAAATAGTAGTGAAAGGAATTATAACGTCACAGAGAAGGAACTGCTAAGCGTCGTGTTCGCCTGCAATAAGTTCCGGACGTATGTGTTGGGATACCAAATTACTGTGAGGACGGACCACAAGTCCATATCTTTCCTCAATAACTGCACGTTAAACCATGGGAGATTAACCAGATGGAGTTTGACACTTCAGGAATATAATCTGAATTGAACATTGCAGCCGATACCCTATCCAGAGTCAACATCAGACACCAAACTTTCGAAGGAGAGAAGGAAACCATCATCAAACTGTACCACATAATAAAGAGTAGATCCGATTTGGCTAATATCATAAAAGAACTTGGGCACCAGCAGGACCAAGATCCCAAACTAAATAAAATCCAGCAGAGACTTAGGGAACAGGACGACCGAGTCACACAATATTACTGCAATAACCAGAGAATACTATTTATTAAAACGCGATACGATTATAATACATGGAAAATAGTAATTCCACGGACAATAGAGAAGGAGATAATTCTAGACTATCATGGCAAATACGGTCACATGGGGGCCTTAAAAGTCGTAAAAGCAGTTTATATAAAAGACCTCAATAGAAAGGTACGAAAGTACATTAAACACTATCACATCTGCCAACTGGTAAAGATCAACAACGATAGGAAAGAGGGAATGATGATACCTATCACATCATCAAAGAAGTTAGAAAAATTTTTCATTGATATATGCGGTCCATTCCTGCGTAGCGGAGGGAGACACCAGTACAAGTATCTTATAATTACATTTGATCATTATACCCGATATACTAAACTCTACCCCATAAACCGTGCGACCATGCAGAAGATTTTAAACATCATAATACACCAGTATATCCACGAGCTAGGAACACCTAGGTCCATAATAACAGATCATGGAACACAATTTAAAGGGAATAAATGGGAGGACACTCTACGGAACAACGGGGTAAAAACATACAAAACGTCAGTATACCACCCGAGCAGTAATCCCGCAGAACGAGTATTGAGGGAAGTAGGGAGAATTCTCCGAACGTATTGTTATAACCAACAACGACAATGGACAGAATATTTACCAGCAGCGGAGGACTTTATAAACTTATCGCACCATCAATTTATCGAAACAACACCATATACAGCAATGTTCCAGAGACCACCCCCCAGAGAGGTAACCGAGTTAATCCAATTTCCAAATGGAGAAGAATATAAGTTTGATGAGATAAAATTCTATAATAAAACACTAGAACAAACTGAAAAATTAAAAAGCAAATACCAGAGGCTACAAACGAAGCCAGTACGGTATCAAGTAGGGGACCGAATCTTATTGAAGAACAGAGAACTACCCAGTACAATGGAGGGTATAGCGAAAAAACTGTTATTGTTATACACCGGACCTTACACAGTGATGAAGGATAATAATAATAATACGTACGAGATCGTGGATCCAAGTACACAGAGGAAAAATGGGACTTACAACCAGTCATCCATGAAAAAATACTATTAAACAATTAAAAGAATGACCATTGAACCAAATAATAAATTATAAAAGTGTTAAAAGAAGAGTGATGAAGAAAAGTGAGTTTTAATATCAATAATAAGAAATACAGGTAAATAATGCCCATCAACAATATTGTGTCACTAAAAGTGCTATAGAGTATGAGAAAGGAAATCAATAACGAAGGAAGATATAATGTAATCTATACAATGATAATGAGAAGGATCCCAGAATGTTTATTATATTTTAGTCGCACTAAGACTACTTTAAAGTTTTTTGATGATTGACTGTAGAATGATCCAGCAATCATATACCTGAGCAGACAATACGTTCCTCTGAACTCAGAAGGTGTAAGATGGACAGAGGTGAATCGGAGCCAAAAGTGCCCGCCCGACTGGTGCCAGCGCAAATGATAGGGAAAATAATTAGGGAAATTAAATGTTTAAGGGATAACATACGGAAATAAAGAAGATAACATACTAAATAAAGCAAGGAGATAGTGAATTGCATGAAGAAGAAAAGGGAAAATTATAAGAAATCAAAGAAGGAAGCTGAAGTAAAGAGGTGATTAAACTAATAAAATGATTGATAATTTCATCAACACCTGCACAATAATTGCTGAAATGATCAAATTTAGCGTAGGGGCAATATGTAATAGTACATATCTTCACGATAAAGTTAACAACAAAAGATAAAGAATGAAATACTAATAAACTCACTCCAGAACACATAAGAAAGGAATAATAACTAAGTAACTGGGTACAAAGTATTATATAAGGTTCAAGAAGCCAATAAAACAATTAATGTAACTAACTCAGTAAACCAAAGAACAATAAGTAGTGATAATGAAGAAAGTATAGAAGACAACTAAATAATGTGATTAATCAAATGACCCAATAGATATGGTAAGTGAGAGGACAAAACTAAAATACAATGACATTCAGCATTAAAAGAGAATGTGAAGAAAATAAATAAACACAAGCAAGATAACAAACACAGAAGAATTAACAAATGTGCCAAATAATGTGCCTAGTATAGGTGTCAACAGAAAATGAAAGTAATTAAACCAAAAATCTACAGAATTAAGAACAGCAAAGAGGCACAGACATAGACAGACAGTACCAAAGACAAACCATGACAAAAAACTCTTTATTCTAATAAAAGAATAGCATTAATTAAATAAATCAAAACCACGAAAGAGAATAATGAATGATAAGAGAAGAGTAATTATCTTAGTAAAAACAGTGTACCAGGCATACTTTTAATACTAGCAAATTCAAATAATATAACAATAAAAGAACCCAGTAATCACCTGTAGATAGGTAGACATCGTAAAGAGGTAGTAAATAGTAATTAGCAAGTGTAAATTTACCAAATAATAACCTGTAAGATATTGAAACCAGATAGCCAAAACATAGTCCATTGTTGTCTATAGAGAGGTCCCAGGTAACCTCAACTTGGCTATAAATCAGCTTGTAATTAGTATAAAATAAGACCAAAACGATGTAAACTAGTGTAAGTTATGAAAAAATGAGAGAAGACATTGTAAAGACCAATCTAGTGATACAATTTTATTAATTGAAAGTGGTATGTGTGGTGTTTAATGCAAGTACACAGACTGAAATTGGACAGAAAAGTGTAGGTCTACACGTTAAACACACTCAGAATCTCTATAACAATATAAACCAGTGAAGAATAATGTCTTCAATGTGCAATATAATATGTATTACCACTATTATAGTATACAATGGTTATTATAAAAAACTAATTTAGCCAGAATTAAGGAAAATTGAGGTCACTGTCTGACCACACTAGCTACAGGTGAAATACGAGTAGCTCATATTAACAATATCATATGTAATTATAAAAGAACAACCATTGCAAAACAACACGTACACTGTAAAGACAACATATACTTAAAAGAACCACATAAAGATCGGTAATGATATTTAATTCAGAATTAAATCATAATGACCTGGCATACTAGGACTATGAACAATAAATGTTAAATTAAAAACAAGCAAATAATTGTATTCTAAAAAAACTAAGCTGCCCAGAAGTTGTAATGGGCATCTTAGAATATCTATATCACTGTAGAAAAGTGAACAGGACAAATTATGTCAATAAATAAAGTACATCTAACTGACCATGCTCTAGGCCATAGAAAGCATGGGTCAAATATAGTCATTTAATTCATCTTAGACAAAGATGGTACTAATTATTATCATGAATGGGCCCCAAAGGAACCATATGATGAAATGTAATCATCATTTGGTCAATTTTAATAATTAATCATGTAAAAATATAATGAAAATATAATAGTCATAAGTAAGGAGTTATTTTTTTTATTATTAAACTCACACATGTCTTGTGAGGACTTATTTTAAAGAACAGATTAATTGTGATAACATGGTGTGATCATATTAAGTAATACTCAAATAACAAGGACGTTAGACCAATTTTAAAGAAACTATATATTTATTTTGGAAAATGCGAGAATACAACAAATGGAACTATCCAACCCGAAGTCATTGGCAATTTCAATTAAATCACAAGGGGGGTGAGCTCGCTGGATAGAATGTCCGTATTTTTAACCAATGGAATCGATCAAAATTGACCGGAGGTATGTGCTCCCGATATAGGAACAGCGAAGAAGACAAAGAATTTGATTATTCTGCATCAGACTAGCGAAGCGTTACGACGGCCAATTTCTGTGCGCGGATACAGTCGATTTCAAGAGATCAGCTGTGCGGTGTAAACAGTAAACAGAAGGGGCATTCTAACCTTCAAATTTTGTAGTGTCGTATGTTCAACTAAAACGCTTATATTATAGCGAATGCAATTGCCCAGTGTACAATAAAGTGGCAATTGAAGTGAAATAAAAGGGAGTATAGTGTGAATTAATTATTATTAATAATTAATGAAAAAACAGAGATTTTTCAGATTATAAATTTTAAACATGGAAACAACCATAACAAAAATAACGAGGTTCGTAGTGAACAAACAAATTGACAAATAGTCACTCACAAACATTAATGAACCAAATTTAATTTTGTTTTCCTAGAAATAAATAAGAATTTCATTTATTTGTTACAAGTTATCGAATTCAGTCGAAATAAAATAATCAATGACAAACTACTAATGGGAGGTTATAAATTGTTTGAACTACTAGTGCTACATAAGATAGCCAATCATAATTGACAAACATTAAATGAATTATTCTTCATGATACTTATGTAACCTTTTATGAGACGTTAGATTAAGATGATACCTGATTTTGGGATAGTTATAATATTATTATAACCCAGTTTACCTGAAGTTGTGTCCACATTGACACCAGTCAGTCTAATAACCATATTCTGTATAATATAATGTTCAATGTTAATTTTGTTTTTTCAATAATTGAATTTGTATGCCTAGAGTAAAGCCAATGTTGAGCACAGTCAATGCTACGACTGTATGTCATAATTTTTAAACTGTTTCAGGTTAATTGTTATTGTAAGGATTATTTCATTATGCGTAAAACCAATATAGGATTGACCATAGTCGACTATATTATTTATTCTATGGTAAAGATTAATAAAACCACTTAATATGTTTATTGTTTTTTTTTTATAATTAACGCCGCCTGCTGAATGTTAAACAGTAGCGTCGACATTTTTTCTTGTCCTTATTGTTTTTTGCAGGATCAAAGGAACCACTGAAGAACTGTGATCATAACGAACTAAGGTTCTAAAATTGTTGTGAATTTTTATGTTAACCATTGTAAATGATGTTCAAAACCCTGAGATCAAGAACAATTAAATAGTAAAGGTCAATGTCTGACTAGGCAAACTACCTGTATTAACTTTTAAATTAATTATCAAGATTGTTAATAAAATTTAGATTTCATAACCGAAAAAAGAGTTGACGAATTATTATTACTTAGACAATACAGTCAATAGCTAGATTCAGCAATACTTTCACATGTGGCACCGTAGAACGCTGCCCCGATTATTTACGAACTGGTCAACCGTCGAGAACTTCAATTACAGTAAGTGAATAACTTGTGTTTGTTCTAGCAGAACCATAAGAACTACGGACTCCTGGGAGAGAACCAACAACAATTCGTCGACAGCTTTTTCCACTACAAACTAATTTCTTCCAATTTTACAAATTAAACAAAACGAATTAAACAATTTACAAATTTCAATTAAAATAAAATACTCACGAATAGGACCGACGATTCCGGCTACTTACAATATATATTTTGCAACGATACAGCTATATGCTGTATTTGATTTGAATAAATATAAAATTTGTAGAATTATTATAAGTTAAGGGTAAATGGACAGGTCTGAGATTGTAAAAATATTTCATTGTTAGATTAGGGGAGAAATTAACCTGTTCCGACAGGCAAGGAACACCTGCTCGATTGTATGTGTGTTACGCGTGTATCTTGTGTGTGTTAGTGATGCATGTACAGACAGGAATCGCAGCTACCCGCCCCAAGTGATTAATAAAATAATTATTTAATTTCACCGTGTGAAAACTAATTAGTTTTTAAACAAGCAAAAGGCACCAAAGTGTGTGTAAATTTTATAGTTAACCCCAGTGAGAAAATGACGTTAATAGGACACGCTACGCGAAGTCAGTGCGAAATAAACTTGCCAAAAATACGCAAATTACCAGAAGACGGTAAAATTAATACAGTGAGTGCTTAACCAAATTAGCTATGATTTGTGCTATCTCTATTCCGTGCAAAGCATTGCTATTTGCTAATAATTGCAAATACATAAAAAGGTTCGGGAGTGGGGGCTATCATGTGATCTACAGGTCCCGACAGGACGATTTCGGAGCCAAACGGTGCGGAATCTCGAGAGGGTATAAATTAAGGGTGCTACTGAAAACCCTTCTCTTAATTTCAAGACATAGTTGCAGTCGGACATGCTGTCCGTCAGCAGAAGAGTTTTATTTTTTTTTTCAAGTCTCATTAACGAACTAATAAGACGTTCAACAATTAGGTTGACAATATTTCGGAAAGCGTAAAGTACCGGGACCATGTAAGTCTACAAGAGTATCTACGGAGAAGCTACCAGAGCGACGAGGGATGCTGGACGTTAGACGATGTTCTTTGACGCCTAACCGACGTTTAATATCCGCCTTGCAGCAGATAGCAATTCTCTGAGACGGACCACACACTGCTGGAGAACGACGCTGGACTCTGGATATATCCAGGACCACGCCAAGCGAGGAGGAATGGAAAACCAAGTCTGGACAACGCTGTACCTCGTCAATAAGTCGTAAGATCATCAAAACTCGAGGTGACATGCATAATGCATTTATAAATGATTTTTTAAAAGAGCTCATAAAGACTATATCAAAAGACAATAAATTAAAACTAAGAAAAAGTTATAATTAGAAATAATATTTTAGAAATGTAGATAAATGTTTAGTCGTAAGAATGAGCGATCGCATATAAAGAAATAAGAAAAAAAAGAACTTAAAGTTGAAAGAGTAGATTTGTTTATCAAAGTAAATAGTTAAATTGATTTCATATTTGCATTGTAGAAAAAAATAATTTAAATTTCGAATATAAAACAAATGCCAGTCTAAAAGTAATTAATATAAATTTAAATTTAATTTTAAACATTGGTATAGACTGAGCGAGTTGAGGTCAGATCTGAATTAAAAGAATTCAATTCATATTACATTTTAATTTTATTTGTTTTAGTAAATCAAATTACTAACATGTCTAGATTAAGATTATTAACATGTCTAGATGTAAGAGGATTTTAAATGTGTGTAACACCGTATAGTATATGAGATAAACATTTAATAATGAGTGATATCGTGACCGAAGATTATTAACGATGTTTATTATTTATAAGATTGAGTAAACAATAAATATGAATTTTTAAATACTCATAAATCTAATACTCTTATTATAATTACACCTGATATTGTTATACAACCTCCATAAATTACAGTATCTTAAACAGTCATCTGTAAAGTTGCATAACTTTGGCATCCCAAAGAACGTGAGGCTCCTCAAACACAAATACATTTATATTTGCAATTTGTGTCGTTGTAATATATATATATATATATATATATATATATATATATTTAAATATCTTGCAAACGACCGAACATTTTTTCTACTGTGCTTAAGTACGTTGAAAAAATGATTACAACTTTGTTATATTTCTTCTTTGACATCTCTCTTGATTTTTATTCCTTTTAAAGTTTCTCTGCCATTTAAAATAAACTTAGTAATGACCATAAAACTACATAATTATGAACGCGTTTCAGTAGCAAAGGTGAGGGTAATATGTTACCTAAATATATTAAGTAGATGCTGCTAAACTTCATTTCGTCTAAATGTTTTAAAACAGTATACTTCCTTGTAACGGAAATAAAACTAATTTCTTCTAAATTATTAGGACTAAATATGTAAGGTAACAGGTGAATAATGATTATAATTATTCACTTATAGTAAAGTATACTTTTGTGCGTTGTGTGTGTGTGTGTGTGTGTGTGTATATATATATATATATATATATATATATATATATATTCAACCACTTTCTGCTACAGTCCGTTTCTTGATGTATTTAATATATGTTTTATAATGACTTTACCTCAAGATGTTTTCTCCTTGTTTGGAACATGTTTCGGGAAGCCTTGTGTTCCCATTCTCAGCCTTCCTAATTTTGAGTCCTGTGAGGTATCTGTGTGTTGGCTGGTTGTTGGTTTGGTTTCCTGTTGGTCTCTGGTGCTTTAAATTGGTATTATTGGGTGTGATTGTGGTGTATATTGTAGCATCACGAGATAATACATAAAAGAAAACTCAATTTAATCATCAAAATTTATAGTAAAACTAATCAAATATAGTAGATAAATATTATGTAACTGAATGATAAATGCAATAAAGAATGAGTAATCAAATGAGCACAACCAAAAATAATTATATAAGGAAGAATTATAATAACCAAAGCAATAAACCATGAATAAAAATAAGTATTTTACAGATGCATGAATAAATTAAAAACAGGAATTAGCTTTGTAAACAAACATAGTAAATAACTTTACAAACAGACATAATAAAGGACTAGACTGGACTGGGTCTTTGACATACTAATTACTCGATAGATTAGGGAAGTGATTTTGTATATTTTATTATAATATTGTAAATAATAATTTTGTAGTATGTAAGTGAAAAATGTATTTAGAGTTAAGCAAAATCATTTGTATAACACAACCCTAAAACTCAAGCTAGGTCTTTAACCTAAGACTGGATTTGTAATTAGCTCATATATATAGTGTTATGGTAAAGACAAGGTAATTATTTTCATAATTGTGTTTATTCGAAAAACATACAAGGTGGGATAAGTGAATAGAAAAGTGATAAATAATAATAATGAAACAGTGCAAATGACACAGTGTAAACAATGATAAAAATATAAAGTGTTGTGAACATAGCATAGCCAAAAGGTGAGAATGGCATGTATTTTATATAAAGTGACCATGTAACAATATAGTCAACTTCAATAGTGTGAGTGACAATATATAATAAAGTGAAATAAAAACATAAACGGGATTATGTAAACATAATTAGGAAAAGTAAGGTTATATTAAAAACTTATATTTAAGGAGGCGGATAAAACAGCCCTGAGACCGACAAATACACCAAACAAACCATGGCCTCTTATATATGAATCTAAAGCTGGTTTTACAAGGAAAGCATTTTTTTTTGGTCTAGTGTGGGCGTTCGATGCAAAAAAACAACGGAATCAGTTGCAATTCCAACCAATATTAGAGAAGAAAATTATAGTAAAAAGACAAGTAAAGTTATAGGAGATATCAGTAAACTAACGAACAATTTCTATTCGACCAACCTGAAGAAGGAAATCTGAAAGTAATACCGTAAAATGGAGTACTACATCTTGAACTTGGTGAGATCGTTTTAATACTATAGCCATCTTGACACTTACCCACGTTTTACACAACACTTCAATACAAACTAAATAACGAACACATTTAGTGCGACTACATTTATAAACATAATCTATTATATACAAAGTGAGTGACATAAACTTTTTTTGAACAAACAAAAGTGTAGAACTCATATAATTTTTATTAAACATTCAGCAGTGTGTATACAACTCATGTAATATGGCGTCTCTGGCTTTATTTCAATGTTGTTGAAGGGGACAGCAGCGCGCCATGTTGAGAATTCATGAAGTATGATCTATATAATAGACAATTATTTTTTATTCTTCTTCTCTTGTCAATTGTATTACTAATTTCTAATTATTAATTATTTTAATTGTTTTATTAGTTTTATATTTGTAATGTGTAATATTAATTTGTAAAATTATCTGAATTGATTTCTTTTGTATAATCACAAGAACTCACATCCAAACAATCATACACAAACAACAATTAATTACTACACATTAAAAATTTTTCTTCATGTATGTTATTAACGTAAAACTTGTTGTATGAATTTATAATTTTACTGGAGACGATTGTTAATTTGGTTATAACCCTGGGATAAAAAATATTTTCATGCATCTGAGAGCTAGATGGAGCAGGAACCTAAAAAAAAAAGGAAAACTTGTTATTAATTAATAGGAGAAAAGAAAATTCTTATAATAAGGGAATTAAGGAATAAAGATTGAATGATTCAGAGCAGCAAAAGAAGTGTGTTCTCATTTATAAATAATATTATTAAACATACAACTCAGAATATTGCTGAGACTAATTGAGCATTTATACTCATTAACAATCAGTAAACCAGCCAACATAACACATTTGGCGCTTACAACGTGAGGCCTAAGTAAGTAATTTTTATTTATTAGTGAGTTATATATTGCTCATAACACAATTGGCACCAACAACTTGGAGCTCTACAAAATACCACTAACATTTGAAAATTAATTATAATTATTTTGATATTACAAAATTGGCGCACCATCTCGAGGGCTAGGAAAAGGAGAGTAAAATAAATAGAGAAATATTGAATAACACTATAATTTAATTCTTAGTTGGCGATTGTACAAATGAAAAATAATAAAATGTCGAGGAGAGGAACTTCGTGCAGGAGAACCAAAAGAACTGACGCAGAAATGGACATGGAACGGAGGCCCAACCAGCACCTGAAGTGGAGGTGATAGCAAGTGATCCACACGAAAACCAACCAGACAGACCAGCGCAAACAGAGAATCTAAGCCTACAGGAAATGATGAGGGTTATGTTTGAACAATTAAGCCAGAAAATGGAAGACACCAATAAATCAATAGAAACAATAAAAGAAAATAACAATAAAACATGGAAATATTAAAGGAAGAATTAAGTAAGGAGATGGAAATATTGAAAGAGGATAATAAGCAATTGTAAGAAACACTATGTAAGAAAACAGAAGATAACAATGAAAAAATGAGTAAGAAGATAGAAGAACAAATGACAGAAATCAGAAGGGAAATGAAAAATCAGATGGAGGAGAATAATAAGAACTTAAGACAACAAATTTCAGAGACTAATGAGAAGTGGAACCAGACAAATCAGGAACTACAACAAGTTAGGGAAGACGTCCACATACGAATAAATAATGTAGAAGAAGATAATATAATTAGAATAGAATCATTGCAGAAGGAAACCCAAGAAGACAGAAAGAGTACAAGCAAGGATAGGAGAAAGAATTGAAGACATTAATGCCAACATGAATAGTGTAAAAGGTCAAATAATTAATAATAAAGAGAAAATAGAAGAGATTCATCAACGAGAATTAGTAAAAATCAGAGAAGAACTAGAGATGATTAGGAGTAGGACGTTTAGTATCTTTAATGTACAACCTACCGATAACAGGGAAGTAATTAACTTCAAGAACAATAAGGAAACCCGATGGAGTTCCTGGAAAGAATAGAAGAAAATATCGCCAGGCACCGAGAAACAAGATGGACATCTATTAGGAGCTTGTTAGATGAGCACTTCAAGGACATGACTGATAACTGGTGGACTGCAACCAGACACGACATTCATGATTACCAGGAATTTAAAACACTATTCAAGGCCAAATACTGGTCGGAATCTACCCTGAATATAGTTAGAGATAACATCTGTAATGGCAAATATGATCCGCATAGAGGAAATCACCGACAGCATATTTCCTAGGTAAGGTATGTTTAGCCAGGAATTTTGAGCCTAAAATACCTGAAGAATGTTTGGTTACTAAATTATCTTACCACTATGAAGAAGGAATTGCAAGAGCAAGACTTTGCTGGCAAATCAAGACCATACAAGCCATGGCAGCCTTATTGGAAAACTATGAACATGAGAACTTTTACCGCCGAAGCCGGCAAAGAAATGATAACTATATTGGAAGCAGTAACAATAATAATAACAATAACAATAATACTAGTAATAATAATAATAATAATAATAATCGTAATAGTAATATTACTAACAATAACAACAGGCAGAATCATGGTGATAATAATAATAATAGAAATCGAAGTTACCGACCTAAATAAACCATATACGATCCGGTAATAGAGAAACTAAAGAGTTCCTAGAAGACAGTACTATCAAAAACGCAGAAGCTTCGACAATAATAACGGACATCAAAATTACAACAGAGACAACAATAATGAGATTAATTATCACAGAAACGGTATGAGAGGAAGCAGGAGTATCGAAGACAGTAGAAGGATGAATAACTATGAAGCATTAAATAACAATCAAGAAGAGAGACAGGAGTCACATGTCAATAACCAACCCAATCAGCAGGAACATAGAACCAATGAAGAAAGCCACAATTTAAACGAGAGGCGGCAGTGAAAACTCATAATGGCCAGTCACTGAACCAATCTTTTGGGTACCGACTGAGACAAAACTATAATACATCAGACAAGACGATAACGATCATAAAAAAAAATTATTTAAAAAATATCAGAGATGATACTGGAGGAGGAGTCTGCCAACATCACAAATCACAGTAATAAACTTACTTACATAACAGCTGAGATAAATGGAATTCCAACAAAGATAATGATTGATACTGGTGCAAATGTATCACTGATAGACAGTACAGAATTAGACATAATTCAGAAGGAATGTAAAAAAAAACCTTACCATCTTTACCCACAACAATGTCATATTGGTTGGAGCTACAGGACGCCAAAATTAGTCAGTGAGAAAACACATTTTGTTAGACCTAAGAAGCAATGGTGTAATCATTCCCATGGTATTCTTGGTAGCCTACGGTCTACCTTTTAATGTACTAATAGGATGTGCTATGTTGTGACAGTATTCAGCAATAATTGACCTGAGCAGAGAGAAGGTGTCTCTGACCTCAGATGGTATAGTATGGACGGCTGAGTTAATTGGAAGCCAATGTGCGCCTCAGAACCGAGCCAGCTATCATGTTAGGGAAGAAGATTATTGCAGGGATTATACACCAAAAGAGGGAATCAAATATCAGGATGACATTAATGAATTGTGGCGTTGTAAATTGGAAGAGATCAAAAAGTTTCAACAAGAAAAGGCGGGAGTAAAGTTGAGTGAAGAACAGGTAGAAAAATTAATATCAATCTATAATAAATATCGGCATATTTTTTCAGAGACACCCGGTAAAGTCAAATGTTATCAATGGAAGTTAAAATTCAGAGAACCCGTTGAATTCCATAAGAAATCTTACCCCATCGCTTATTTATTAAAGGAAGCAGTAAGGACAGAAATTAATAGAATAATAGCAGATGACATTATTGAGTACAGTCATTCTCCATGTACTAATCCCATAGTAGCAATCCCTAAGAAGAATGGGAAGGTACGACTTTGTCTTGACGCTAGGGAAATTAACAAAATGATCACTAATGAACGGACGTCTCCCGGAGAAATGTAGGAAATATTGAAAAAATTTCATGGAACTAAATTCATTAGCACTTGGGATACAGTGCGCGGATATTGGCAAGTAGAACTGCACCCTGATAGTCGTAAATATATGGCATTTATTTTTGACGGGAGAAACTATCAATTCAAAAGACTACCCTTTGGACTTATCAATTCCGTAGCCATATTTGTTAAATGCATGGACCAAATACTAGGTCAAGAAGCATTACAATTTACAACCGTATACGTTGATGACCTACTAATTACTTCATCAAATTGGGACGAACATTGCAATAGAGTCAGGCATGTGCTACAAAAGCTATCTGAAAATAATATCACTGTGAAACTTGATAAATCTAAATTTATCGCAGATGAAGTCCAATTTTTAGGCTTTATTTTATAAGAATCCGGTATCTCTCCATCACCAGACAAAATAAATTCAATTCAGCAGTTTCCTACACCCAAGACTAGAAGACAATTGCAATCATTTCTTGGAATATGCAATTACTATCGTAAATTTCAACGGAATTATTCAGAATTAACAGCGAAATTCCAACATCAGTTATCATCAAAAGACAAATGGACATGGGGACATGAACAGGATATAATATTGCAATTAATTAAAGACAAATTTTAGAGTCCGTTATGTTACGCCATCC
Organism: Magicicada septendecula; assembly: GCA_034769895.1. Classification (NCBI taxonomy): domain Eukaryota; kingdom Metazoa; phylum Arthropoda; class Insecta; order Hemiptera; family Cicadidae; genus Magicicada; species Magicicada septendecula. The sequence goes on from CM068367.1 coordinate 354,929,469, forward strand.
TGATTTTAGTAATCCTTTCTATTTAAACTGTGACGCTAGTAATGTAAGTCTTGGAGCGGAATTATATCAGGAGGATGAAGAAGGAAACCACGTGGTTGTTAGTTTTGCAGTAGGGTACTGAACAGCTGCGAACGAAACTACAATGTCACCGAAAAGGAGTTACTGAGAGTGGTATTTGCGTGCAATAAGTTCAGAACTGACATCTTAGGATACCCAGTAACGGTCAGGTGTGACCATAAATCAATATCATTTCTAAAAAAGTGTAAATTAATGTAGGTTAACCAGATGGGTACTAGCATTACAGGAGTACAATATAAATTGGGAATACGTACCACGATAGAAAAATATCGCAGCCGACGGACTATCTCGAATTAACTTAGAAAACCAGACTTTTGAAGGAGAAAAAGAAGAAGTAGAAAAGGTATACCATATAATAAAGAATAGATCTGATTTGGAGAACATTGTTTGAGAAATTAAACAACAACAAAAGACGGATGCAAAATTAATTAAAATCAGACAAAGATTAACTGAGCAAGATGACAATATAGTACAATTTTACTGTATACATGCTGAAATATTATTTGTAAAAATTAAACTCAAACAGAATAATTGGAAATTAATAATACCCAGAACCACTGTAAAAGAGTTAATCTTGGACTACCACATTCGATATGGTAACATGTTAGGACTAAAGGTGTTTACAAAGCGTTAGAAGAACAGGTGTACATTAAAGATATCAATAGAAGAGTCGAAGCTATATCCAAACTTGTCATATTTGCCAATTAGTAAAATGTACCAATGAGAAAAAAGAAGGAGTAATGATACCCATAACATCAAAACATAAATTAGAAAAGTATTTCTGGATATATGCGGACCAATTCCTCTCAGTGGAGGACGACACAGATATAAATTTATCATAATAATGTTCGATCATTTTACAAAATTTACAAAATTATATCCCATTACCCGAGCAACCACCAATAAGATAATCGATGTAATCATTAATCAGTACATAACAGAACTAGGAATATCGAAATCCGTTATTACTGACACGGTACGCAATTCAAAGGGAGAAAGTGGAAAAATACCCTATTAAACCACGGAATAAAAACATATAATACCTCAGTTTACCATCCAAGTAACAATCCAGCTGAGAGAGTACTATGGGAGGTTGGAAGAATACTTAAAACGTACTGCTTTGACCAACAAAGGAGGTGGAGTGAGTACCTGTCAGCAGCAGAAAGTTTTCTAAATTTGGCATATCACCAGTCAATAGAAACCACCCCATACACAGTCATTTACGAAAAACAACCACCCCGAGAAATTAAAGAAATATTCAATTTTCGACTAGACTGGACTGTGTCTTTGACATACTAATTACCCCATAAATTAGGGAAGTGATTTTGTATATTTTATTATAATATTATAAATATTAATTTTGTAGTATGTAAGTAAAAAATGTATTTAGAGTTAAGCAAAATCATTTGTATAACACAAGCCTAAAACTCAAGCTAGGTCTTTAACCTAAGACTGGATTTGTAATTAGCTCATATATATAGTGTTATGGTAAAGACAAGGTAATTATTTTCATAATTGTGTTTATTCGAAAAACATACAAGGTGAGATAAGTGAATAGAAAAGTGATAAATAATAATAATGAAACAGTGCAAATGACACAGTGTAAACAATGATAAAAATATGAAGTGTTGTGAACCTAGTATTTTTTATAAACATAATCTATGATATACAAAGTGAGTGACACAAACTTTTTGTGAACAAACAAAAGTGTAGAACTCATATCATTTTTATTAAACGTTCAGTAGTGTGTATACAACTCAAGTAATATGGCGTCTCTGGCTTTATTTCAATGTTGTTGAGGGGGGACAGCAGCGCGCCATGTTGAGAATTCATGAAGTATGAGCTATATAATAGAAAATTATTTTTTTATTTTTTCTCTCTTGTCAATTGTATTACTAATGCCCAATTATTAATTATTTTAATTGTTTTATTAGTTTTATATTTGTAATGTGTAATATTACGTTTGTAAAATTATCTGAATTGATTTCTTTTGTATAATCACAAGAACTCACAGCCAAACAATAATACACAAACAACAATTAATTACTACACATTAAAATTGTTTCTTCATGCATGTTATTAACGTTAAACTTGTTTTATGAATTTGTAATTTTACTGGAGACGATTGTTAATTTGGTTATAACCCTGGGATAAAAAATATTTTCATGCATCTGAGAGCTAGATGGAGCAGGAACCTAAAAAAAAAAGGAAAACTTGTTATTATTTAATAGGGGAAAAGAAAATTCTTATAACAAGGGAATTAAGGAACAAAGACTGAATGATTCAGAGCAGCAAAAAAAGTTAAACATAAGCAAAAACATTATTAAACATACAACTCAGAATATTGTTGAGACTATTTGAGCATTTATACTCATTAACAATCAGTAAACAAGCAAACATAACACATTTGGCGCTTACAACGTCAGGCCCAAGTAAGTAATTTTTATTTATTAGTGAGTTATATATTGCACATAACATAATTGGCACCAACAACTTGAGGCTGTACAAACTACCACTGACATTTGAAAATTAATTATAATTATTTTGATATTACAATATATTAGTATTTTGTGTGAGGTATCTGTGTGTTGGCTGGTTGTTCCTTTGGTTTCCTGTTGGTCTCACGTGCTTTAAATTGGTATTATTGTGTGTGATTGTGGTGTATATATTAGTATTTTGTGTACTTTCTACGTTGACTGCTTTGAAAATTGTGTCATGTTTTGTATTGATTCGTATTTGTTCAGGTATTAGTTTGTTTTGTGTTTTATGTTTGTATGTTTGTAAATTTTCCCAAATGTTCATTATGGTCCTTTTTTGTGGTATGTTTTATTAGTGTCATATTGGTTATATCTGGGAATTCATGTCCAGTGTTTATTGCATGTGTGGCCAAATTAGATTTATATATTTCTGGTTTTTTGTATGCATTTAGGTGTTCAAAATAACTTTTTTTCAGCTGTTCTTTTGTTTGTCCTATGCTGAAAAAACAGCTGAAAAAAAGTTATTTTGAACACCTAAATGCATACAAAAAATCAGAAATATATAAATCTAATTTGGCCACACATGCAATAAACACTGGACATGAATTCCCAGATATAACCAATATGACACTAATAAAACATACCACAAAAAAGGACCATAATGAACATTTGGGAAAATTTACAAATATACAAACATAAAACACAAAAGAAACTAATACCTGAACAAATACGAATCAATACAAAACATGACACAATTTTCAAAGCAGTCAACGTAGAAAGTACACAAAATACTAATATGTACTGAAAAAACAGCTGAAAAAACGTTATTTTGAACACCTACTTGCATACAAAAAACCAGAAATATATAAATATAATTTGGCCACACATGCAATAAACACTGGACATGAATTCCCAGATATAACCAATATGACACTAATAAAACATATACCACACAAAGGAACCATAATGAATATTTGGCAAAATTTACAAATATACAAATATAAAACACAAAACAAACTAATACCTGAAAAAATACAAATCAATACCAAACATGACACAATTTTCAAAGCATTCAACGTAGAAAATACAAAAATACTAATATATACACCACAATCACACACAATAATACCAATTTAAAGCACGAGAGACCAACAGGAAACCAAAGCAACAACCAGCCAACACACAGATACCTCACAAGGCTCAAAATTAGGAAAGCTGAGGATGGGAACACAAGGCTTCCCGAAACATGTTCCAAATAAGGAGAAAACATCTTGAGGTAAAGTCATTATAAAATATGTAATATATATATATATCTATATGTATATTATATTTATATAAATTGTATATATTTATTTATTCAGTTACACTTATAAGTTCCTGTTCATTAACATCGACATATAAATGTTTGGGAAACATAATTTTTCCGTAAGGGCCTAAAATGGGAATAATTAATGTAAGCCTAATAAGTGGTCCATTTATGAAATATGTATTAAACTCTATTAGGCTCTAGCTACTACAGATAGAACAAACCAAATAAGATAATACCGAGGACACTGGATCACAGCTTAACAATTAAAAATATTTCTTTCTATATTTACACACATACACACAGTTCAAACAAGAAAAAACTTATTAAGTTATATTTGTTGTTGCCAATATTCTTGAAATTGTTTTTGAATTACTGGCTAAATGCAAAAAATATTAAAAACTGATCCATAAGTTCTGGGCACAAACTTGAAATTGTTGGTATTTTTACTATTATTACAACACAATACAATTTGTTGTAATTGTAATCCACCTCTTATATAATGTGAGTCCTTACACCATATTCCTGACTGAATTAGATACATACAAAGTCACTGCTATAAAATTTATGTAATTATAAAGCTACTGAAAAGCCTAACATTAATATGTTGGCAGGGCTGTATACGAGTTCACTTTAGTAGTGACACCAGCTTCTCAGGCAAACGCACGAATATCTCTAGTTTCCCTTTACGCCCGACAGATGGCAGTACAATGTTGAAATAAGTCAGTACATATCATGTATACGCATTCGAAGACCGAATAAGGGTGATCGAAGACTTCAGTCACGGAAGAGTACAGTTGTAATAATTTAAGAGACAGTATTATATTGCAATGATTAGAAGCAAGTGATATGTCCCATATAATCGCTGTCAAAAAAACGTCGTGGTAAGCACGTAAGAATATATTTTCAGAGTAAACTAAATCTTCGATTTAAGAGTATCGTTCGCTTGCTGAATGTATAGGTCATGTATTTCTCACCTCACAGAACGCGTATAAAAATATTACACAAACAGAAGTGATTAAATAAACATTAAACTGATTCAGTTTACAATTTTCCTAGTGAAAATTATATTTATTTATTTTATTTCTGATGTTTAACTTCAGGTTCAGATTTATCTTTCTGTATCATCAGTTTAAACCAATCATTTTTAAATTTTATTACTTTTTTAAAAGAGTAGCAGTAAAAAACGATTATCTCATTGCAAGCAACGAAACTTGCTTAAATATTTGCTGTACAATCAGCCCGAGGTAGAGGTAGAGACAGAAATACCATCTTGTGTACACAAACAGCAGCTGTCGTTTACTTTGAAGACTTGGTGGTAGCGCTTCTGTACTATATTTGGTAGAAACAGGTAACTTACAACCTCCTACGGGCATGTTGGCTGACTGTTTAAAATTATTTTGGATGAAACAAGCAGTTTGTAAATACCACTATGCGGTTTAAACAAAATTCTCTTACACAAACATCTAAACAGAAATTACATAAAAATAGATAACGTTAAATAAAAATACAATTTTTTTTGTAATACCTGTTACTGTGTTAGGAAAAATTATGTGTCAGGTAATTTACTTCGTAACATGTAACGTCCGTATATTTAACTACTTTATTTTTTATACGTACACGCCTCTGTCATATTAGAAGGTATTTGCAGCTCCTGAAACGAAATCGTAAATGAATAAATTGAATTAAACTTCAGCCAAAAATATTTCTTAGACCTAAAGCAAATATGTCTTAAACGCCCGGCATGAAAACCATGTATCAACTCGAATTAAAAGAATTATTTAACGTAATAAATAATGCAAAATAATAATTGCTAAATATGCTCCTTAATATGCTAAATAAATAAACGAATCATATTCTTTTACACGATTTGGAAACATGTTTCCTTACGAACTGTCTCTTCCGCAATCAAGTGAATTTCTTGAGATATGAGTTCCACTTAACAGTATAATTCTATATTCAAAACTCGCTTTCAGCCTTCAATGTCATACATAATTATTGTATACAATTCTTGTTAAAGTATTCAGGGAGGGGGATAGGAGGATAGGATGCTTCTCTAGCAATATTATTTGAAAGTAACCTACTTCCAAATTAGTGGACGTAGATAGAAACAAAGGTGTTGTACACACACATAATACAATATCTCGCATATAGAAAATCTCCTTTAAAAGGAAAAACCACTGTTTTATATTTTCCAACTAAACCTTATTTAAGTAATGTCACTTCAGTTACTAGATGGACACTCAAAATTGATTTAGAAAATCTCTGCCCCTGATTTGGAGAATATCCTGTGAAACCGTTATAATAATAATAATAATAATAATAATAATAACATAACTGTTATTATTATATATATTTATATTATAATAATCATAATAATATAATTATTATAATAATTTGTGAATTATTTATAAACAGTAAACCAAACAAAAAAAATACAACGAAAACAATTTATAGAAAATTTGAATTTGAAATATTTGACTGAAATGAAAGGTTTACGATACTAAAAACAATGAATTATTCAGATTGAATGTAGATGTAAAAAGTAATATAAATTAAAATGTATACTAAAAATCCATCGAAAACAACAAACTAATATTATTCTGTATGATTCTGATTAAACAAAAATATGTTAAAATAACTTGTTAAAACGTACATAAAAGGATGAATATCAACAACCTAAGCAAAACTGAACAAAATAATTAATAAACTTATTAAAGCCAATGTAAATTAATATAGTTACTAAAATGTGAATTAATGTAAAGTTTGCTTAAATGAATTCATATAGTTTAACAATTCGCCAATAGTTTAATTAAAATAAAAATTATAGATTACAGAAACTTGGTTACACGATATTTCGTTGCCAGTTCAAACTATTATACTGAAAATTAAAAGTAATATTTTTGGCCTAGACTATTCAAAGCAAAAATACTGCAAAATACAATAGACCTTATTAACTATAAACTATAAAAGTATATGAAATCGATAATATACAAGCTTAATTATTTACTTGCTAATGAATTGCGAGAATACACATTGTTTTTAGAGCATTCAGAATGGCTATACAAAAAAGCAAATCTTATAGATAGGAAGAATTTAGAAAGTAACTAAGTTTGACGGAATGTCCAATTTGATGTTATCAAAATTGTAACATTCAATTTATTCCTCCGACTTCTAAGAAAGGAAACTGTACTAATTGATAAAAATATGAAAACCGTGAACTATTGTCTACACAATTCGTGTGATATAAAAAGAAATGTTGAAAATACTGAAGCCTTATGTCTCCATAAGTGACAAGAATCAAAACTTTTTATGGTTGACGGCCCCGTAATGTTAATAGACAAGGAATTAAACTTCGGTAAAATTATTGTAATTGACGTCACTATCAAATAAAACTACCTTCGACGTATTCCAAGAATGTGTAGATAGTATACAAGTAAAAGTGTATGATAAACACGAAACATGAGTTACGAGATTTGTTCAACTTATAGTCACATATATTACAATAAAATATATGTATACTTTAATAATTAACATTTACTGTCTTACTTTAAAACTTTAATACTGCAAATGTGGGAGCCTCGAGCTCGAGTTAACTAACATTCGTTTACAATACTTATATGTATTTCATACTGAAGAGCCGATGATAAAACCATTGCACAACACAAATAACTATTGTAATTACATTATATAGTATATTATCATATAATTATTTTTTCAAGTATATTTTATGTCACTATATGTGTATCTTGAATACTTTTCGCAGCGATAATCTATACGTTCAGAGAATTGCAACTAATTCTTGTTTATTGCAACTAATTGCAACTTAATTGCAACTGCAAGAAACTCAAAACATCTAGCGTTACTGTCAAAGAAAAAAATGTAATAATAATCTGCGTACTGTAAGTTCAAAAATGCAAAACAAGGCTCCAATATTTTACATTTATATAGTAAGACAGTGGATTTACAGTATTACAGTGTATTGTTATAGACGTGAGTACAAGATGAGTGGGTCTCGAAACGTTGCAAACAACTGCGTTTTAGTTAAAACAAAAACTGATGGAAAATGTTAATATTAAGACGATGGAGAAATGATATTCCTAGTAAATTAGTTTACACAAATGTAAATAAAACAATGCTTTAGTTTTTTAAAAATGCCATAAACAGTTACATTAAGGTAACAAACAATAATTACGTTTGGAGCTTTCAGAGACATAAACGTTGCAAAAGCGTATAGACAGTGTAATATCTCCACTACTGTAGACGTGTAATCGTGTGGAATCTCAATGAGACGATGATTGTATATCGACCGTCAATTCCGAAAAGATAAGAGCATCTTTAAATATCCACGCCACCAAACGAAAAGTATACTGGTATTGAATGCTTGAAACAGGAGCACAGTCACAGCATGAACACTCCAGGAAAATGTGCGAAAAAATACGCCAATTCAAATCAACTAACACCATACTCGAAACGTAATACGAAATGATCAGTCACTTCAAATTGCTCCACTACGGATTTCTGTCTCGTTTTCAATCGAATACTTAATTGCCTAGCAATTGGTTTGTATTCTCTAATTATATCACTGTATTTAAATTATCTATCAAATAAAGAGTCACAGGCATAAGAAATAAATTTCACAAATGAAAAAATACTCTCCTCGAATAATATGCAACTGATTCACTGAGCCTTACTATAGAGCGCTGTACAGTTTACGGACCTAAAAGTCTTATGAGAGAGAGAAAATCAATTTACGCATTAAATTGAGCTACAGAAACGTCTTAGCAATATGTGGATATATAGGAAACATATATGGGAGGAAAGAATTGAAGAACTTAAAATAACGAACATAAAAGACAATACGGAGGCGTAGATAGTAGCGTTACGTATACAGATATTACCAGTCTATAAATATTTAATACAAGATAAAAAATAATGGATAATCAGGAAGAGGAAAACCGCATCCCGAATATGGAAACAAATAAGAGTACATCCGTGTACTCAAACCCATTCTAATACGAAACGAATAGGCGTTGACAGATTTGGATTGCAAACTATAAAAATTTTCCAGAATAAAAAGATAAAAAAAGATAAAGATTAACAAGTAGGCAACGAATATGTCCAACACATAGGGCAACAGACGAAAGAACTTTTCATGGGCGTGGTTTAATACGTATGTGTAGATGCTATAGTTAAGTTACGTAAAGCTTTTTTTGAAGTAGCGTGACTGTGAAGATCGAACAAACATTAACTGTTTGCTCCTAGTCTCGTACACAAGGTTGTATTTTGTAATGTATATACAAAATTACTGATGTATAATTTATGCTAATTACATGTTGCGTCAATTAACGCAATCTAGGCAATGGCAAACTGAAAATGAATTACCGCATTCTGACTGAATACTATTACTTTTCATTCATCGCACAACCTCCGGCAAGTTACTGAATTCACAGTTGCCTTAAACAAAGGTATGCCGATAGAATTTCATATAAAATTAGTATAGGCTACATAAAGACTCCAATACCGTACACTATTTGCAATACATATTACTACTAATATATTGAAAAAGAAATATTAATATTATATGGGAAACGTAAGCATTTTAAAACATTCGCTGACAAATTCATTATGTTCTCTAATTGTAAAAATGTATAATGTGTAGCGTGACAGAAAATCCACTACATTGTAAATCATATGAAATGATAAAATTTAATTACATAAAAAAATGTTGTAATAATATTAAATGACATTTAAATAAATCAGAGGAATGAAACACAATAAGATAAAAATCCTCACTACATAATATATAAAAACCACTGTTAAAAGAAACCAAAGAAAGTATTGAAGCAACTCATCAACTCATAAATAATACCAGTACGTTACCCAGGAAGCTCAGAGCAGTAAACCAGTTACATAAGACAATATCCCGGAAAAAGAGACTCAATCAAAGAGTGGTGAATACCAAAATACTCTAAAAACAAATAGAACAATAAAGTCAGTTCAGTGAAGAAATTCAATACTCCAAACTAAACCTCAGTCGTGATAACACCAAGTACCTTGGTTCCCAAGAATGAGGAAAGAAGAACAGAAGAGTGAAGACTAGACGAGGGACAAGAATGAAAACTAGAAGAGGGACAAGAATGAATACCAGAAGGAAGATAGGAAGAAGGACAAGAAGGAAGACAGGAGGAGAGGAAGACATAGTATGAAAGAAACACCGTAGTAAAACCTATTATTATATAAACTACTATCAATCCCAAACCCACAAAAACTATGTCAAAGAAAGTATAACATCCCCAAAATCTTATAAAAATGTAATTATTGAGAAAACTAAAGTGTTGTATAGCGTTATAAGAAGTGCACCGGCTAAAGCTATTGTGTAATAAAGAAAATAAACTAGTCTTAACGGTCCATGATGACTAAAGGTCTGGTCTGAGATAATAAGACTCAGAATATCAGAACCAACAGTGAAAGTGAATTTGTATAAGTGTTTTTTAAAAAAATGCAATAAACTTAAAGTTGGTGATACTATAACTTAGTAGTATGCTATATCACAACTTTAAAGTCTAATAATAACCAGCATGATAAAATAATAAAATGGAAGGTTTCCAGTATTTTATTATTTTTATGTAAATCCTTATTTAAAAGACCTTTGTAAAAAAGGATGATAATAAATAGAGTATGGGAATTAATGTTTGCTGATGTGGGGAAACACAATAATAATGATTTAAACCAAAAGGGAATGGTACTAATATAGTACGAATAAGTGTAACATGTTTAGATAGACTATTATTTCACAGTCCTAAAATCAATGTATTAAATAAATGTATTTGTAAGGTTTATTAGAAAATAAGATTTATGTTATGTATTTTAAAAAGAATTATGTTTGATAAATAATAACCTACATACCAGTAATAATGTACTAAAAGGTATGCTATGTTAGATTGAAAATAGTCAAAAGAGATATGTTTAAGCTGTATCTGCAATATGTTAAATTGTGCAGATTAATAAACAATGTTCATAATTAATTATTTTAATAACTGTAGTGTTAATTAACTACTACACAAAACAATAAGTTATAGATCATGTTATTTTCATATAATTGTAGTTATGTAAAGTCAGAGGAGGAATCAAGTTTAATTTATTGAGAAAGAAAGAAATATAAAATTCTAAAATCTAGGCCATTTGGTGAAATCAGAGAACCAATATAAAATAGTATAATTCACTAATAAATCCTGTAAACTACCCAGATTTATATAAGATAACACAATTAACTACTACTAGGAATGATCCTATGAATTAAAATGACAATAAGGAAATATACCTTAACATTTTGTAAATTGTCAAAATATATAAATTAATTAATTTTAGAGAGCAATATCAAATCTACAAATTAGCACAAAAAACCAGTTCAAAGGTGTAATTTATATGTATTTAAGGAAAGGAAGAGAAATATGACTAATTAAAATTTATTATAATAGTATTAATAATATTTAAAATGGAAGGAATTTTATATAAAAACGGAAATCCAATTTTGAGCCTATATTTCCAAAGTGTGAACAAAATTTGTTAATTTCCACAAAATGTCTACAGATATGGACTATAATACATCAATTTAAAGGGAATAAGATGATTAAACTAATAATAAGATTAATAATTCATAAACGTAAGGAATAAAATAGAAAAATTCCATATATAATGTAATATTTTCTAATGTGTATGAAATCGAAAAATGTTAACAATACTTTTTCAAGGATTAACTGGGCAAGATTTATGACCAAGTTAATTAGTCTTTTGTTGAATATCAAGCTGAATAGGTGTGTGACAAAATCGTTCTTTAAACCGAGTCGAACATGAAGTTAACGTTTAGCCTTTGAAATCAGTGAACGAGAGTTAGAAAAATTAAACACTTTTTGAAGCCAATACTATAAAAACATTCACGACAATAGTGAAAACAAACCTCTAACTTCACTATACGAGTGACAGTAAACGGTAAAACATTATATTACAACTGATTTACTCTACAAACCTAACCGCAACTTGAAAACTTAACCGTAATAGTTGCACAAATAGAAAATAAACTAACTAACGCAAGTTTACACTGAACACTTCACCAGAATACACTAAATAGATTAACAGACTTATTACACCAGTGCGGGGACATTTTAGACCTTGATGAAGGTAATTTTATAATAATTTTCTGACTCGACGCATATACAATAGCCGAGACCAACCCAAGGAGCGGCCATCTTGAAAACGAAATCTGCCTACTACATCGTAGAGACTGACGTCACATCAGTCTTCATTGGTTCGACAAAACATTTATTCTTATATCATAACCTGAATTATTTAAATACTATTAAATAGTAATTATTGTATTTATGAGTTAATTGTTAATGTTATACTCTCTCAGCACCCTTCTCTGACTATTAATTCTTAATCGCTCAAAGAACCTGTCTTTAATATAATATAACATAAAATTTTGTTCTGTATGACAATCGATAATTCCTGAGACAGAGTCGATAATTGCTCTCCATCGATAAAATATCGATTATTTATCTAAAATTGTCAATAAATCTTTATATTTCTATTATTTTGTATCTGTATTTATTTCACAGGGTAATTTAAGGGTATTTATAAGGCTGAAGGTATTAAGTGAAAAGAATATACTCTATTTTGAACAAGATATTGGACCAGTAAGGAAAGTCACCAATCGATTATTACCTGGAGTTAATCTATTTAACTCCAGACTTGGTGCAAATCTTCAAAAGGTGCTCGACGGTCAATAAATACTTACATGTTATTAACATTTTCACAGAACCCTTTAAAAAACAGATTTATCTAGTATACATACCTCTATAAACATAAACAAAATTATTTTATTGTTTGGAAATTCTAATTATTGAAATTTCCATTTTATTTTTATTCTTTTGTAACGACCGGCATACAGCGGTCTGGTGACCTAGTGGCTAGCCCAAACAGTGGGATTTGATTTGATTACAGTCATATATAGGGTCTTCTTACAAAGTGACGACGCCAACACGGGGCACTAAGGAAGAAGACGGAAATCCGAAAGGTCGTCCTACTACAAAGTGGCGTCCAACTTAGAGGGCTTAATAATTTAAGCTTGGCAGCGATTGATTGATAGACAGCAGAAAGATGCAGAGACGAGCTACATCGAAAAAGAGGGCGGCAGAGGCCGAGAAAGAGGTTGACATGGGGGATAAGGAGGCAACACCCGTTGAAGATCCGGAAGTGTTACTAATCCAGGTGGAACATAAACAACCTGAACCACCAGAGGAACAACCTGCAGTAACAACGCAAACAGGGGAAGCCACTGTCCCAGAGAAGGAAAAAGGAAGGCCTATGACCACCGAAGAAGATAAAATGGACAGATGGATGGAAATGTTCCGACAAATGGGTCAAGATTTGAAAAAGGGCATGGAAGAAAGTAATAAGAAAATGAATCAGGAATTGAAAAAAGATCTGAAGGAAGACAACCGATCCACTAAGGAAGAATTGGGTCATAAGATAGAAAATACTAATAAGAAGATCGAAGAAACCAGTAAAAATTTGAGTAAGAAGATGGAAAGGAAAATGGAAGAAAACAATAAGAATTTAGAAGAGAAAATGGAAGAAACCAGTAGGAAAATAGAAAATGACAACCAACAATTAAGGGAAGAATTGAGAGAGGACAATTTACTGCTGAGAGAAGAATTAAGAGAAGCGAACCAAGAGAATATGAATAAGTTAGACGAGAGGATTGAGTTAGCCAAAGAGGAATTAAATAAAAAGATAACAGAGACCAAGAAATCAATAGTAAAGAAATTAGAACAGGAAGTTGTGGTTGTTAACCAGCAGATCCGAGAAGTAGACGAAAGATGTCGGCTAACAGAAAACGAAGTGCTGGAAGTCCGTGAAGTAATCACAAAGGAAATTACTCAGGTCCAAGAACAGCAGAAAACAAAAATTGAGGAGACCAAGAAATTTGCTCTGGAGGAAGTAAACAAAGTAAGAACCCAAGTAACAGAAAGATGCGACGGCGTGGAAGCCGCCATGGTAAACATAACTGGACAGATGCGTCAGAGCCAGGAGGAGATAGAGTCAATCCGAAACAGACCATCGGGATATCACAGTTTCCCCATGTCAGAGAACCGAGAATGGCTGAATTTCCGACAATACAAACGGAAGCCAATGGAGTTCTTGGCACGAATAGAGGAGTACATCGAGAAACACCGAGGGAACCGATGGGTCCAGAATAGAGAGATCCTTGATGAGTCGTTTCGGGAGGTGAATGACCATTGGTGGATGGCAAACCGGAGCGACATCAATAACTATGAGCAGTTCAAGAGCATGTTCAAAGCCAAATACTGGTCAGAGACCACGCAGAATCTCATCAGAGATAATATCTGCCACGGCCGCTACCAACCACAAGTCGGCAGCTCAATGACAGCGTATTTCCTCGGCAAAGTGTGTATGGCCAAGCACTTAGAACCAGCCATACCGGAGGAATGCTTAATTAACAAGCTGTCTTATCATTATGATGAGGAAGTGATTCGCGCTAGGAGGGGCAGCCAGATAAAAACCATCCAGGCAATGACCGAACTCCTGGAGAATTATGAGAACGAAGATTACTACAGGCAAAGTCGTAGGAGAAGTGATGGGCCCGAACCAAGGACGTACCAGAATAATAACCAAGGTGCGAACCACGTAAATAATGGGTACCAAGGAGTTCGGACATACCCGCGAAATAATAATTATAATAATGGAAATACTGGAAATAATAACAATTACAATGACAGTAATAGAACGGGTCCCAACCAGCAAAACCCGAATCGATCCTTTAATGGTTATCAGGGTAACCACAATCCCAACCCTGGTAACGTAAATAGTCAGAGAAGCCCCAATTATGGTAATAGTCCCTACCATAATAATGCTAATCGTGTGGGTCCCAATAATAGTAATTTTAGTAATAATAGGTTTCCTCGCCCAAGAGTGAACTTCATACGGGCCACAGATGGAAGACAGCGAGGTTTCAACCACCATAGAGGGAACAGTTACCGAAGATACGAAGAAAGGCGGAGGAGCCTAGAACGGGACCAACCGAGGTACTATCCGACGCGTAGGAGTAATAGTTTGGACAACACTGAACAGAGGTCGCACCATGAACGACCAGAAGACCATAGAACAGATCGGCAAATAACCACCCTGAGCATCCCGAATGAGGCATCCAATAATATGGCTCAAAGAAATAATGATGCCGAGCCTTTAAACGGGCACAGGCAGTAAGAAATAACCAGAACCCATTACTGCTTCTGACTACTGGGTATGATAATGAGAATGAGTGCAATATGGTAAATAATCACAATCGTATTACCATCATCGGGTGCAACTACCTGAAGGACATCCGACAGGAGTTATTGGAAGAGGATAACAGGAGTCCCACCAATAATTTCAATAATGAGATTATACATGTTGACGCCAAGGTAGAAGGCATCCCAGCCAAGTTAATGATCGATACTGGGTCAAACGTATCAATAATAAATACGACGGAACTGGAGAGGATACAGCAAGAGTGCGAAAGAACTTTACCAACATTGCCATTGAATAATATTGTTTTGTTGGGAGCAACCGGCCGACAAAACAAAACTATACGTAGACAAGTCTCCGCCAGTGTGATGAGCTGTGGTATAGCGATAGACATGGAATTCTTGGTGGCGAGCGGTCTGCCATTTAATATACTGGTCGGGTGTGATGTGCTTAGGAGAAATTCCGCCATCATTGACCTAAGAACTGAAACATTATCACTGTTTTCTAGCGGACATACTTGGACGGCGAACTTGGTGGGTAGTGACCAAGTCGTTCCCGATAGTATCCATCAGCAAATCCGAAAAATCAATTACCTCCAACCAACATCCATAATTGAACAGAGAATAGACGACACATCCAATGAAGATTTATGGTCGCAAAAAATCCAGGAGATCAGGGATTTCCGGAGCGGTACAACTGGAGAAGGGTTAACAACAAACCAAGCGAACAAATTAATCGATATATACAATAAATACAAATCAGTCTTTTCTGATGAGCCCGGTAAAGTGAAGAATTTCCAGTGTACTCTACAATTCCGAGACACTGTAGATTTTAACCGGAAGTCTTACCCCATTGCGCAATCACGAAAGCAGGCAGTAAGAGCTGAAATAGAGCAAATGATTAACCGTGACATTATAGAGAGTAGCCATTCCCCTTACACAAGTCCTATCGTGGCTATTCCTAAGAAAAACGGACAAGTCCGTTTATGTTTAGATGCGCGCGAGATAAATAAGATGATCATAAATGACAGGACTTCGCCCGGTGAGATTGAGGAGATATTAAAACGATTCCACGGTACCAAATACTTCACTACCTGGGATTCGGTGTGCGGATACTGGCAGGTGGAATTACATCCACAGAGTCGCCAGTATCTGGCCTTTATATTCGAAGGGCGGAACTACCAGTTTAAGAGGTTGCCCTTCGGACTGGTAAACTCAGTCGCAGTCTTTGTGCACTGCATGGATCAGATACTTGGCCAAGAAGCACTAAAATTCACCACCGTATATGTCGATGACTTGCTAGTGTCCTCAGAAACTTGGGAGGAACACTGCTACCGTGTGGAACATGTCTTACAGAAGTTAGCCGCGAACAATATTACTCTGAAGTTAGCAAAGTCTCATTTTATTGCTAAAGAGATACAATTCTTGGGCTTCATATTAAATGATAGGGGAATCTCACCGTCGGCTGAAAAAGTCGAAGCAATTCAGAACTTTCCTACACCAAAGAATCGAAGGCAGTTACAGTCGTTCCTGGGACTCTGTAACTACTACCGCAAGTTCCAGGAAAAGTACTCCGAACTGACTGCCAGATTCCAGCCGCAACTGTCATCTAAAAATAAATGGATCTGGGGTAATGAACAACAAAACATATTGACTCTCATAAAACAAAAATTTCTTAAACATATTATACTCCGTCACCCAGATTTTAACAAGCCTTTCTTTCTTAATTGCGATGCCAGTGACATCAGCCTTGGCACTACTTTATATCAAGAAGATGAGGAGGGCGAGCATCTTGTAATCTGTTTTGCCAGCAGAGCTCTGAACCAGAGTGAGAAAAACTATCATGTGACAGAGAAGGAGTTATTGAGTGTCGTGTTCGCGTGCGGAAAGTTCCGTACATATATTCTTGGTTATCCCGTTACCGTCCGGACAGACCATAAATCTATCTCGTTCCTTAAGAGATGTAAGCTGAGCCATGGAAGGTTAACGCGGTGGATACTATTGCTGCAAGAGTACGACCTGAAATGGGAGTATATCCCCGGAAGGAAGAATGTCGTCGCGGACGTATTGTCTAGAGTTGACATTGACAAGCAAACGTTCGAGGGAGAGAAGGAGAGTATTCTGAAGGTGTACCATATTCTCAGCAGCAGCGCCGGTCTACAATCAGTTCTAGAACAACTAAGCACACACCAACAAGCTGACCCGAAATTAATTAATATTATCTCAAGATTGGAAGCAGGAGATGAAACCATATCCCGATATTATACTATACATAAGGGAATCCTGTTTTCCAAACCATCATTATTTAAGGAGGAATGGAAGGTAATAATTCCAACCCATATCGAGAAAGCGGTAGTGATCAGTTATCATGTTCGATATGGGCATATGGGCGCTTTAAAGGTAGTAAAGGCCCTGGAAGAAAACTGTTATATAAAGGACATCAATCGGAAGGTACGGAGGTATATTAGAAACTGTCGCATCTGCCAACTCGTAAAAACTAATAACGAGAAAAGAGAAGGGCAGATGATTCCAATAACATCACAGTTTAAACTTGAGAAGGTATTCCTGGATATCTGCGGGCCATTTCCCCGCAGTGGAGGCCGCCACCGATACAGATATATCGTCATCATTATGGACCATTACACTAAGTTCATAAAGCTATACCCAGCAAATCGGGCGACTACGAAGAAAGTTCTTAATATCCTGATCGACCAGTACTTCCCAACCGTCGGAAGACCGGTATCGATCATAACCGACCACGGAACGCAATTCAAGGGGAGGAGATGACGAGATACACTGCTATCCATGGGGGTTCACACATACAAGACATCCGTATACCACCCAAGCAGTAACCCGGCCGAAAGAGTCTTACGAGAGGTAGGGCGCCTATTAAGAACATATTGCCATGATCAGCAGAGAAGGTGGCAAGAATACTTGGAGGCCACTGAAGAATTCCTCAACCTGGCCTACCATCCAGCAATAGGTATAACGCCATACTCCGCAATGTACGAGAGACAACCCCCTAGAGAAATTGCAGACATCTTGGAGTTCCCAAGAGAACATAAATATAAATTCAATAAAATTCAATTTTGTAATAAGGTGGCCGAAGATCAGGAGAAACGGCGGAGCAAATACAATAAATGCATGGGTAAGGTTATCCATTATACCATGGGAGAGAAGGTGTTGTTGAAGAATAGGGAATTACCCAGTTCCCTAGAAGGGATAACAAAAAAGTTATTGCTCCTGTATACTGGTCCCTATATCGTCTCAAAAGACAATAACAACAACACCTACGAAATCAAAGAAATAAGTTCAAGTAAAGTCAAGGGTGTTTTTAACCAGGCATCCATGAAGAAATTTTATGATTAAAAAATACAACTAAATTCGAAAAAATAAATAAGTTCACCTTACATACCAAGAAAATATGAAAAAACTTTATGGCTAGAATAGAAGAGAAGAAGTTTAAAAACATAAAATCAACTAAATTCAAAAAATAAGGAAGTTCACCTTACATACCAAGAAAATATGAAAAAACTTTATGGCTAGAATAGAAGAGAAGAAGTTTAAAAACATAAAAACAACTAAATTCAAAAAAAAATAAGTAAGTTCACCTTACATACCAAGAAAATGTGAAAAAACCTTATGGCTAGAATAGAAGAGAAGAAGTTTAAAAACATAAAATCAACTAAATTCAAAAAAATAAGTAAGTTCACCTTACATACCAAGAAAATGTGAAAAAACTTTATGGCTAGAATAGAAGAGAAGAAGTTTAAAAACATAAAATCAACTAAATTCAAAAAATAAGTAAGTTCACCTTACATACCAAGAAAATGTGAAAAAACTTTATGGCTAGAATAGAAGAGAAGAAGTTTAAAAAACATAAAATCAACTAAATTCAAAAAATAAGTAAGTTCACCTTACATACCAAGAAAATATGAAAAAACTTTATGGCTAGAATAGAAGAAAAGAAGTTTTAAAAAACATAAAAACAACTAAATTCTAAAAAAGGTGTAAGTTCACCTTACATACCAAGAAAATGTGAAAAAACTTTATGGCTAGAATAGAAGAGAAGAAGTTTAAAAAACATAAAATCAACTAAATTCAAAAAATAAGTAAGTTCATCTTACATACCAAGAAAATATGAAAAAACTTTATGGCTAGAATAGAAGAGAAGAAGTTTAAAAACATAAAATCCTCTAAATTCAAAAAATAAGTAAGTTCACCTTACATACCAAGAAAATATGAAAAAACTTTATGGCTAGAATAGAAGAAAAGAAGTTTTAAAAAACATAAAATCAACTAAATTCAAAAAATAAGTAAGTTCACCTTACATACCAAGAAAATGTGAAAAAACTTTATGGCTAGAATAGAAGAGAAGAAGTTTTAAAAACATAAAAACAACTAAATTCAAAAAAATAAGTAAGTTCACCTTACATACCAAGAAAATATGAAAAAACTTTATGGCTAGAATAGAAGAGAAGAAGTTTAAAAAAATAAAATCAACTAAATTCAAAAAATAAGTAAGTTCACCTTACATACCAAGAAAATATGAAAAAACTTTATGGCTAGAATAGAAGAGAAGAAGTTTAAAAAAATAAAAACAACTAAATTCAAAAAATAAGTAAGTTCACCTTACATACCAAGAAAATATGAAAAAACTTTATGGCTAGAATAGAAGAGAAGAAGTTTAAAAAACATAAAAACAACTAAATTCGAAAAATAAGTAAGTTCACCTTACATACCAAGAAAATATGAAAAAACTTTATGGCTAGAATAGAAGAGAAGAAGTTTAAAAACATAAAAACAACTAAATTCAAAAAAAAAATAAGTAAGTTCACCTTACATACCAAGAAAATATGAAAAAACTTTATGGCTAGAATAGAAGAGAAGAAGTTTAAAAACATAAAAACAACTAAATTCAAAAAAAAAAAATAAGTAAGTTCACCTTACATACCAAGAAAATATGAAAAAACTTTATGGCTAGAATAGAAGAGAAGAAGTTTAAAAACAAAAAAAAACAACAACTAAATTCAAAAAATAAGTAAGTTCACCTTACATACCAAGAAAATATGAAAAAACTTTATGGCTAGAATAGAAGAGAAGAAGTTTAAAAACATAAAAACCCCAAAATTCTAAAAAGGTGTGAGCCAATCTTACATAAAAGATTATTTGAAAGAAATTGTTTGAAAAGAAGAATAATATAAGAAGAGTTTGAAATAAGTCAACAAAATTTTAAACATAAATGAGATCACCTTACATACCAATTATTTAAGAAAAACTTTATGGCTATAATATAATAATAAAGAAGGAGAGAATTTAGAAATAAAACCATCTAAGGTCAAAAAACAAATAAGGACAGTTTACTAAATATTTGTTTGAAGAGAAACATTTTGACAATAATACCAGGAGAGTTTAGAAAAATAAAACCAGCCAAAAAACATATAAGCCCACCTTACATACAAATTATTTGAGAAAACTTTATAGAATAACATAAGAAGAATGAATTTTGAATTATGAATAAATCAAGTTTCCCAAACCAAGTATAAGTACAACTTACCAACCAATAATAAATAAAACACTATGGTGTGATAAACTGATGAGATTTCCTACCAGATTTATGGTAAGCATAGAAGATAATTACCATGGTAACAAAGGATCATAATGGGATGAATAAGAGGAAACAGAATTAGAATTAAAACAAATAATTCTAGACAGTTAATCATGTCTAAGTTCAATATGAAGAGTAAAAACCTTTCCGTAAAATGTTGTTGAAGGAAATAAAAAAGAAAAAATTCTTTAATACGATTTAAGTGATTGAATAAAATAAAGTACAAAAACTTCTTTGGAATTATGAGAGAATGAAACTTTAAGTGGTATGAGGAGAAAATATGACCTCATAATGAAATAAATTTTAAAAAAAACCAGCACTTGCAAGTATAATCGCAATGACCGGGATAATGTGAAAATAATGTCAAAAATGTATGTAATTAAATGAATTAATATAAAATGATTTATAAATTAAATGACAATTATGATAATGACAGTTATAAAAAATTCTAGAAAATAGAACAAGTGGAAATTTTAAGAACCAAGAAACAGTCTAAAAATGTCACAAAGATATGCTACTACAAATAATGCAGATTATAATGAAAAAACCAGAAGGTAATAAAGAATTTATAACCAAAAGATTTATATGATAATAAAAGTATAAAAAGGTAATAATAGAAGAGCTTCCTACCATAATATCAAAAGAAAAGAAACATCCAGATAATAAGTCGGATGAACAACTGAGATAGAAATATTAAAATCTCTGAGAAGTATAATAAGTAATAAGTGAAGTATCCCAAAGATATTTTTAAATAGTAACAAATGTGTACTATTCTGAATAATTTTTTTTAATCTGTCTGATGATAATTCCAGCAGGATTAATATATTTTTTGAGCAGAGATGATTTGCCTCTGTACTCAAATATGTGTGAAGTATTGGACAGCAGAGGAAAGTAGCGTACAGTGCCTCTCTGAACTGAACCAGCTCACAAAGTAGGGAACGATAGGGAGAAAATATCCCAAGGAGAAAATACTAAGAAGAAATATAAAAATGAAATAATAAATATGAAACTCAGAAGACTATTACTATCAAGGAAGATCAAGTGAGAGTGATATAAACTCAGATATAAATAAGAGAATTTTAAAATGGAAGGAAGTCCAAAATAATAACAAACTTTGAATAATTATCATAAGCAATTGTTTCAGACAAAGCAAGTATAGTCTGAAAAAATTACTTCTGGAGAAGGGCATTCTGTAGCGTGACAGAAAATCCACTACATTGTAAATCATATGAAATGATAAAATTTAATTACATAAAAAAATGTTGTAATAATATTAAATGACATTTAAATAAATCAGAGGAATGAAACACAATAAGATAAAAATCCTCACTACATAATATATAAAAACCACTGTTAAAAGAAACCAAAGAAAGTATTGAAGCAACTCATCAACTCATAAATAATACCAGTACGTTACCCAGGAAGCTCAGAGCAGTAAACCAGTTACATAAGACAATATCCCGGAAAAAGAGACTCAATCAAAGAGTGGTGAATACCAAAATACTCTAAAAACAAATAGAACAATAAAGTCAGTTCAGTGAAGAAATTCAATACTCCAAACTAAACCTCAGTCGTGATAACACCAAGTACCTTGGTTCCCAAGAATGAGGAAAGAAGAACAGAAGAGTGAAGACTAGACGAGGGACAAGAATGAAAACTAGAAGAGGGACAAGAATGAATACCAGAAGGAAGATAGGAAGAAGGACAAGAAGGAAGACAGGAGGAGAGGAAGACATAGTATGAAAGAAACACCGTAGTAAAACCTATTATTATATAAACTACTATCAATCCCAAACCCACAAAAACTATGTCAAAGAAAGTATAACATCCCCAAAATCTTATAAAAATGTAATTATTGAGAAAACTAAAGTGTTGTATAGCGTTATAAGAAGTGCACCGGCTAAAGCTATTGTGTAATAAAGAAAATAAACTAGTCTTAACGGTCCATGATGACTAAAGGTCTGGTCTGAGATAATAAGACTCAGAATATCAGAACCAACAGTGAAAGTGAATTTGTATAAGTGTTTTTTAAAAAAATGCAATAAACTTAAAGTTGGTGATACTATAACTTAGTAGTATGCTATATCACAACTTTAAAGTCTAATAATAACCAGCATGATAAAATAATAAAATGGAAGGTTTCCAGTATTTTATTATTTTTATGTAAATCCTTATTTAAAAGACCTTTGTAAAAAAGGATGATAATAAATAGAGTATGGGAATTAATGTTTGCTGATGTGGGGAAACACAATAATAATGATTTAAACCAAAAGGGAATGGTACTAATATAGTATGAATAAGTGTAACATGTTTAGATAGACTATTATTTCACAGTCCTAAAATCAATGTATTAAATAAATGTATTTGTAAGGTTTATTAGAAAATAAGATTTATGTTATGTATTTTAAAAAAGAATTATGTTTGATAAATAATAACCTACATACCAGTAATAATGTACTAAAAGGTATGCTATGTTAGATTGAAAATAGTCAAAAGAGATATGTTTAAGCTGTATCTGCAATATGTTAAATTGTGCAGATTAATAAACAATGTTCATAATTAATTATTTTAATAACTGTAGTGTTAATTAACTACTACACAAAACAATAAGTTATAGATCATGTTATTTTCATATAATTGTAGTTATGTAAAGTCAGAGGAGGAATCAAGTTTAATTTATTGAGAAAGAAAGAAATATAAAATTCTAAAATCTAGGCCATTTGGTGAAATCAGAGAACCAATATAAAATAGTATAATTCACTAATAAATCCTGTAAACTACCCAGATTTATATAAGATAACACAATTAACTACTACTAGGAATGATCCTATGAATTAAAATGACAATAAGGAAATATACCTTAACATTTTGTAAATTGTCAAAATATATAAATTAATTAATTTTAGAGAGCAATATCAAATCTACAAATTAGCACAAAAAACCAGTTCAAAGGTGTAATTTATATGTATTTAAGGAAAGGAAGAGAAATATGACTAATTAAAATTTATTATAATAGTATTAATAATATTTAAAATGGAAGGAATTTTATATAAAAACGGAAATCCAATTTTGAGCCTATATTTCCAAAGTGTGAACAAAATTTGTTAATTTCCACAAAATGTCTACAGATATGGACTATAATACATCAATTTAAAGGGAATAAGATGATTAAACTAATAATAAGATTAATAATTCATAAAAGTAAGGAATAAAATAGAAAAATTCCATATATAATGTAATATTTTCTAATGTGTATGAAATCGAAAAATGTTAACAATACTTTTTCAAGGATTAACTGGGCAAGATTTATGACCAAGTTAATTAGTCTTTTGTTGAATATCAAGCTGAATAGGTGTGTGACAAAATCGTTCTTTAAACCGAGTCGAACATGAAGTTAACGTTTAGCCTTTGAAATCAGTGAACGAGAGTTAGAAAAATTAAACACTTTTTGAAGCCAATACTATAAAAACATTCACGACAATAGTGAAAACAAACCTCTAACTTCACTATACGAGTGACAGTAAACGGTAAAACATTATATTACAACTGATTTACTCTACAAACCTAACCGCAACTTGAAAACTTAACCGTAATAGTTGCACAAATAGAAAATAAACTAACTAACGCAAGTTTACACTGAACACTTCACCAGAATACACTAAATAGATTAACAGACTTATTACACCAGTGCGGGGACATTTTAGACCTTGATGAAGGTAATTTTATAATAATTTTCTGACTCGACGCATATACAATAGCCGAGACCAACCCAAGGAGCGGCCATCTTGAAAACGAAATCTGCCTACTACATCGTAGAGACTGACGTCACATCAGTCTTCATTGGTTCGACAAAACATTTATTCTTATATCATAACCTGAATTATTTAAATACTATTAAATAGTAATTATTGTATTTATGAGTTAATTGTTAATGTTATACTCTCTCAGCACCCTTCTCTGACTATTAATTCTTAATCGCTCAAAGAACCTGTCTTTAATATAATATAACATAAAATTTTGTTCTGTATGACAATCGATAATTCCTGAGACAGAGTCGATAATTGCTCTCCATCGATAAAATATCGATTATTTATCTAAAATTGTCAATAAATCTTTATATTTCTATTATTTTGTATCTGTATTTATTTCACAGGGTAATTTAAGGGTATTTATAAGGCTGAAGGTATTAAGTGAAAAGAATATACTCTATTTTGAACAAGATATTGGACCAGTAAGGAAAGTCACCAATCGATTATTACCTGGAGTTAATCTATTTAACTCCAGACTTGGTGCAAATCTTCAAAAGGTGCTCGACGGTCAATAAATACTTACATGTTATTAACATTTTCACAGAACCCTTTAAAAAACAGATTTATCTAGTATACATACCTCTATAAACATAAACAAAATTATTTTATTGTTTGGAAATTCTAATTATTGAAATTTCCATTTTATTTTTATTCTTTTGTAACGACCGGCATACAGCGGTCTGGTGACCTAGTGGCTAGCCCAAACAGTGGGATTTGATTTGATTACAGTCATATATAGGGTCTTCTTACAAAGTGACGACGCCAACACGGGGCACTAAGGAAGAAGACAGAAATCCGAAAGGTCGTCCTACTACAAATGTAATGACAAAATTTGAAACTCTTATTATTCCACTACGTAAATAGTACTTTAAACGAATAGTGAAAAATAATTCTATTGATATAAATTATTAAGTAATTATTTGTTATTTCGAGATGCAGTTTATTGATAGCTTGTTAAGAAAACTTTAATTACAAAAGATGATTATTTTTCTAAAACAATGGACTTTTTGTATTTTACTTAACATAAAATGCATCTATAAATGCGACATTGTGCCAAACGTGGGAAACCTTTCGTATTCCGTAAAAAATAATTTGAAACAGAAAAATATTAAAAATGTAATTCAGAGGTTTACATTATTAAGGTATTTTTGATTTTTCACAAGTCCCTAAAACCCTGTGAGTTCCAATTCAGAAATAGTAAATTACAATAAATATTTCGTTAAGGATTACTACGTTGAAATGGTAAGCCTCGTTCATCAGTATTTCTGTCCAAATTAAGTTATTAAAGGTTAAAAGGAAGTGATTAATATAACTAATTAAAATTATTGAATAAATTACCAAGTACAAATAAAGGCTATAATAAACTGTAATTCACAAATATAATTTATTACTGTCAAACATTAATTATCTAGTAGTTTTTACAATACTTTAAATATACAGAATTTTAAAAGCAGAGTTCTAGTTAATGTGCTGAGGAAATTCTTAGCCGACGATGCCACAACCTACTGTCTCGTCTACACAAAATGTGTGGAAGTTACACAATGAAGACGTCACTGAAAACTTTAGATCAAAGCTCTTGTTTAAAATTAGTTTTCTGTTGTGTAATTTGTTAGAAAAGTTTCCACTTCACAGTTGTGTACCTCAGTTGCCGGCTAATGTTTTTCCTTTCTTCAAGTGAACTCTACAGCTACGAACTTTGTAACTTGTTTAGTGATTGTGAAGGTGATTTTGCAAGGTAGCACAATACTTTATAGCAAGTTATTCCAACTCAACACATTATGGAACGTGTCTGCAGCAATTAAACTGAGACTGTGCGAGTACATCGCGTGACATACCTCACAAGTACTTTCTTACATAGTTCGTCAGTTGCTACATAAGATGTCTCTGTACATTGACATCTTGTTTTAACTGACATGATATAGCATCCTACACAACTGTGGATATAATGAGTATACTGGCGATTCGTGCAATCAGTACATTTAAAACAATTGATTGTAGTTATATTTATAACTATTAGCAATAAGTTTTTTAAACTCGCCTATTCTTGTAGATAACACTTTATTATACAATTACCAAGCGAAGTGTAACAACTTCTGCACACACACACACACACACACACACACACACACACCACATAGTATATTTGCTAATGTTGTAAACATTACAGTTATTTTGTTTTGAAACAATATTTTTAAAATACTTTTTTAGATTTATGATTTATTTTTCCTCCATTTGTTAAAAAAATAGGTGTTATTCTTCGTTATTTGTACAAAGTTTTATTACAAGTCTTGTATATAGGAAACTCTGTTTCACCATAAATAATAGAACCAGGATAAAATACTGTCAGTACAGTGTTTTGTGTACAATAAAGTATACGAGTGATATCTGTCTGATGTGATGTTGGGATGTTTAGATGTTGCATAGAATAAGTAGTCGAGATATACTGTTCTAAAATGAAGAGGATTTATTAATCATGCTATTCTTTCAAACTATTAACCTATTAATACAGTTTATAAAAATATTTGATCTGTTCCTGTTGATCTTTGTAACACAAATAAAAATTTATTTCTATACAATGAAATAAATTAATATTTAAAAGTTATTTTTGTCTTATTCACTATAAATTCTTTACAGATGTGAAAGAGCATTTTTTTAAATAATTTTCTTTGTTTTATTGTATGTAAATAATATAGGCTCACTTCCGTTTAATGTCGACTGCAAATCCTTCAGACGACGGATTGATCCTGGATGATCCTGCATCTGGATGAGTTCGTGGGTTAACATACTCTGTGCGGCGTGTAGATGCTTCTTACGAGCACGGTTAAATACTTTCACCGCGAACAGACGTCGTTACTGCTAGATTAGTGTATTTTGGCTTCTAGGTCACACGTGAATCTGCGGAGGGTCTTTTGAAACCAAAACGAGTAAAATTGTTTCCTCTTTCTGTGTTCAATTATTTGCGCACGCAGCTGCTTCAAATTATCGAATTACTCGTACATCGAATAATTATCTGCTTCCGTCAAATAAGCATTGACATGAACTACCTCTAATACAAGCAAAGTAACATTATCTGGTAACTGATGTTCTGAGCCTTGTCTTTGTCTTTATTATCGGTTCTGTGGAATTAGTTATTTGCTGTAAAAATTATAGCGGTACTTTCATAAATCGTTCTCCTACAGTTTTAATTGGTTCTGCTTATGTTTGCAATTGAGTTTTATAATGCAGTCATTTTTGTTGACTTTGTGTCTTCTATAAGTGAAACAGACTAATCTTCTTCGGCTATTTAATTTGAGACCGATTCTCCTGCGTCAGTTATTTCATCAATCTTTTTACTAAGCTCACTTTAGACCTAGTTCTGCCGTAGTACATTCTCGTATAGCTTCAAAAGAGCTTCTGTTTTCTCTGCTTCCTGCTTACGTTCTATTTATTTTACCGTTTCTCCGATTCAAGAAAAAACGTTTTCTAGCGTTCCTCCGCTTTTTCTCTTTCACACCTACGTTTCCCGTCGTGTAGTTCCTTTGATTGCAGCTGCAGTGCTTTCTGCCATTCACCCATCTCAAGCACTAGTGCTTTCTGCCATTCCTCCGTTTGTAGCAAGAATGCCTAGAAGGTTTCCCAACATTGGACTGCTAACCATTCTTGCGAATCACTTTACATAAGAAATTAATCACGCACAATACAGTAGGATTTCTTACGTTATGATCTTTCCACTGTACAGGATAGTATTACTCATTTCTGAATACCAGTTTTACGACGGTCGTGTTTAAACAGTGTAAAGTAGTAACTGAACAAGATATATCGCAAGAACTTGGTAATCTCACAAATAAGGTTATACACGAAATGGAAGAAAATTAAAACATCTACAAGACAGGAGAATAAAGAGGTTTTTAAAGTATATTTACTCGAACAGGAAAGTATTCGAAGGCTTTATCAAAATAGGTTAAATAGGCACTTGAATAGCATACCTTCAGGCAACAGTATAGAAGAAGAGTGGAGAAATATGAAACGGATAATAGTGCAAGCAGCCAATGAAGCAATAGGTGTAAAGAAAAGGTTTAGAAAAAGGAAAGGTTTAAAAATATGGACAGAGGAAATAGAAGAAGCAGTAGCTGAAAAACAACAATTATATCTTAAATATCTAAATTCCCCATCTCCTACGAATGCGGAAACGTATAAGGAAGTCAGAAATAGAGCAAAAACGATTGTTAGGCAAGCGCACAGACAATCCTGGGAGAGATTCATTTCCAGTATTGAACATGATGTTCATGGTAGATAGGTTATGGCATACAAAATAATGAAGATGTTGAATGGAAAGGAAAGAGAAGAGGTGTCTGTCAACCCAATTACAGTGGAATTATGGAAGAAACATTATACTCAACTTTGGTATACTGAGGATGAGGAAGAAGGTGTGATCACGGAATGTGATGCAGAGAGTATTGATGCAACAACTCTAGAGAGAGGAATTAATACAGGCATTGAGAGAATAAGAATCGCACTTCACCAGGATTGAATGGCATTAATATAGAGCTTTTGAAATACGGAGGCATTTTATTGCAGTTACGTCTGTTAAATTTGCTGAATATGTGCTGGAAGGAGCTCTCAGTTCCAAAAGAATGGTTAAGAGCAAGAGTTATCTCATTATTTAAGAGAGAGGATCGAACAAGGACAGATAATTATAGAGGAATATCCATCCTCGACACAACATATAAGCTTTACGCCAGAATAGTAAATGGAAGATTGAAACCAATTACAGAGGTATTATTGTTAGAAGAAGAGAACGGCTTTCGAAAAGGAAGATCGTATATACTGTAGATGCAATTTTTACTCTTATGTTAATAAAACAGAAGAGAGTTCAACCGGGAAACGCATCTTGCTTTTGTAGATATAGCGAAGGCTTTTGATAATATTAGGCGATCACTACTTGGAATATCATGGAACGAAGAGTTTTTCCCACACAATTAATTGCAGTGCTCCAAAGCCTATATAACAGAACTTCCATTACCCTAGATTTAAATTGTAGGTTGACAGAGGATATTCCTACAAAGGTGTTAGACAAGGGTGTCCTATTTCACCGACACTTTTTAATATTTATATCGACGACGTCTTACGACTATGGAAGACTAAGGTTGACTCAGGAATACAGCTTCAAGGAGATATTTATGTAAATTCCCTACTGTACGCAGATGATAAGGTAATAATACAAGAATCGGAAGACCAGTTACAAAAAGCGATATTTACATTTAATACTATTTTGCGAAATTATGGGCTGAGGATCTCTGCCGCTAAATAAAAAACCAGGGCGTTTCTAGGTAAACGTCCCATTAAAACAAAAATTGTAGTAGACAATCAAACTTTGGAACAAGTTTGTGATTTTAATTATCTGGGATATAACATCTCATACAACGTTGATACCGATTGGGTTAATAAACTATCAAAGTTTAGATCCATCTGTGGGACAATTCATTGAATTTTACGAAATAAAACTCGGAAGGAAACCCGTATGAAATTTTATAAAACAGTAGCTGTTCCGACATTCCTTTACGCAAGTGAGACATGGACCCTCGGTAAAGGGGAAGAAAAGAAAATTCAGGCTGCCGAAATGAGATTTCTGAGAAGTGTCCAAGGATTCTCCCTTCTGGATAGGAGAAGAAACATAGACATTAGACAAGAGTTAAAGATCCAGTCTTTAAATGAGACGATTAACGAGTATAAGAGGACATGGTGTGGACATGTGGCCCGAATGCCAGATACCAGATTGCCAGTGGCAGCTCTCAAGTACAAGCCGAGTGCCCGGAGGGATGTTGGTAGACCGAGGAGGAGATGGGTTCCGGAACAGGCCAACTAGGGCCTAAACCCTGTAGTGAAGATAATGATGGTGATGAAAAATAGCTTTAATTTCAGTTTAAATAAACAAAAACAAATCTAAGCTAACACTTCACAACACTAACTAAATTGTGACATTTGATAGTACACGCTACCTTCGTTCCATGGCTCTAGTAAATCACTCTACATTAAACGCACATTGAATCTCAGAAGCAACAACTGACTTGCTGCTTGAAAACGGCGTTTTATACTTCGTCTGTATGGTGTAATACATGACACGCTTGACATGGATGCCGACACGATAATCAACAAACTTATGGAAAACGTGTCTGGAATGATCGACATCGTTGCGTAATCCTGCTGCTCATACAACGCGTGAAAAGCGTCACGTGCATGTTACTTGTCTTGTCGGCGCAACAACAACTTTTTACATGAATTAATCATGAAATGATTCATGCTCTGAAAATACTTTTCTGTATTAATTTTGTTCCACCCATTTAAAAATTACAAGTAATTTCAACATAAATTTTGGTCAACAACGAAAAATTATGATATCTATCTTTTTACATTTTTACCAAAATTCGTTGATATAAATTTTATAATTTTACAAATTATCATGTAATTCTTGTACAGTTTGCTGTTTTTGACACTATTTCGAGACTCTGTTCTCTTTTGTCACCTTGAATGCTACCTGGCAGCTTTGTATAATTCATTCCTTAATTTACCCGTTTTAAAAACTCTTTCAGAGAACTAAATAATTTCTTAGTATGTTATTTACGTTTAATCCTTAATGTTACGTCTATAATAGTTAATTGCGCCTATAAAGCAGATTGATTCCCTTGTACTTGTTCGGGCAGTACTTAGGACGGTAATTGTTAGCGTACAATTGGTTTATTTGAAGGCACGTACTAAGAGCCAATTATTGCTTAATCTTCCTATAATTACTAGTATTAAGACTAACTACCGCAATTATTACTAATTGTGCATGATAATAAAACGATAATTGATTGAGACTGCAGTCAGCATATAATGCAATGTACCATTTCAACATAATTGAGTGGCTTTCTGCCACACTACTAATTTTAATGAAGTAAACTTTTAATGTTTTCATTTTTCAGTTCAGCAAAGAATTAAGTCACAAACCATAAGCACAAAATATTATTATTAAGTCAATAATTTTAGTCACCACCATCATCATCATCATCATCATCATCACCACATTTCACAAGAATTAAACAAAAAAGTGATATGTTTCTGTCCCAAGCAGATAGCCTACAGCTGGTCACTCCAACACTTCGGAGGTCCCGCACTTCTCCGTCCTTTAACTTATTATTCAGTAGTTACTTAGGGACGCGCAAGTCATCCATTCGACTACGATAATTTTAGCCGATTCTGGCCAATCCTATCTAGTATACTAATAACACTTAGTTCTTACCGAACATCTGCGATCTCGAACATTATATAATCTCTGCCCCGTACCTGAGAAATCTCATTTCGGCCCTTGAATATGACTGTCTTGACATTTCGTTAAAAGTTAAATTCTCAGGCGAATAGAGAAGCGTAGGGAGGGCCAACACCTTGTAGAACTTCAGGCAATTTTTTTACTCGTCAACATTAGAGGTTTCCTAATGGTCCCGCACTTATATGGGCAAACTTATGTAGTTTACTCACCATGTTGTTGATGGTAACATAAGACACATTATAGATCAGATATTCAACATTATAGACCAGACCCGGAACAGTTATCTACAATAATTTTTGCTCGTACATAATCAGCTCCATTAAAAAACAAAATGCTCCGGAAGGTTCATGTGCCAATTGTGCATGACATCGTTTATATATAAATTAAAAAGAAAAGATGATAGTAGGCACCTTTGCCGTACTCCACAATTGATCAGGCCCACACTAGGAGTTGGTCTTGATCTTCCTGTTTTAAGTAAGATTTTATCCCTATAAAGACATTGTATGGCTCAAATAAGGTGTTGCGGGCAGTGGCGAAGTTACATGGAGGCAATTGAGGCAATGCCTACCCTAAAAAATTCTGTAGAATAAAAATTATAAATACGTATGAACTACATAACGTAAAGATTATACATTGTTACCGCGACTGTCGAATTTATTAGGCCGAAACGTGCTTTACTGAGCGACCTAGAGCGTGCTAGATGGTGACAGGTGAGACTCGGCATAGCTCGTTTAAAGCGAATGAGGCAACCTGAACTTGCCTCAGCGTTTTTTGTATACATCGTATGTAAGCAATGTGCCGGAGTGATAGGGAAGTGAAGGGGGGGGGGATTGTCCCGTGCTGTACACATAGAGCGGTTGAGGCATGCCTCACTTCTGTGGTCCAAACATTCAAGTTAAAGCGCGCTGTGTTGTTTATAAGTGTGTTTATTTTATGCGGTTATTAAAAGTGTCCCTGTTATTCCGCTGAACTAACAGATGATCAAGATTGTTATTTGAATTATTTGTAACATTAAACATATATATAGAAACTAATCAAGTTTAAAAATTTGAAATTCAATCAGTTGTGTTATTGTGTATGACTAATACAAGGATTGTTCAATAGAAACACGTATAGAGTTGTAAAGCATTTTTTATTCAACGATTTTAAAAGAAGTCTCCATTAACATTAAGACATGAGTTCCACTGTTGCACCAACCTGTAGATTCCCTGCTAGTAAAATTCTTACGGCTGTTTGTAGAACCATTCGCTTACAGCAAACTCTACCTCAGCGTCCGATTTGAACCACCACCCTTTTAGTGATTCCTAAAAAAAAATTGAAGATAAGATTTTTGCCTACCCATTCATTAACTACTAGCTTCGCCACTGGTTGCGGGATTATTTCTTTTATATTATTACTCACAACCTGCCCCAATTTACTCTATTAAATTGCTTACCAAAGTCGAGGAAAGCTATGTGTATGGGCAACGGTTATGTTCTGTACGTTTAAAGATTGCAATCTAAACGTGACCTGCCCTTCCAAACCATGCTGTCCTTCGTAGACAATAGCCAGCGTTATTGCATTTAGTCGATTTGCTAGGTTAAATGCATACAACTTGTAAGAAGTGTTAAGCAAGCGCCTCTACATTTATCACGGTCATTACCTGGCCTGTCATGAATGTGGGGACTACCTGTGCCATCAGCCAATTTTAGCGAATGTGAGCAGTGGTCCTTTAGCACATATGGATAAAGTTCAATAAACGGTCATGCAGCAAGGCTGGCGCATACTTTATTAACTCGAAATTCTACCCATCGGTGCCTGAAGTTTTTCTATTTGTACAACATTTTACAGTATTGTAGTATACATTTTAATGTATTTTACATAAAGAAATTATTGAGATCAGAAAGTTGCTAATTGTGACCTGTTGATAGATAATCAACATTAAGTTCCTGTATGAAGACACTCTGGGTACACTTACAGCTGATTACTTAAATCGACGTTTAAAGAAACAGTTTGTATCATACTGATGTTAGATTGAGATTGATCTTCATTTTCGTACGATAGCAGTGACATCAGCAGAAGTAGCAATAAGAGTAATGCATACTGTTTGTTTTTCTTCAGTATATTAAATACAAAAATGCCCCCAAAACGTTTACTTTGTGCAACTCTCGACTTAATTTTTCTGTATTAACTTTGACTATGAAAATAATTTTCATATAGATAATTTTTAAGTAATATATAAAATTGTTTAGGAAATTTTATTTTTTGTTTATAGAAATGGTCAGACTTGAAACTAGTTCAAGGGAACGTTTCCGGAAACCGGAGGACAATTTGCCACTGGGGCAGCACTGAGGCCCCAGCCCATGCCCGTTTGACGCCTAGAGAAATCGGACCTAGAAAAGGGTGAAGGAGAATCTCCTGCGCATAAACCTTTCGGTTAAGGCATGGTAACCCTGACAGAAGAGTCTCTGGTTCTCTTGGTAGGGGGTTGTGCAACAGGCCAGTAACCTGCTCATCTACAACTTTATAATACTTGTCGTACCCAAAGCTGCCTGGGAGTAAGCAATGGTGGAATCATCTGAAAAGGATGGAAGTGGATCGATTGCCGAATGCGGCACTGAACTATAAAGCCATTGGTAGAAGAGACGTGGGTCATCCGAGAATAAGATGAGTGCTGGAACAGGTTTATATAACCTAATACTTGAAGAAGAAGAAGAAGAAGAAGAAGAAGAAGAAGAAGAAGAAGAAGAAGAAGAAGAAGAAGAAGTGGAAGAGGAAGAGGAGGAAGAAGAAGAAGGAGGAGGAGGAGGAGGAGGAGGAGGAGGAGGAGGAGGAGGAGGAGGAGGAGGAGAAGAAGAAGAAGAAGAAGAAGAAGAAGAAGAAGAAGAAGAAGAAGAAGAAGAAGAAGAAGAAGAAGAAGAATTGTTCATAGAAAAGTTTATCCTGCATACGTTGCCCTGTGTGTACAAGAATACTGCTTCACACTGTTGATTTTTATGTTCTCCACGACAAACTGCACTACTGAGTAGCAAGTTTAGACTGTAAGGTCGTTTGCTCTAAAACCGAATTGGTAGTTGTGAATTAGGTCCTGGCATGGAATAAGGGTTTTTGATTTATTTCCAGGAGTAATCTTTCAAAACCTTTAGACATCAGAGGCACCTTTAGACAAAATTAGGGTAAGGCTTCTGTTGATCAGTTGCCAGGTTTAAGATTTATAATAATTTGAGCTAACTTCTACTGGGCGGGAGAGTAACGTATTTGCAACATACCACTATAGGGTGTAGTTAATGTATAAATGTCTCTCATAGATAGATGCTTTAGGTGGTGTTTCTCCTAATAATTAGGGCCTACATATTGTGCTTTTTAGGACTTTTCCGACCCAGCTGGCAAGAATGACTTCAATAGTAACTCTAAGTGGGAGGTAATATAAAGATAAGAGTTTATTTTATTGGCTTATGCATGTCCTTGTGCCTGGAATGGACTAAATGGCACAAGTACATTGATTTCCGTAAATCCGTAAATATACTTGCGTTTTCTTTATAAAAACGCTTTCAGTAACTATTTGAGTTGTCTTTTTGTTGGCAGAATTGATATTTTGTACTTTTCTGTAGCCGTATGAATTTGTTGTAACTTTGTAGGTTAGAGTTAACGTTCTTTCATAGATTAGGTCCGAGTTTAGAAAATATTTTGAAAAATTGTGTTCTGAAATTTTTAGAAACTGGGTGAAGTCCGTTGGCGAGCATATTAAGATTTATTTTTATGTGGACACATCTAAATGTATTCCACTTTTTAATAGCTTTTCTCTTTTTTACAACAAGATCCCTAATCTGTAAGGGATATTATCGTTCTGTTACAACATACACGTGGCGGGTTTCGTGTTTCAGGTTTTGTGAGAATTTTTGAGTCACTTTTCACAATTGTGTCATGGTTTCAAACGGTAAATTTTCGAACGAACATAGCCTTCGCATCGTGTGTCTTGTACTAGGCGTATATCATATTTTCTCTGGGTGGTTCCACTCCGATTTTTGTGCTGTAAAAAACTCTACTTTAGCCTCATTTATTATTTGTTTGTGTTCTAGATTTACAATAAAAGAGATTTCTTTCTCCCGTGTTTCACTTTAACTGCATTCCTTATTTTGTGTCTTTTAGCATTTATTCATTTGCTGTATCTTATTTTGCTAACGGGAGATGGATGTTTTTAATGATCTTTATTGTTTTCTCGTATTCTCTTTTTATCTTTTAACTAACGAGTATGACTGAAAACGATTCGTTCGTGTAAGTTTACCAATTTTCTGTTAGCTTCGGGTGTGAATGGATTTAATTTAAGTTTATTTTTGACAAGTTTTGATATATTTTTATCTTCTAGAACTTGTTCTGTATTATTAATAGTTGAATGATAATCAGTTAACCCGTTCATAAAGATTGGACATGGCCTTGAGGCTTTAGTTTGTTTGTTATTACATAGAGAAGCTAGATTACAATTAACGGTATGGTATTAATTGCCACTTAGATTAGATTACATTAGATTAGATTAGATTAGACTACATTATAAATGAATTATAGACTACAGAGTACATGAATGTAACCTTCACTTGCATATGCATACAAGAAATATTTTGTCACAAAACTGATAAGACAACAGCGCTATAAAAGTTTGCACTGTACAACACCAAATAGCCAACTGATTATTTCGAATGAAGAGATTAAAACACGTTATTTGATTTTTTCTTGTGTGTACGCCATAGCAGTTTGACAAGCGTATGACTTAAACAAAGTCATAAGGAAAAAATACAGCTTTATAAAATGATTTAGGTTTATATTAATAAAAGATATTAAATTGAATAGGTTTGGACGACGGAGCCGGCATCTGGCGTTGGTTAGTAACCTTGGTATATTGTCTTTATTTTACAGAATTATAGAAGGCGGCTCCGTGCTCAGAGCGCTTGCATTCAAAGCGCCTATCGTTTAAATGACCGAGCTAATAGCGGTCACTAATCCTTCTTTTGTCTTTTTTGTTCCCGTAGATAATTAAAATTGTAGCACAAAGTCACACTGCAATATACGCTTCCAGTGACATGAAGAAACATGATCTGTTACATGTGTTATATCAATGAGACCATGTAGAAAAATACCAGCGTTATATTAAGATTTTTAAATATGGCCAATATAAATGTACACGTAAATGTTTGCTGTATACACAATTATGCCTACGTATTTTTAAAAATACTTGTTTAAGGGCACAATTTGCGTATCTACATAAGCCTGAATGACATTACTGGAAACTGAACAAACAGTGTAGGAATGTTGCACGGAAAAAGCAATGTTGCGAACGTTATACATTGTAAAGACCGCGCGGACTTTTCACGCCTCGTTGTACAACAGTTACCGTAAAATTGAAATGCATTTTCTTTGATGTATTGGCAAAATACAGAAATTCATCAGTCAAATTTGGAAGGTACAAAAGAATAATTTACAAAATATGTATAGAGTACACGGGTGGCTTAACATCCAGTTGTAGGTTTCGACTTGTATGACGAAGTTACCTGAAATGGAGGACAACCTCAGATGTAATTCTGACTTTCCCTATTAGAAAGTAATGCACATCTACTCATCATTACGATGCAGAGTTGACACCGTACAGAACTCGTTGGAGAAGAGACAAAAACTTTACCCAGAGGACTATGGACGCCCTTCTTTATGGGTCTGAGAGTTGGACTTTAGAAAAGGTCAGGCCAGTCGTATCCAAGCGGCTGAAACGTGATTTCTCAGGCACGTGGCAGGGAATATTCTCTATGATCATTGAAGAATCACAGATATACGGCAGGAACTGAATATTATGAGTATACTCGACAGGATTGCTCAGTATCGACTGAATTGGTCGAAACATCTTTGCCGAATGGATGACTGCTGCATCCCCAAACAACTATGGAACTAAAATCCGAAGGGACGGAGAGGTGTGGGACGTCCGAGGAAGCAATGGAGTGACCAGCTCTAGACTTTGCATCTTTTAAGACCGGAACAAACCATTCTTGGTTTAATCCTTGCAGACGAGGATACTGATGATGACTATGGACACCGTTTAAGGTTTAACTTATTAAAGAAAACGCTAATATAGAAAAAACTTGGTAATTCGAATCGTGTGAATTGCAAACTATGTGAATTTATTTTATGGAAGTAATAGTCTTTCGTATTTAGGTGGTAAAGTAAAACATCTGTACGTAGAAAATAATCTGCAAGTGTAAGTAGGTGACTCGAATTTTTTTATGACAAATTCCAACAAAATTTTGTTTGAATAGTTAAATTATTGTTAACTCCGATAAGGACGTGCTTCGTAACTTCCGAAATAATTAATGCATATATTCCTTCGTTGATTAGTTTATACCATCGCTAATAAAGAAATCACATTTGAAGTTTACGGAGAAATATACACGTTTACCCTGCCTGTGTACATATCTACACGCACATAGTTTATTTATAGTTTTGTCATTAGCCATGATTTCCAAGCACGTGAAGCTTTCTGTTTCTTCCTTTATATGTTCAACAATTTTAATTTGTCTCACACTAGTTGTGTCTCAACTGAAGCACTCATGTGTTGTGGTTTTTAGTGTTTTATCTTCTGTCCTTTGTCTCCTTTCCTATCCTCCGAACTGCATTTGCTATACTCTATCACAACCAAAACATCATTCGCCGCTTACTTTAGAGTCTCTGTAGAACTCTGAAAATATCGGAAATTCATCAAATCTCAGTAAATAAGTAGATAAACCAAGTCATGCATATACAGAGAGAGAGAGAGAGAGAGAGAGAGAGAGAGAGAGAGAGAGAGAGAGAGAGAGAGAGAGAGAGAGAGAGAGAGAGAGAGAGAGAGAGATCAATAATATAACAACGTAGTCGCTAGAATCACATGGGATAGATAAGCCGAGAGATATGAAAGAAAGTTCTCGGATACAACACAACAGAAAGGAACTCACACGATAAACACAGGAATTTACGGAAGCACGTAACTGACAAGATTTTGTATATGAAAACATAACTAGGCATATCGAACCACAGACAATTAGACGATTTGGTCGTCTGCAGAGAAGTAGAACGGCATGGTAGATAAGAAAGATAATGGAGTAGAGAAAATTAAGGGGCTTTCTAAGAGAATGACCAGATTCGAGTGGGGTGACAAGTTTGGAAGGTCCCAAATAAAAAACAATAGTAGCTCATTGTTTAGCGAATTTAAGAATAGAAGTATTACCAAATTTAGTATAAAGTCATGAAATTTGTAATTAAGAAAGTAAAACATGAAATCATATGAAGCAGTCTGTCGCAAAAATAGAATCGCTTTGAATAAATTGATTTAAATAAATTAATTTTATTTGAATTTTTATTAAAAATACCGTTCCCAAGAAACAAATTAAAACTGAAAAAATCATACAGTTTAATTCAAATAATTGAGCTAAATGGAGTTATACCTGTAAAATAATTTAGTAAATTGTTTCCGTAAACGAATCTCTATTTTGAATCAAATTTAATCTCCATATGACATATATATTTAAGTATGCATACATTTTTTTTTTTTAGTATGATATGCCATAGTTGGTGAGACTCTGCCCCTTGTCGGATTCAGTGCAGAGCCTAGATAGAGGTTGGAGTTTCTGGCGTTGTTAAGCATGAGGAATAGTATAGAGTAAGGTGTGACATTGAGGGCGCAAAATGGTTTTTAGTGTAGGAGGCGCTATTTTCACCTACCTTGAAATTATCTTTATGCTCGTCCTTCATGAATTATCGTAGGTTATGATTTTTTTGTAGCCCATTACTTTTAATTCTCTATGGTTTTCTCTTAATCTTTTTTCAACACCATCCACCTTTTATTCCAGGACACTCTCACAACATTCTTTCTTTGCTTTTCGTCTTACTTTTCTCCTTGTTTACATTCACAACAATCCTTTGCTGCTTGTTTACAGTTGAATATAATAAATTAGATCATTGGTCATCGTCGTCAACTTCATCATTTGTATCATCGACATCGTTGCCGTTACTATCAACATCATCACCATTACCTTCTTCTTTATATTCTTCTTTGCTACTTGGTTTAGACCTTTGCCTGTTTCATTTTCATGTATCTTTTCTTTGGTAGTACTAACCTGTCCGGTTGAAATAAATACGGGGCTTATGAGAGTTCTAACGCGGAAGTGACGTCATCCCCCCGTCCCGCCCCCCGACCTCGACCCCCGACCCCGCTCATTTTTGCGGGAAATTTGAAAATGGTGGTGGTGGGTGTGGTGTTGGGTGTTGACTTCCGGTGTAAGATGTAGTGGTGGTGGTGGTGGGGGGTAATGGTGTGTTGTGGTTGGTCGTTGGGTTTGTGGTGGGGGTAATTGTGTGTTGTGGTTGGTCGTCGGTGAAGCCGGGGGCGGGGCGCCGTCGGGATGTCGATTGGTCGTGGAAAATTGCGACGTTGTCGGGTTGTGCTGGAAAATTGTGACGTTGTCGTGTTGTGCGGTGTGTGCTGGTTAAGCGTCGGCATGGCTTGGCCTCCGCTGATTGGTCGGCAGCCATGTTGGAAAAGCGTCGACTGCATGTGTTGAAATTTGTTCGGTCGATGTGTGCTGGTTAAGCGTCATCATGGCCGTGGCCAGGCCCCGGCTTGGCCGCGGTTCGGCCGTAGATTGGTCGGCGGCCATGTTGGAAAAGTGTTGACTTTGAAAATCACTTGTGTCGTTCATCTCCCTTGAAGTTAAAAATAAATATATTAAAAATAAATATATGGTCGGCGGCCATGTTGGAAAAGCACCGACTGCATGTGATTTGAACGTGGCTTGTGTCGTTCATCTCCCTTGAGGTTAAAAATAAATTTATGTGCGCTGCGTCCATCTTCCCTCGACGCATAATTGAAAACCAAATTCACTTATAAAATTTGTATATCGCGCATCCATGTATGGAAAAAATACATACATCATGCACGTAAGATAGGAAGTACCATATTCTGATTGATATGTAATTTTTTTTTTATCGCATGGACATAGAAATAAATAAATATATGTGCGCTGCGTCCATCTTCCCTCGACGCATAATTGAAAACCAAATTCACTTGTAAAATTTGTATATCGCGCATCCATGTATGGAAAAATACATACATCATGAACGTAAGATAGGAAGTACCATATTCTGATTGTTATGTAATTTTTTTTATCGCTGTAGTGTATTCTGCATCTCACAAATGAAACTCTCTTTGATTTGATCCGTCGTGTGTAAATGAAAACCACTTCACTTGTAAAATTGTGTAACACGCATTATGCATGGAAAACATAATTACCATTTATATTATTGTGTTGGTTATGTAATTTGTGGGGGCGCTCGTAGTAAAAAAAGGATTGTCTTCTGCTTTGGTCCATCATGAAAAACCACTTCCCTTGTAAAAATTGTGTAACACGCATTATGCGTGGAAAAAAATAATTACCCGTGGTAGAAAGGAATATTGGCTCATATTCGACAGCGGTCGTCCTTGATTTCGGGCGTGGTTAACTATAGAATCTTTGTCGCCTTTGTCTCGCTGTTTTTTGTCATCTGGTGTGGATTACCTGATACCTTTACTTTCGCATGCATCCATGTGTGGGCTTTTCTGTATAAAAGCCGGACGATTTGCTCAGTTAGAATGCAAAACATCGCAGGCATCTTACAGAAATGTTACAGCAATAATATTTAATTAAAACAAATAAAATACATGTAAGCAAAATATATTACAAGTTAAACTACATAATATGTAAACAGATGCACAATGACAATTGTGTATAATTAAAACAAACTAAATATATGTAAGAACACTATATTATGATTTAAAATACAATTGCATATAATTAAAAGAAATGAAATACATGTACTTACAAATTAAAATACATATGTAAACGTACACGCATACAATGACAATTGTGTACATTTAAAACAGTTGAAATATATGTAAGATACAAGTTAAAATACATAATATGTATACACACGCACAAGCGCACACAATGAATTGTAATGACGATTGCTTATAATTAAAACAAATGAAATACGCCTAAGCGTTACATGGTAAATAATCCATACACATACACATACATTATGAAATACAAATATAATTGTTAATAAACGTGATATTTCAATCTATTGTCCCTGGAGAATGGCAATTACAGCATTGCTCGTATTTTCCTTCTATTGGGTACTTTACCTCCATTACTAGTTCCATAATTTTTTTGTATTCTATAGCGCTAATGGCCACGAACTTAGCAACGATATTTCAATTTAAAACACAATATGTAAAGGCACTCACAATTGCGTATAATTAAAACAAATGAAATACATGATATGTAAACGCACATACAATGACAATTGTGCAAATTTAAAGCAGTTGAAATATATGTAAGCAAGTTATATTTGAAGTTAAAATGACACACACACACACACACACACACAATGAATTGTAATGACAATTGCTTATAATTAAAACAAATGAAATACAAGCGTTATATATTAAACAGTAAACATTACATTATGAAATACAAATATAAATGTTCAGTCCATCGGTTCTTAGTCTAAAATGTCCACCACGTAAGCCCTGTCTTTTTCTCCACGGTATACGAGATGTAGTGAATATGGCGTTAAATTTTTTAATTCGTCGTCATCGAAAACGCCCGCGTATATCTTCGGCAGATAAACGCGATATTTCAATCTACCCTCCCTGTAATCCTGGATAGTGGCAATTACAGCAATCCCGTATTTTCCTTCTGTGTTTTGAAGTCCTTCTATTGGGTATTTTACTCCCATTACTAGATCTTTAATTTTTTTATATTCAATAGCGCTGATGGCCGCGAACTTAGCAACGAATGAAGTCATTTTTTTTCAAATGAAGAACCTGTATTCCGCTCGCACGTCTGTCAAGGTCTGAATTAATAACGCATGTCCGTACCGGTATAAGGAGGGAGACTGTTGAGGTGGGGGAAACCGGTCAGCGCAGGGGAGGGGGAACCAGTCGTCGCGGTTATTATTAACCCTGCGAAACAGGATGCAGCTGTTTTCCCACGCCATGTTCAGCGGGTTGGTGGGGGGAGCCGACCTGGTTATTTTTTTATACGTCTAGACAGGGTTATGTCATCGACTCCACTCGAGCGTGCGGGAACAAGTCGACGATGTAAATTTTTTATTTTTATGCGTCTAGACAGGATGATGACATTGACACCAGTCGTGCGTGTTCGAACAAGTCGGTGGCACTAAATTTTTTATACGTCTAGACAGAGTGATGTAATCGAATTCCACAGAGGGGGAGGAGGGGGGTAGGCGACGGCTGATATTATTACGTAAGCGCTAAACAACAATGTATCCAATTAGTAATTTACCAGAAACATATTGATTATTCTAAAATCCGATACAACCCACTCGCGTAAAGCGTGTACTCTATGATTTGTGCATATTTCCGGAAATAAGTGGTGAGTGAGACAGGCTGTTCCATGTATTGAATGTAATAGTTCGAGTTTGGGACAACCGAAATCTTCTAAATTTATAATATTGTAATGTACGATACGCTTCTCCAGAAATCTTTTTTTTTTGCAATCCTTTTACGAACACATAGTTAAAAGGAAACGTATATTTTACTAATATCGACACAAGATGTTCGTACGATGTGTCCCCGTCCTTCCACTCTAGACCATGATAATAGTCCGTTAACCATCTGTTTGTCCTCACTTGTTTGTGATTCGAAACGATCGTGTCCACTGGAGGTGCAAATATCCAATGCCTGCTGGCAAGTGCGATGACGTCCATAACGGCTAGTTCCTTAACGAGTTCGTTACCATCGTTGTCGATGAAACAGTGAAAGTCAAGTATGACTGCTAGCTTGTCGTTGGTCATCCTTTTTTCATTACAAACAACGTGTTCGGTGTCACTAGGAACGCTGCCGATCCGTCCGTCTTGCGGAACAGACACGTTGTATGTCGTGAAACATTCATAAAGAATTTTTTCGGAACGTTTACTTTGTACCTTACCTGCTCGTCACGGATCACTGCAACAAATTTCTGTGTCAAAACGTTGTATACAAAAATTTCTATAGGATACAGTAGTGTGTGCTTTTAAGTCACTGCAACGCCTGTACTCGTACGGAGTTAACAGCTCCATGCGTCTATCCTCAACGCGTACTGTTCAAACACTGAGGTATGCGAGATTGGTAGAGGGGAGTATAAACACTTCTGTTTTAGCAGTAGCATAGATTTTCAAACGTAGTAGTCACTATGCGATGAAATTAAAGCGTGAAAAGGAACTAGATATACGCTCTCATGTAAGCGGTGTTTGCGGTTCTACATAAGGGACACGTATTTAGGGTGATGGCGCAATTCACGCATGTGACAAAATGTCGACAGGGAATAAGTACAACTTCAAGATTTTATGCGTAACAAACTTTGCACAATGTATCACGATTCGAGCCCCCTTATTCGTTTTTTATATTCTCTTTGAACGTGTCGGTGCGTTGTTCGTTCTCTGCTGCCGCTGCTGCTGCTGCTACCGGTTCGATAACGATGCCCAGTGCCTTGATGATAAATTTTTTATCTTTCACTAACATTACGTAAGAGCACACAGGGAAATGACGTGCGTGTTCTGTCCAAGCATTTTCTCCATGTTCCCA
The DNA here is from genome assembly GCA_034769895.1 of Magicicada septendecula. Classification (NCBI taxonomy): domain Eukaryota; kingdom Metazoa; phylum Arthropoda; class Insecta; order Hemiptera; family Cicadidae; genus Magicicada; species Magicicada septendecula. The sequence continues at coordinate 354,973,957 of CM068367.1, forward strand.
TTTGTTTAAACCGCCTCCACAGCAAAAACAAATCACTCTATCGTTGCATCCGCTGTAAAAGAAACCCGCTTCTGCTATTTCTTTAGGCGTTATCGTCAACGATATAGGCCAATCTTTAAAACTCTTTAAACGGTTTTCAAAGCTTCTGTAACGCGGGTACGGGAATATAATAGTAGGGGGAAAATGAGAGTTCATTGCCGGAAGTGACGTCACACGGCGGCAAATTCAAAAATTGTGGTGGTGGGGGTAGACATCCGGTGCAGTGTGTCGTCGTGTGCATAGTTGCAGATGGACCGGGGGGTAATGGTGTGTCCCACGTGACCTTGTTGGGCGTGTCGAAGTAGTCGGCCATGTTGTCGGCATTCGGCCATGTTGTCGGTGTCGGCCATTTTGTGGGGTTATGTGTGCGTTGATTGGTGTAGGCGTGGCCGCCGTTCGCTGTTCGCCGTTCGCCGTTCGCCGTCCGGCGGCGGCCTGGCGGGGTCCTGGTCGTGGCTTGACCGCCGCCCGGAGTGGTGGGGTCGTCGTCCATTTTGTCGGCGGCAGCGGCCATGTTGTCGGTAGGTGGTTGGTGGGGTGTTGGAAAAGCGGCGATGTTGTCGGGTTGTGCATGTGTGTGGTGGTTAAGGTTCGGCCACGTTGCCGCTTCGTGGTGTGTTATAGTGTATGTGTATGTATATGTAAGGGGTTTTTCCGGAAGTGCGGCCATGTTGGAAAAGCGTCGTCGGCGTTGCCAACTTGTGCTGGTTTATCGACGTTGTCGGTTCGTGCGAGTGTTATAGTGTATGGGTTTAAGATATATTTACACTGTCGTCCGGATATCGTCGATGTGAAGAGGTGAATTGCATTGTTGCCAACGCGTCGGCCACGTTGTCAACTCGTGCATGTGTTATAGTGTATGGGTTCAGATATTTACACTGCTACCGTTCGGATATCGTCGATGTGAAGAGACTGAGGAAAAGCGGCGATGTTGTCGGGTTGTGTATGTGTCTGCTGGTTAAGGTTCGGCCACGTTGCCGATTCGTGGTGTGTTATAGTGTATGGGTATGTATATGTAAGGGGTTTTTCCGGAAGGGTATCCATGTTGGAAAAGCGTCGTCGGCGTTGCTAACTTGTGCTGGTTTATCGACGTTGTCGGCTCGTGCGAGTGTTATAGTGTATGGGTTTAAGATATATTTACACTGCCTCCGGATATCGTCGATGTGAAGAGGTGAATTGCAATGTTGCCAACTGTAATATCGCGTCGGCCACGTTGTCGGCTCGTGCATGTGTTATAGTGTACGGGTTTCGGATATATTTACACTGCCACAATTGTCCCGATATCGTCGATGTCGTGTCTATGTGTTAAGTAAATATATATACAGATTGAAAAAATACGTTCGCGCCAACCTGTTGGTCTAGGGTTTGCTATGTCGAGCCCTACATTTGTTGTTGTAAGAAACACACATGATATGCAGTGCATAATAGTGTACGGGTTTAAGATATATTTACACTGCCACCATTGTCTGGATATCGTCGATGTGAAGAGGTGAATTGCATTGTTGTCAACTGTAATAGCGCGTCGGCCACGTTGTCGGCTCGCGCATGTGTTATAGTGTACGGGTTTCAGATATATTTACACTGTCACAATTGTCCCGATATCGTCGATGTCGTGTCTATGTGTTAAGTAAATATATATACAGATTGTAAAAATACGTTCGCACCAACCTGTTGGTCTAGGGTTTGCTATGTCGAGCCCTACAAGGTCATTCTGCCCAACAGGTTGGTGCGACCGTACGGGAGAGGGGATAATATACAGATTGTAAAAATATGTTCGCACCAACATGTTGGTCAAGGGTTTGCTATGTCCAGCCCGAGAACTGTAATAGTGCGTCGGCCACGTTGTCGGCTCGTGCATGTGTTATAGTGTACGGGTTTCAGATATATTTACTACTGCGGTGCAAAATTGAATATCATTTCACTTGTAAAAATTGATTATCACGCATTTGTGCAATTTTTCTGATTGACATTTCACTTATGAAACATGCATGATGGAAGGAAAAAAGGATAGTTGAAAATAAACAACTAAGCAAAGCAAAATTTACATATATTGTAATCAAACACATATAAAAATATACAATAAACTACACACACACACACACACACACACACACACCACAATATATAAAGATGAATACAATACAAAAGTTTACATGTAATCAAACACGTACAAAAATATACAATAAATTACACACACACACACACACACACACACACACACACACACACACACCACAATATATACAGATGAACACAATACAAAAGTTTACAATTAAACAAAAAATTATACAATATATATATATATAAAGAAACAAACATTACTTTATTTACATATATATTACACATATATTTTGTAATTATACAATAAACCACACACACACACACACACACACACACACACACACACTAAATTACAGAAAAACATATCACTTTTTTTACATTGTATATATTGTGCACAGCCACATGTAACAGAAACAAAAACAATATTAGTGACGTATAGTTGATACGTGTAGGGTGTATTAGAATAATGTGTACTTTTACATACCTCAAAAATGTATGCGTGCATAAAATGGATGTATTGGCCTGCTGAACGCATACACCCGACATTGTGGACATCCCGGCGGTGTCCCCTCCAATGCCACGGTTTGGAACCAGTTGATGATGCACAGATAGTGGTATGTATGTCCACACATTAAGCCGAGGAGTCTCTGCCCCTCAGTATAATTTTCTTGGCACACACTGCATGATGTGTGCCCTAACATACCCTGTATGGGGCAGAGCTCTCCGCGGCTCCATCGCCACGTCGGAAATCTACTTCTTAGAAGTAAACGCATTGTGGCGGGCTCACTGTGCATCCTTGGTTCCACCGTGTCAATGATATCATAAAACACGCATGGTGCGTCTTCCGGAGGGGACTGCAAACGATGATCCTGTCGCATGTGCTGTATGTTACGCAGTTGTGGTTGAGGCTGCTGAGGTTGTGCTTGTGGCTGCTGTTGAGACTGTGGGGATTGTGGAAGTAGCTGTTGTGGTTGAGGTTGCCGTTGATTTGCGGTGCTTATTCACTGCGGACGTGGTTGTGGTTGTTCCTGTGGTTGTGGCTGCGGCTGCAGAGGACGTGAGCACGGCTGAATGTCACTAAGGACAAAAAAAGACATAAAAACGTATACAGACATGGAAAAAGAAAAATATGTACGCATAAGAAGAAGACTTACATACTGTCCTCGAAGATGGAAATCGTCGCTGACGATGAAGGTGTATATTCCTCCTCATCATCATCATCATCTTCTGCTTCGAGGAAATCGATATTGTATCCCAATTCATCCACATCTCCCACGAACCCGCTAAGGGTTTCAATGTCGTCGTCATCGTCGTCGTTGTCGTCATCGTCATCGTCGTTGGTATGATTGACGTCGCTGGAAAAAAAGTACAAATTTAAAAACAGACGTAAACGCATTACTACAAGAGATTGTTAATGAAAACGGACTTACCGACTCGAGTCGGTTTGAGGAGATGTGCTCCCCAGCAGAGCACGACGTAACCGTTGCGAACTATAAAAAAAAAAACACATCAATCGAATGGAATATTCTGTTTGTACATTATAAATAAAGAAAAAAAAATGTTATATTTACCACCGTACTCGACGTTGCTGTGCCGGCATATGTTTTGTTACTTTCTTGTTGTTGTTGTTGTTGTTGTTGTTGTTGTTCATTCTGTAAAACGTATCAAACGTTGTAAAATAAGTAGGTAAAGAACATAATGAAGTTAGTGTGTGTGTGTGTGTGTGTGTGTGTGTAATGCTGAACATCATCTTTACCGTTAGTTATCGGTCCATGTACTTTCTCTTCTTTGCCTTAGGACCAGCAGTGTCGACGGTTATTGCACGTATCCTGTAATGCCCGTACGCGAGTGTACTTACACCGTCGTCCAGTACGTACCTCTTATCATCATAAGGAGACAGGGAAAGTTTTGTTATACATTGCGTGTACAGCTTATGATGATTGCTTTGTATACACTCAGCAGAGGTGAAATCCGCTCCCACCACCATGATACCGTACTATATTGCCGTCAACGATCCCCCACTACCAACTGCGTGCGCAGCTATCTGCTCCCACTACTGTGCTTTATTTCATACCGAACAATTGATGACAGCCATCCCCACTACGGATGCGCGCACAGCTATCGCTGAGGAGGTGAAATGCAACGCGGCAAACTAACATTCTTGCTTCAGATATGGACATGTACACATATTCTTTTGCAAGCCGATTAAAAAGCTTTTATAACATCAGTCGTCAAGGTAACGTTAAATTTTACGTTCATAAATTTCCGAATGCGAACGTAACATTTTTTGACCTAGCCAAAGCCGGGTTTATTTACGAAGGCGATGGTGATGTTGTAAGATGCTACAAGTGTAAAATACGAATTATGGATTGGGCAGTGGGTGATGATCCCGTCCAAGTCCATAAGGCGTCAATGCCTACATGCGATTTCGTTCGTGAACACTTGTAGAAGTCGACGCATACAAAAACGGCTCTTTTCAGAGCCGACATAAACTCATGTACAAACATACCCGTTTGGGTAGTACTAGGTGTTATTACTACTACTACTACTGAACGACAGTAGTCACTCCAAAAGTGTGAGTGAAGACACCCATGATAAAAAAATTATAAATAATTTATTTTCATAATATTATTATTTGTATATATAGACATTTTTTACATAGCTCATAATTTGCACAAAAATCATTTGAAATTAAATACAATAATAATGTTAAAGCAATACCGTTTAATTAAAAACAATTAAAATACATGTAAACAAAATATATTACAATTTTAAATACATAATATATAAACCACACAGTAGTGACAATTTCAAAATATATAATATGTACACGAAATACATCTAAGTAAACTAAGTACAAATTTCAAAATATATATAATATGTACACGAAATACATCTAAGTAAACTAAGTACAAGTTAAAATAAACAAGTGCACTATGACAAATGTGTACAATTAAATCAAAAATAAATAATTTCAAACTGCCAACTTAAGAGCGGTTCTAGCCTGCTGTGCAATAAAATCTTTTTAATACTGTCGTTATATACTGGAATTACGCTCCCCTTTATTATATAAACAGCCTTGCTTTGTTTACTGTCAAGCCCTTTATTATCTGAGTCTGAAACATAGAATTTCTACAGTAATTAAAAGTGATGGTGATTTACAAATGATGTACGTTAAGGATGACGTTTACATTTTAAACCAATGTTTTCTTTGAGTTACACCTTTACTGTTATACACTGATAGCAATCTTCAATACACTCTTCTTCTTCATTTAGTACTTCATTAAGCTGGTCCTTGGACTTTACTTTTCTGGGTGCTTCATAAACATAAAGATCACTACCACCAATAACCTGTGGTACAATACTTCTATTCAATGGTAAAACCTAAGACAAAAAGCATTAAATAAAACATGCAATCAGTATTAATAATAATACAAAATCACAGTTTTATTAATTTAAAATACTGTATGAAAGAGTGGTATGTAATTTTCATCCAAAATATGTAAAACAAAATACAGACTATATGAAATGTATATTAACAAATGTATATTTACAAAATAAGTATATTACAACTCATGAAAAAGTGGTACGTAATTTTCACCCATCCAATCTTTTATAAATCTGCCATAATTTACTCCGCCAGCATGGTCGGTAATAAACTGGGTGTAAATATTCGATAACTCTTTTTTTACTTGTGTCTCGCCTTGAGACTGGCAATCGGAGCGACGTTGTAATAGTTCCCTATTGTGCTCCACTTGAGTCGCTCGCCTTTCTACCCAATCCGCCATGTAACTTTCAAAACTGTTCGCTGGAGACATTATACTCGACTAAAACAAAGACATTCACGATGTTTATCACTTAATATATTATCATGATATTTTCATTTATAAATATGTTAGCAGTAACCAGCGAGAAACACATGTTTGTCGCAGTATACTTCAAGCGTTAGCTGTACATATCAAATTCTCTCTTTACGTTTGTATTTTGTCTAAGCTATGTTAACTTCACACACACACACACACACACACACACACATACACATACATACAACACAACCTACACATGTTAAGTTGAATGCAGCCCGCTCACGTTTCACGTTGGGTTGAACGCAACTCACACACATTTTAGGTTGAATGCAAACACACACACACACACACACACACACACACACACACATAAACATACATACAACACAACCTACACATGTTAGGTTGAATGCAGCCCGCTCACGTTTCACGTTGGGTTGAACGCAACACACACACACATGTTAGGTTTAATGCAACCTCGGGTTCTTGTAGTCTACCGTTTATCTTATAAATGTAATGTATATCTCTTCACATCCTCTTTTGACATTGTAAGATTTTAATAAAAACAGATATCGGATTTAAATAATCATTTAAATAACGGACATGTGTGTGTGTGTGTGTGTGTGTGTGTGTGTTGCGTTCAACCCAACGTGAAACGTGAGCGGGCTGCATTCAACCTAACATGTGTGGGTTGTGTTGTATGTATGTGTATGTGTGTGTGTGTGTGAAGTTAACATAGCTTAGGCAAAATACAAACGTAAAGAAACATTTTGATATGTACAGCTAACGCTTGAAGTATACTGCGACAAACATGTGTTTCCCGCTGGATACTGCTAACATATTTATAAATGAAAATATATACATTCACAGTACAAATATAAACAAGTAAAACATTTGCAGGTCTGTATATGAACTCTGAAAACTGACGTATATATTGTACAATATAACAAAATGCAGCTTCACGAAGCGCGATACGGTCCAACTTATGTTCCGTGTATTTTGTGAAGGAAAGACGATTTTGCGGCAACTACTGTACACGTTACAAGTTCGGTGTTGACAGATATCCACGGAACGACGGGTTATCACGTCTAAAACGATAACGAAGATGTACCTCCTACAGATGAGGTCGATCCCGATTCTATTATGGTGTTCGATGATGTGTCTTGTGAAAGACAACACAACATACGCAAGTATTTTTCTATGGGACGACACAGTGGTGTGGGACGCGTTTTACCTTTGCCAGACGTACAGCCAAGTGCCGAAACAGTTGGTTCGTGACAATACCAATCTAATAATATTGTTCAAACAGGACGATCTCAACTTGAAGCATGCGTACAACGATCACGTCAACACGGACATAAAATATGACACGTTTAAGAACATGTGCGTTGAAGCGTTGAAAGATCGTTACGGCTTCCTCGTCGTGGACAAGGATCTTCTATCGACGTCGGCAGGTACAGAGCCGGTTTTGACTGTTTCATAGTAGTCGCGCCTAACGATTAGAAAATAATAAAAACAGTTGTGGACTGTTCGCACGTAATAACTGTTCACTGTTAACTAAAACAGTCGTCAAGCGTTCAGGTAAATATAAGTGTCTCAGAAAAATAAAAAAAAACACTCGTAGACTGTCCGCATAAATGCACGTAACAGCTGTTCACTGTTAACTAACTCAGTCTTTGAGCTTTTGGGTAAAATAAAAAACAGTTGTAGACTGTTCCCATAAATGCACGTAACAGCTGTTCACTGTTAACTAAAACAGTTGTCGACCGTTCGGGTAAATACACATGTCCTGAAAAAACAGTTGTAGACTGTTCGCATAAATGCACGTAACAGCTGCTCACTGTTAACTAAAACAGTCGTCGACCGTTCGGGTAAATACACATGTCCCGGAAAAACAGTTGTAGACTGTTCGCATAATGCACTTAACAGCTGTTCACCGTTAACTAAAACAGTCATCGATCGTTCAGGTAAATACAGATGTCTCGAGTCACCGACGTTAGTCGGTGTACTGCCGTTTATCAAGATGGACGAAAAGAAAAAACAACTAGCCCGTGATATCGACACGATCAGCGATGAGATACGTAAGAAATATCGTGCGTTAAAACGTGAGATCCGTGAAGAGGAAGAAACGTTAATCAAAAGTTACAAATCGATTCTCGAACCGTTACAAATTATTTCGCAAGCATTGGTTGAAAAAAACGTAAAACAACAAGAAGTGAAATGCCTACGAGTGCGAAAAAGATGAAAGGTGGGGAGAAGGAGGAGGAGGAGGAGGAGGAGGATCTGATGGGTTCATGTAGTAGTAATATCGATGTAAGAACACCGCTCCGTCCGTCACCGCAACAGCAGTTGACACCACGTTTCCTGAAAACTTCTGTGATAGGTGAAACATCGGACGAGGACGACGAGGACGATCCTAGTCTCAACATCGAAAAAATGTTAGACACACCGGAAGGGAGGCGAGAAGCACGTAGATATTTTCAGGACAAATACGACAGTGAATCGTTACCGAATAAGTACATGCGTATGATCGTGTCGGCTGAACGCGATCGTTTGATGGATTATACGTACGGTGTAAGACACGAAAGCGGAAAATGGATGATCGGTGATTCACCGTTGGAAATCGAAACAGACGATTCAATCTTTATCAACGGTAAACGTTACAAAGGTACACCGGGTCTATACGAACTCATGTTCATGAAGCACCCTAAAGAGAACGTTTACAACGAGATGGATCTGAATGCGTACAAAGATATACTACGTGATACCAACGCGCACAAGCATCATTATTTAGTGAACGCGCAAGTAAACACAAACAGAGGTGTAAAGTATAAACAGATAATATCACGGTTGTTCCCACCGAAACGTACAGGACACGGACATAATAATATCGACAGAACTTATATGACAGTCTCGAGAAAAAAAGACAAAATCGATTACGTGTACTGGGACGATCCGAAAGAACTGGTGGAGAGATTGCGACTGTTGATAGCGTCACAACGCGCCGGAAACGGTGGACATATGAACGAAATCGTTTCCATAGTGGAAGAACTACGTGAAGCCAACATCATCGTATAAAATATCGTGCACAGCGGTCGACGCGATTCATTCACGAGATGAGTGTTGACAAGTTCGGCAGACACCAGAGCGCTGTCAGAGCGCGAAAAGAGACGCGACGCAGTCTGCGGGAGGATATCGGTATCGTGATGACCGTGGACGGACACTTCGACGTAGCGGGAAAAAAATACACAACTTGGGCGAACCGCACGACGGTAACGATGCCGTTCCACTGCGGGTTGTGCGTGACCACTTGTAACGTTTCGCCGCGTTACAAATCCAGGGAACCCATCTTAACTGAGCTCTGTCAATTATATGGGCTGCCTACGTTGTAACGAAAAGTATCCACAATTAATTCACTTAACAAATTATTTTATAACTGTGTAAGGAAACGAGGGAAGGTATTTTATTGATTTACGCACTCATTATATGTGTGTAACAAGATGACTTCTCTTTATTTACATTTAAAAACATTTACTGACAGATCCCATGACATCACTAATTAAATTAAATGGTTTTAAAGCTTTCTTTAAAATTTGGGATCAAAATTGATTCTATTTAGCTATACCTCGGATCCGGGTTAACTTTCGGTATTTAGCAGTTAAGACTTTTAGTTATACTCAATTCATGATATTAGCTTGCAAGACCTTTTTATTTAACCATTTGAAGAATGGTATTATTACTTGGAATTGTACTACGATACATTAACATCTAAACCGTTACAACGTATGATATTTGAGTAGTTACATTAAAACTCTTAGATTTACTCTTTTAATGTTTACAAAATTAATAGTCTCTGAAAAGTCTCTTTTAAAGTGTGTTGTCTAACAAATATTAGTAACCCTCGATAGACAGGCTATCGAGTCACCTTTAGACTGGAATGTAGAAACCTCGTCCTGGGGTGTCCGTCTTGGGAATCCTTGAAAGCGCCGTCATCATCTCGGTCTGGTCTTCGTCGTTAATGGATCAAAAGTCCGCAGAGTAGATTGAACCTTCTACGATGCAGGTACATGTAGATTTTCGGATGTCCTGATCTGCATATTCTGTCGGGTCTACGAGTGTTTATAAGTTCTGGTAGTTCACATCTCCAGGAATGATGTTGAAAGAGTAGTTAGTTCTTGAAGTTAGCAGTCATCTTGTTTTTACACCATTTTTATATTTCGTGTTATAAGTTATGTCTCTTGTTTTCACATAACTGTACTAATTAATGCATAACACATACTTTTAGCAGTAATTTCTCGTATACAATATTTAAGTAAAACAAAAGAATTCGCAACATTGTGTCAGAGCGTTTGCTCGCACGTCTGCACTGCATGAAGTCAACATAGCGAGAGAGAGTTTTCTGCTCGCTTCGACTGGTACATAACAAGGGAGGAGTAGGGGCACTATTGCGCGAGAATATAGTCCCTATCTCTCTTAAAGTTAACATTTTTATTTACACAAACTATACCTAAATAAATATACATAATTTAAATAGTTGTTTTAGCGACTATCTGTGTCTTCAGATTTTTTAATTATTAACATTAGGTTTTTTTATCTTATTCTAAATTACAGAAGACTCGGAAAACATGTCGAGTCCGGAATTAACAGGTCAGCGCCTGACAACAAGCAAAGGGTTAAATACGACAATCATAACTATTTACAATATGTTTTTTATTAAAGTATCTTCGTACTTCTTAATTACTTCTTCCTCTCATACTGCGTACATACAGGGGTTTTAGGCATTATAGTGAGATTTAAAGTGGCTTAATTGCTCGCAAACTTAATATTTAATTTTTTTTTTTATTTTACGATTATTGTTACAATTTAAATCGTCACATACTCCACCGCTTAATTTGCACGTTACGGTTTAAATTTTTTTTTTTTTTTTTTACTGGGGACTTGGAGTATGAATGGTGTCAGTGTGTGTAATTTCTTTCACATAGTTATTGGTTAGCGTTCTATCTACTTTCTTCTTCTCCACAACACAATATACTTTTATACATTCTTATTAACTACCTTTTCTTTTTTTTTACATACTATTCACACTTAATATTTACACAATTAAACACAAAACTCTTTCTTATCTCTATCACTTAAATCTACTACAGGTTTTTGTTCGTCTTACTCTCTCTCTGTAGAGTAATTTTCTAAATCTTTGCTATTTAGAATTCCATCTTCTCTTCATTGAGTCCTAGATAACTCATCTAGTTAATGAGTATTAGTTCTCCTCTAGTTAACTAGTATTCATTAATGTATGCTTCGCAGAACTGGAATTTAGGTTGATCAGGCCTCATTTCCAAACTCTACTTTTAACATTTTCCACGGTTTCGGAAGTATAATTTTCTTCACTACCTAGTATTCCCTTTTCTATTTTGGGTTATACTATTCCGTCTCTTCTTCTTATACAATTTTAGGTGTGAAATATGCGTTCTCCGCACATATTTCTGAGTCGCAGTTTCGCACAGGGCTACTGTAACTGGAGTTAGGTACTTCTGGATTTGGTTAGGGCCACACCATCGGAATGATAGTTTAGAGGTGGTCTTATCAATAGTACTACTAGTGGGGTGAGTTTTGGACATTACTAAGTCACCTACTTGGTACCTAATTGAATTGCTATGATTACCTTTCTCGTGGTATCTTCTGGATATTTCTAAGTTTGCTCTTAAATTAGAGCGGGCTTTATTCCATATTCGCTTTATCTGCTTATCCGTTATTTGCGGAGGCAGCAGATCGTGTATATTCCATCTTGTGGACAAAGGGTGGTTTGGTCTGTATTTGTACAGTAACTCAAACGGGGTCGACTTGTGACCTTCGTGATAAGCTGAATTAAAAGCGTATTGAATCCAGGATAGATTTTGGTCCCACGACGTGTGATCGTTCGCATGATAGGCGATTAGCGCAGATTTGAGGTTTCGTAGATACCTTTCAGCAATGAAACACATATGCCTTGCGGTCGATACTCTGTAGTGGTTATATGGTCTATCCCTAACTTGAAACACATATTCTTAAATTCTTTCGCTTTAAACTGTGGACCGTTATCAGATACTATCCGTACTGGAGTACCGTAGTCTTTAAATAGTCTTTCCTGCAATATTTTTACAGTCGTCGACGCTAATGCTCGTCGCATTGGATACATCCAAACAAATTTGGTGAACGAATCTACACAGAGCAGTAACATGGTATTCCCTGATTTGGATCGTGGATACGGACCTGAGAAATCTAGATAAAGTTTCGAAAAAGGCGTCTTTGGGATTTCTGAAATCAATTGGCTTACTTGAGTATTTCTGGCGGGTTTACTGAGGGCACATAATGTACATTTCTTTACGAAGTTGGCTATTTCGCTGTTCATATTGATCCAATGATATTCCTTTCGAATACGATGTATCGTCTTATTGATTCCCATATGGGCTCCTATGGTAGATGAATGGAAGTATTCCATCAGCATGGGCTTAATTACATCAGGGGCTATTATTCTTAATTCCTTTCCGTTTCTTATCTTGTGACACAGTACATTTTTACTCAATACGTACTTCTCGGATATAATACCTTGCGTAAGTTGTTCTATAATAGGCTTCAGTGAGGGGTCTTGTTGTTGGTACAGGGCAATGTTTGTAAAGGCAAGGGGGAATTCAGTAATTACGGCGTTAACAAGTGCTACTTCCGGATTCACTTTGTTTTCGGGAGTTTTAGTGGGCGACTGGAACATACGGGACAGGGTATCAGCGACTACGTTTTGAGTACCTTTTATATGCTGCACTCTGAATTTGTAGCAGTTTAATTTCAATATCCATCTTCCAATTCGTCCTAACTGTTTAGGGTGATTCAATAACCAAGATAACGCCTGATTGTCGGTTTCCAAAAGGAATTCTTTATGTTCTAGGAAGGGTTTAAACTTCTCGAACGCAAAAACAATTGCTAAACATTCCAATTCATATGCAGAATACTTTCTTTCCTGATCGCTAAGTGTTCGTGATGCATAACTGATTGGTAGTCTACAGTTATCTATCTCTTGATATATCACCGCACCTAACGCTACACTGGAACTGTCGGTTTGTACTACGAAAGGTTTCGTGAAATCCGCTAGTTGCAAAACTGGGGGAGATATAATACTATCTTTAAGTTGCTCAACGCGTTTTGATGTATTGAGCTCCATTCGAACTTCGTTCCCTTCTTTCGTAAGGAGTTTAGGGGTGCTGCTATTTCGGCAAGATGGGGGATATATTTGTGGAAATAATTCACCATACCCAAAAATCGGGCTATACCTTTTGCATCTCGTGGGGGTGCAAATTCTCTAATAGCGCGGGTTCGTTCGGGGTCAATGCTTACTTTGGCATTCGCTTTCACGGTGTGACCTAAGAAAGAAAACTGAGGGACGGCAAAACTTACCTTATTTGGGTTCGCCGTTAATCCTGCTCTTAGTAACCGAGATAACACTTCGCGTAAATGTTTAAGATGTTGATCCATAGATTCGCTGTATATAACGATGTCGTCCAAATAGTGATACACATATTTAAATTTAATATCGTGAAATATCTTTTCTAATAGTCTACTACATACGGAACTTCCTTGAGATATTCCAAAGGGTACCCTAGTAAATTGGTACAAGTTAAAAGGAACTGAAAACGCGGTTAGACGTTTTGATTCTTCTGAAAGAGGTATTTGGTGAAAAGCTTGATTCAGATCCATCACCGTAAAGACCATAGCTTTAGTGAAATAATGAAAGGCACTATGGATGTCTGGAAGAGGGATTGATTCAAATTCTATTCTTTTGTTTAATTGCCTGTAGTCCACAACTAGTCTGTGTTTATCTTGACCTTTTGGTACTAAAAAGGAGGGTGAAGAATATGGGGACGTAGAGGGTTCGATGACTCCTTGGTCCAATAACTTGTTGATATGGTTTCGCATTACTTCCATCTTGGGAGGCGACAACTTGTACGGAGGTAGGCGTATTACTTTCTGATCACACAGATTAATTTTATATTCTATTAGGTTAGTGAGTCCTAGTTTAGGTGTAAGAACTGAGGGAAATTCTTTTATTAGTTTTAGTATTCTCACTCTATCTCTTCTTTCTAGGTGAGATAAATCTGAGTCTTGGTGTATTACATGTGCAGTAGATGAACAATATTTTTCTTTATTACTATCAAATCTATGTTTCTGTGTACGGTCAAATCTGAAATAATATACTTGCTCATAGATGTCAAGAATCATTCCTGCTTTACTAATAAAGTCTGCACCTAATATTAAATTAGGTCCTAATTCCTTACATACTAACATTGTAAACATCCAGGTTAGGTTTTTTATTTTAACCTTAACGGTAATGCTCAGGTTTATGTTTATATTACGCTTATCGGCGGTAGCACACTTTATATTCACCGGTTGATTCCGTTTTACTAGATGGTGTTTCGCTAATATGTCCGCTAATTCTTGGCTGATTAAAGTTCTACTAGATCCCGAATCAATTAAGGCGATTGTGGAGGTAACGCCTAAGTCAACTCGTATTAATGGTAATAGTTGTTTTGTCCATTTACATTTATTAATCGCGTTACATTTTTCATGAAATTCTCTCACATAGGGATCGATTTCTTTCGAACCTTTTTTTTTTTACGTTGGTTACAAAATATTTTATTATTATTATTAGTTTCTTTTCGTTCACCCGATTTAGAGTAGCTGCGGAAGACACAGGATTTCGGGTCTCCCTGCCTTACATGTTTTTTGAATTGGGATTATTCCGTTCCAATGGCTTACTTTTGCACTCTTTTCTTATGTGCCCATATTTGCCACAATTATAACAGGTGGGTTTATTTCGATGTGGGTACTTCGTTTCCGCTTTATATGGAGTTACACTTAACTTACCAGATTTGCGCACTTGGAGAGGTCTACTAAAAACTTGTCTTTCATACGAGGTTGTTACATCAGGCACTAGTGCTCGCAATTCATTTCTATTAGTTCCAGTGGGTTTCATTGCTTCTCTATTTTGATCGGAGTACCATACATTTGAAGAATGGATACTGCACTGTTCTAGATCAGCAATTGTATTGGGTCTATTCATCAATGATAGACGAGATCTTTCTTCAGGTGACACTCCTATTAAAATGGTGTCGACCAGTTGGGTCTCATTCCAGTCTACACGTAGTAGTCGAGATGACTCCCTTATGTCGGAGATGTAGTGAGCTAATCTCTCTTGGTGTCCTTGTACTCGGAGTACTGTCTTCCTTTTTATTTCCTCATAGATGCCGGTGGGAATAAAGTATTTTATAATAGAGCTATGTAGCTCATCTACTGGGAATGTAGAGGTTAGGGCTTCTAGGACACGATTCTTCAACGGGGGTTTACACTTTGGTAATAGAACTTGCAAAATTTGCCAGTCATTCAGCTGCTGTAGATCTTTTATCTGGAGAAGGTAACTAATGAATGTTAATAGTTTGGAAACATTTAAGCCATCTGTGTAAGGGATTTCGGTTAAGATTTTCTCCACGGGATGAGTCATTTTACCGTATAGGTCCGCGTTATAGTTCATAGGTGTCATTCCTCGATGAGGGCGATTTGATTCATTGGAGGTGGTGGTCAATTCATGATTTCCGGGACGAAACTGAAAATGCTCGGGAGGAGGGGCATTTATATCTTTATCAGTATTTTGTTCTTGGTTCGCTTGCACTTGCGATGCGGTGGGTGAGTTCCGATCCGTGTTAGGCGGAGGTAAATCAGTAGTGGGGGATTGTACTGGAGAGATGTGTAATTTCATTAAGGACTTCTCTATTTCGTCCATCCTGAATGAGTCGGATTTTCGTCTTAGGTCGTTAATAATTGAAGGTAAGCGGCGTAGAGCTTCGTCTGCTAGGTTTTGTACGTCAACAGGTATTTCTGTGAGATTCGGCCAGATCGACAAATTTTTTATTCGCCTGGTTAAATGTTCTGTTCTCTGGGTAGTCCGCAAAATTATTGCCGGAGATTTCTCGTCTTGGAGGGTTTGAGACAATAAGTATAGTTCACTATACTTGGCATTACAAATTTCTTTCTCGCTTTCATAATCGAGTTCGTTTAGGTAGTTTAATTGCACGGGGGTATCAAATCCACATTCGCGAATAGACCTACGTAATTCCGCGACTGTTACATTCGCATGGGTTAGTCCACGCAAAAGAGCTTCGTAAGACAGCTCGTCTTTTAATAACAAATCCGGGTTGAATTGGGCCATTTTTTTTTGTTCTAACACATTAGCACGTACTTAAAATTAATTCTACAACACTACACATATATTACACATATATAGGATAAATTCTTAAGTAATTAATTTACATAAATTAGAAAAGAACAATTTCTCTTCTAAGGGAGAGACAGAAATTCCACACTCATATTTATCAAGTTAACTAGCCGATCAGCTGTTTTCTGGAATGTAGGTCACCCTCTGTATTTAGTTAACAAAGGAAGGCTGAGCGTGTGTCAGAATGGGGGGTGGGCTTTTACGTATTGTTGTCTACACAATGCCACCGAATAACTAAAACGACCGGTTTAAAACTGGAGAAGGAGAGCACAGACGCTAGGGTGAATCTTATTCAACAACTCTATTATTATTACGCTTGGTAACACTTTGACTCCATTCGTACATATACTTTCCTCAATTATATCAATTAATTATTTCTTTCACAATTTCAAATTACGAAATTCTTCCACTTAATTACCTGGGTCTACATTACGTGCATTATTATTAACAAAGTTATTTTTAATTAATTTTTTTTATGACACATACTAGTGTATGTCCAACATATACTGTGCAGAAGTATTCAAGAAACAACAGGTCATGGATTGTCGTAAACAAACCTGTTACAGATTGTCAACTGAGGAAAATTGTAATGTTTGCTCACAATTCATGTATGCAAGTAGGTACATGCATATATCTTCATACCATGTTATTTTGGCTTCTACTGACTATCATTTACATATTTTGTAAAATACGATATACGTTTTGAAAATTAAATTTACATTAATTACATTTTCTGAGTGCATAGATCAATAACTGAATATAAAAATTAACCAAGCAAAGTGCCACAATTATGTTTACGTGTCACGATGCTTACACAACCTTTTATAAAAATTAGCAGAGTGACGCAATTTTGTTTGTGACAGTCTGTACACGAATAAAGCTTTCTCCTTTTTTTTTTTTTTTAAAGCAGAGTGGCGCAATTTTGTAACGTTTCGCCGCGTTACAAATCCAGGGAACCCATCTTAACTGAGCTCTGTCAATTATATGGGCTGCCTACGTTGTAACGAAAAGTATCCACAATTAATTCACTTAACAAATTATTTTATAACTGTGTAAGGAAACGAGGGAAGGTATTTTATTGATTTACGCACTCATTATATGTGTGTAACAAGATGACGTCTCTTTAGTTAACATTTAAAAACATTTACTGACAGATCCCATGACATCACTAATTAAATTAAATTGTTTTAAAGCTTTCTTTAAAATTTGGGATCAAAATTGATTCTATTTAGCTATACCTCGGATCCGGGTTAACTTTCGGTATTTAGCAGTTAAGACTTTTAGTTATACTCAATTCATGATATTAGCTTGCAAGACCTTTTTATTTAACCATTTGAAGAATGGTATTATTACTTGGAATTGTACTACGATACATTAACATCTAAACCGTTACAACGTATGATATTTGAGTAGTTACATTAAAACTCTTAGATTTACTCTTTTAATGTTTACAAAATTAATAGTCTCTGAAAAGTCTCTTTTAAAGTGTGTTGTCTAACAAATATTAGTAACCCTCGATAGACAGGCTATCGAGTCACCTTTAGACTGGAATGTAGAAACCTCGTCCTGGGGTGTCCGTCTTGGGAATCCTTGAAAGCGCCGTCATCATCTCGGTCTGGTCTTCGTCGTTAATGGATCAAAAGTCCGCAGAGTAGATTGAACCTTCTACGATGCAGGTACATGTAGATTTCGTCGGGTCTAAGAGTGTTTGTAAGTTCTGGTAGTTCACATCTCCAGGAATGATGTTGAAAGAGTAGTTAGTTCTTGAAGTTAGCAGTCATCTTGTTTTTACACCATTTTTATATTTTGTGTTATAAGTTATGTCTCTTGTTTTCACATAACTGTACTAATTAATGCATAACACATACTTTTAGCAGTAATTTCTCGTATACAATATTTAAGTAAAACAAAAGAATTCGCAACATTGTGTCAGAGCGTTTGCTCGCACGTCTGCACTGCATGAAGTCAACATAGCGAGAGAGAGTTTTCTGCTCGCTTCGACTGGTACATAACAAGGGAGGAGTAGGGGCACTATTGCGCGAGAATATAGTCCCTATCTCTCTTAAAGTTAACATTTTTATTTACACAAACTATACCTAAATAAATATACATAATTTAAATAGTTGTTTTAGCGACTATCTGTGTCTTCAGATTTTTTAATTATTAACATTAGGTTTTTTTATCTTATTCTAAATTACAGAAGACTCGGAAAACATGTCGAGTCCGGAATTAACAGGTCAGCGCCTGACAACAAGCAAAGGGTTAAATACGACAATCATAACTATTTACAATATGTTTTTTATTAAAGTATCTTCGTACTTCTTAATTACTTCTTCCCCTCATACTGCGTACATACAGGGGTTTTAGGCATTATAGTGAGATTTAAAGTGGCTTAATTGCTCGCAAACTTAATATTTAATTTTTTTTTTTTTACGATTATTGTTACAATTTAAATCGTCACACACTGTCTGGTCAACGATTCGACGCAAGGAATAGACATGAAAGGTCGTAAGCTCGTCAACGTCGCCGCTCCCGTCCATCTTGGGGACGCTGTCAACAAGCAGTACGTAGACTACACGTGCTTGCGTTTCACGACAGTACCGAACAAGAAGAACAGCCCTGTCGTCGACGCCGACCGATTCGTGCGAGAGACGCTGCGACCAAAGTATACGTGGACACGAAGATCATACCGAAGGATACGAACTCTAACCTAATGGTCGTGAACGTACGAATAACACAGTTAGCGCCACCCCTTAACAACAAGGACGCGCTGAACTTGGAGTTTTTGAACCGACACGCGATCACTGCGGTAAACGACACTTATTTCAATGCGCAAGGAAAGACTATTCTAAACGTCGGCGACGGTGGCGCACGGCCCACGGACGCAGTGAACGCGCGTCAATTGGAGGACGTGAAGCGGTACGCGAAGAGCGAAACGTACAAAATCGCAAAAGTGTTCCAACACCGTTGGGAGAAAGTGGTATCGTATATCTATAAATTGCATACGCACGCAGCGCGTACTTCACTCGGTGGCGAAGAGGCAGAGTTACTACTTACGAGCAAGGCGGAGACGAACGACTTGATAAGTGATCTGGACAAATCCAAGGACGAGCACGATTGGAGATCCCTTTATCGGTAGTAGTCGAAACAATAGACATGTACGAACTACGTAGTCGCATTGATAAAAAAAGGGGGGCATGGTCTAATCGGAAAAATAGTTAAAAGCGCGGTACATTCGTCACGAAGTCAGTACCTACACTGATCAATCGAGCGGTAGACATATTACCGGTGGAACTACATTTGCCCGGCTATAGGTTCTGCGGACCTGGAACAAAACTAGAGGAGAGATTGGCTCGCGGCGATCGAGGAATCAACGAGTTGGACGAAGCCTGTCGCAAACCCGATATCGCTTAGGCTAAGTACAAGGACAACGAACGAAGACGCGTAGCGGATCGTGTGCTAGCCGGCAAGGCGTGGGAACGAGTGAAAGCTTTGAATTCGGGCATCGGCGAAAGAGCGTACGCAGCGGCCGTAGCGGCAGCGATGAAGGCGAAATCAGTGTTAGGTAGCGGACTATGCTGCAGTGGTGGTGTGCGTAAACGTTGTCTTCGCACTGGTCGTCGCAAGTCGGTTCGAGGCACGATAATCAGGAGGAGGAGGACGACGGGGACAGGACATCGAAGACGGACCGGCAGCGGTGGTAAAAAGGCTTCTGGACTCTACCTTCTCCCGTACCGAAAAAACTAATCGAAATAACAATGCGCCCGTTGTCCGATCGAGATCTGTATGAATACACGAAACGATTGCGTGTACCTTATTTCAGAGGCGTGTACATGCGCGACGCACTTCCTCGTACATCACCGTGGGAGAACGAAAGCGCGATTGTGAATCTGGACGACGCTAACGGACCAGGCACGCATTGGGTATACTACAAGAAGCTAGGTAACAGAGTCATATACTTTGATGGATTCGGCAATCTGCGACCTCCTGTCGAGCTAATACGGTACTTTGGTTCGAACGTGATTGACGTTCGTTACAATTACGCGCGGAAACAGCCGCCGGACACAGTCGTCTGCGCACATTTATGTTTGGAGTTTTTGGCATCGAACGATCAGTAAACGACGAGATGTCTTCACTTACGGTCACTGTTACAGGTACGGATCCGAGCGCACTGGTTTGTGACTTTTTTCCACCACTTGAACTGACACACGGTAAATGGTACGCGGGACTACTGGATTTTACCACGTACAACTCTATACCGAACGTGGAAAGCGGAAGAAACAACGTCTTTCCCGTTCTAAAAGGACCACGTAAAACGTTAGAAATTGTCAAAATACCGACTGGTGTGTACGAAATCAGCGATATTGAAACTTACCTGAAAAAAGAATTATTAGACCCAAAATTTACTTTACGACCCAACAACAACACGCTAAAATGTGAACTTCATTGTTCATACGAGATCGATTTCGGGTGTACGGAACACACGATCGGTACCATGTTGGGTTTTTCCAAGAAACGCAAGTTAGAGGCGTATATATTACACACATCGGACGCACCCGTAAACATTAACAAAGTGAACGTTTTGGAGATAAGGTGTAACGCTGTACAAGGTTCGTACAAGGCGGGACGAAACGAGCATATACTGCACTCGTTCTACCCAACGGTCAAGCCTGGATTCAAAATAGTCAAAACGCCCAGAAACGTCATTTATTTTCCACTTAACGTACTACACTTGCGTAACGTTACAGTGTCCGTACACGATCAGGACGGTGATATCGTGAATTTTCAAGGCGAAGTCATCACCGCGCGTATACATCTGAAACGTGCGTAGTAATCATGGGATTTTATTTCACTGATACCACTGCTTTACCGGTGATGAAGAATGGTGGCTCGCACCGCAAGTTAAAAGAGGACAACACTTTTGAAAAAGGTATTAGTAGACGTTCATCGTTGACACAGTTAACAGCAACTAACCGACGCTACCTGATTTCAGTAGGATTCAAACTCAAGAAACACAAGTAACATGACGGACAGTGGTATCGTCTTATCGGTCGAACGTCAGCCATTCTTTGAAGACAACATCACACATTACGAATATCATCCACATGCACCGTACGCATCGGCGCCACGATACGGAAATAACGATGAGATACGCATACCTATACTGCAACAGGAAATATTCACTTTACCGATGGAAAGTTTCCTGTACGTTGAAGGCAAGTTGAGCAAAAAGACCGACAGCACCGGTACTGTGAACGTGAAAATGATCAACAATGCGATTGCGTTTCTCTTCGAAGAAATCCGTTACGAACTGGCTGGCGTGGAAGTCGATCGTACCAAGAGCGTTGGCATTACATCCATTATTAAAACCGTGCTATCTGCCGGCAAGCAGGACATTGTTTCGATGCAAAACGCCGGTTGGGTTGCTCCTACAGCTAACGAGCTAACACCGACCGGTAAAAACGAGGAATTCAACTTTTGCATACCGTTGAGGATGCTGATGGGATTCGCTGAGGATTTCACACATGTTATATTAAACATGAAACAGGAACTGATACTGTTGCGCACGTCCAACGACGTTAACGCGCTGTTCTCGTTTACGGATGCGCCCGCTAACGCTGATATAGAACTGACCAAAATCTCTTGGATGATTTCGTTCGTGTACGTGAACGACGAAGTACGGATACAATTGTTGGAAATCATACGCAAGGACCTACCGCTATTCTTACCGTTTCGTAGTTGGGAACTGCACGAGTACCCGGCTTTACCAACGACCGACAGACAGACTTGGACGGTGAAAACAACGATACAGCTGGAGAAACCGCGGTACGTGATACTCACCTTTCAGACCGCCAGAAAGAACAATCTGAAGAAACACGCAGGTGAATTCGATCACTGCAAAGTGACCAACGCGAGACTCTTTCTGAACGAGAAATACTACCCATACGATAACCTGAATCTGGATATCGATAACGGACGTTACGCTCTGCTGTACGACATGTATAGACGATTTCAAAAATCGTACTACCACAGAAGTCAACCCAATGTACTTCTAACACCTACTGAGTTCATAACGAAAGCACCGCTATTCGTCTTCGATTGTAGCAGACAGGACGAATCGCTCAAGTCTTCACCAGTCGACGTCAGATTGGAATTCGAGTCATCAACCAATTTCCCCGCTCAGACCGCGGCCTACTGCTTGATACTGCACGATTCGCTCAACGTGTACACTCCACTGTCAAACACAGTGCGTAGACACAATTAAAGTCAATCTGTATATTATTGTTTTTTTGCTGTAAATAATATGTAGCTTTTTAGAATAATATGTGTTTTTTATATTAAAAAAATGTAATCAATATTCATGTACTTTATTGATATGTAATTTCTATCACATGAACGTTAAACAGTGTAAGAAACACACATGATATGCACTGCATAATTGAACGCCAATTCACTTATATAAAACACACGGAAAATAACACAGTTCACAAGTTGGCAACAATGCAATACACGACGACGGTGTACATATCCAAACTCGTACACTATAACACATGCACGAGTTGACAACGTGGCCGACGCTTAACCAGCACACACGCACGAGTTGACAACGTCGACGCTTTTCCAACATGGTCGCACGTCCGGAAAACCCCTTACATATCCAAACCTGTACACTATAACACACGCACGAGTTGTCAACGTGACCGACGATTTACCAGCACACTCTTACACTACTTGACAACCTCGCCACTTTTCCAACATGGCCGACCACACCAATCATCTTCCACCCGACAACATGGACGCAGACCCCACCACTCCGGGCGGTGACCAGGACACCGCCAGGCAGCCGCCGGACTGCGAACCGCGAACGGCGAACAAACCACTGCCACGCCTCCGCCTATCAACGCACAATTATGTATGCATTGCATGTATGTGATTATTTTTTATTAAAAAAAATATATAATCAATTTTCATATATTTTATTTTCTTAATACCCGTAACCTTGGAGGGGGAAACGTCTTATTATTATCCCCTCCCGCCGTACGTTCGCACCAACTTGTTGGGTAGAATGACCTTGTAGGGCTCTACATAGCGCGCGCTAGACCAACAGGTTGGCGCGAACGTATTAGTATGTATTAGGCATCCGTCATGGTAGCACACAATAACAGGGAACTCGTACTCCGTGTACAAAGTCTAGCGCCGGAAGAACTGATTTCACGTAATGTAGGTAAATTGTCGGTGTATCAGGTCTGTTTGCAATTCGGTATCGACGTTGAAAACGATACGAAAAATAGATTTTTCTGGAGCTGCACCATACAGGATAAAATAAAAATTACAGATGATGTAATGAATTGGCTCGGATATACAGGTAAATATAAAAATCAAAAATCCAGAATTACCAAGTGGTTAAAGAAAAACGATTACATCGAATATTACGAAGTCCAAGATGAAGATAATGCACAGAAAAAATATTATGTGTTAAATGGAATAGATTTCGCTTCTTTGTTGATGCAAATGAGAACCCCTAAAGCTGTTGAATTGCGTGAATTATATGCCATTATGAAAGAAATTGTAATGAAATATAGTCAATATGAAAAATTGTACGAGGAACGTTTGAAGGAGTTAATTAGTATGCAAAATAATTTGTTAACAACACAAATGGATAATTTACAATCCATGATAAAAACTATTCAAGAAACTAACAAAGAAGAGAGACGTCGCTCAGAGGAAGAAAGACAACGAGCGGAAGAAGAACGACAGCGTGCAGAGGAAGAGAGACGTCGCGCAGAAGAAGAACGGCAACGTGCGGAAGAACGAAGTAAACTGTTACAGTCCAAAATCGAATACAGTGTCGACAAACTGAGGAACGTACTGGCTAAGAAGATCGCGCCAAACCCCATAAACAGGAACAAAATTCGTTGTCTGTCTCTGTAAAAAATATCCGAAAACGTTTGGTACATTATGCGCAGACAACTGGAAAGTTTCAACGAAGGAGAGAGAAAAATATATCGCAAACATCCTACAGCGAAGAAACTACGCGCATGGGAAGACGTCGCTCACGCTGTGGACATTGGAAATATAATTAAAAAAACAGTATCGTAATTGCCTGAGATGGGACGCACACGGTAATGTCATCAAACCGGCCGACATGAACGACACTACAGTCGTCACCGACGAAGAAATGCTCACAGCGTTCGAGCGAGCCATAAACGAAGAAAACGACGCCCACGTGTTAGCCAACAATATCTCTGTACGAAAATAAAATTCCACCTGACAGTAAAAATAATAACATCTTTCTGAACGACAAATACTACCCGCACGATAACCTGAACCTGGATATCGATAACGGACGTTACGCATTGCTGTATGACATGTATACACGATTTCAAAAATCGTACTACCACAGAAGTCAACCCAACGTACTTCTAACACCTACTGAGTTCATAGCAAAAGCACCGTTATTCGTATTCGATTGTAGCAGACAGGACGAATCGCTCAAGTCTTCACCAGTCGACATCAGATTGGAATTCGAGTCATCGACCAATTTCCCCGCTCAGACCGCGGCCTACTGCTTGATACTGCATGATTTAATCAATGTGTACACTCTGTTATCCAACACAGTGCGCAGACACAATTAAACGCTTACTATATATTAATGTTTTTTTGGCTGTAAATAGAACATTGCTTTTTTTAGAATGTAATTTGTGCATTATATGTATGTGATTTTTTTAAATTAAAAAAATGTAATCAATTTTCATGTATTTTTATTTTGTTGTAGATAGAATGTAATGTGATATTTTATTTAAAAAAATGTAATCAATTTTTGTGTATTTTATTTTTGTGGAGGGGGAAACGATTATCCTCTCCTCCCTATTCTTCGCTCAGTGTTTCATCAGCACGAGTCGTGAGTGGACGCACAAGATGCTTTCACACGATATCGATGATGACGATATCAATCCCAACAACAACCGCTATTTCAAACAATGCGGTGAAGCGGCGACGACGACAACGACGACGAAGTCAATTAAGTCCTTATCACCAGACGATAAAGAAGTGCAGGTCATCTTAATTCAAAAAATCACATCTCCGTACCCGCGTTACAGAAACTTGGAAAACCGTTTAAAGAGTTTTAAAGAATGGCCTGTATCGTTAACGATAACGCCTAAAGAATTATCAGAAGCGGGTTTCTTTTACACCGGATGCAACGATAGAGTGATTTGTTTTTCCTGTGAAGGCGGATTAAACAAATGGGAACGTGGAGAATATGCTTGGATGGAACACGCACGTCATTTCCCTGCGTGCACTTACGTAATGTTAATGAAAGATAAAAATTTTATCATCAAGGCACTGGGTATCGTTACCGAAACGCAAGCACCAACAGCAGTAGCGACAGCAAAGAACGAACAATGCACCGACACGATCAAGGAGAATATAAAAAACGTAGAAGGAAGCTCGAATCGTGATACGATGTGCAAAGTCTGTTACACACAAAACGTGGAAGTTGTACTTATTCCCTGTCGACATTTTATCACATGTGTGAATTGCGCCATAACCCTACATAATTGTCCCTTATGTAGAACCGCATACACCGCTTACATGAGAGCGTATTTCTAGTTCGTTTTCACGCTATAATTTTATCGCCTAGTGAACACAAGGTTTGAAAATATATATGCTGCTGTGACAAAAGTGTTTAATCCAACCTCCGCTAATATCGCATACCTCAGTGTTCAAACAGCACGCGTTGAAGACGGACGCATGGAGCTGCTATCTCCGTACGAGTACATACGCTGCAGTGACCTAAAGCATACAGTACTGTACCCTATAGAAATTTTTGTATACAACGTTTTGACATGTAAATTTGTTGCACTGATCCGTGACGAAAATATAAGGTACAAAATAAACATTCCGAAGAAATTCTTTACGAGCGTTTCACAACATACAGCGTGTTTGTTCCGTAAGACGGACGGATCTGCAGCGTCCTAGTAACACCAAACACATTGTTTATAACAAAAAAAGGATGTGCGAGGATAAACTAGCAGTCATACTTGACTTTCACTGTTTCATCGACAACGATGGAAACGAACTCGTTAAGGAACTAGCCGTTATGGACGTCACCGCATTTGCCAGCAGGCATTGGATATTTACACATCCAGTAAACACGATTCTTTCGAATCACAAACATGTGAGGACAAACAGATGGTTAACAGACCATTATCATGGACTAACGTGGAAGGACGGGGACACATCGTACGAACATCTTGTACCGATATTAGAAACGTATACGTTTCCTTTTAACTTCGTGTTCGTAAAAGGATTGCAAAAAAAAAGATTTCTACAGAAGCGTATCGTGTATTTTAATATTATAAATTTAGAAGATTTCGGTTGTCCCAAACTCGATCAATTACAATCAATACATGGAACAGCCTGTCTCGCGCACCGCTTATTTCCGGAAATATGTACAAATACTAGAGTACATATATGTTATATATATATATATGTTATAATATAATGTCCTTACACATAATTTATTTGATATAATTGTATACAATTGTATTTTTTTAATTGTCACTATTGTGTGTGTTTATTTCATTTTTTTTTTGTACATATTTGTCATGTCATAGTGCACTTGTAATTAGTTTTACTTAGTTGTATTTCGTATACAATTGTCATATTGCACATGTTTACATTTTGTAATTTTCACTACTGTGTGCGTTTACATATTATGTATTTTAAATTGTAATATATTTTGATTACATGTATTTTAATTATTTGTAATTAAACAATATTGCTTTTTTTAATTGTCACTACTGTGTGTGTTTATTTAATTTTTTTGTACACATTTGTCATGTCATAGCGCACTTGTAATTAGTTTTACTTAAATGTTTTTTAATTTCAAAATTCCTTCGAACATTAACACTATTATAACTCAATATACAAGCTAGAACGTGTTACATAGAACTAATTTAAAAAATCAATTTTATTAAACAATAATTGCATGATTATAATGTACTTTAGAAATTAAAGAATATTTAAAAATCAAACTAACCTTGTACGAGTTCCAGTTGTCTCGTGACGAACGATGTGCCTTTGAGAGCAGTTCGTACAGCTTATATATAGTATCTCAAGGATGTACACGAAAGAGATGGTAACAACAAAAAAAGCTCCCACACACAAAGTCACGGACGCGCACTTAGCTTGGCTTGCGTTCTGTTTCCCACACGCTGTGATAACAGATGGTGTCAGACAGCTTGCGTGTTCTGTTATTTAAAAAAAAATTTATGTACGACTACGTTCACACGCCGCGATAAACAGACGGCCAGACAGACGGATTCGATTACATCATCATAACAACTAATGCACACTCATCAACAAAAAAGTAACAGCTGCCACACACACACACACAAAGTCAAAGACGCACACTTAGCTTGGCTTGTGTTCTATTTCACACAATAATTTATGTACGTCCCTAACTTCGTTCACACGCAACGAAAACATATGTTCATACAGACGGTGGCAATTAATTATATGCTGACAGACGGAGGCAATTAATTATTACCATTAGCGACTCGCGATAACAGATGTCCAGACAGCTGCACCATGTCTGTGGAAAAAAAAATTGCATGTGTATAAATCTCAGTGGAAGCCAACTGCCACTTGTCCCTATTATTCATATTACATACCCACCAGTGATAACGGATGGTCTGTCAGCATTCTGTTGTAAAAAATAACTCCACATGTGAAAATCACAGTGGGAGCAGATTACATCATTTGCAACGTCCTGTTATTCAGATATTACATAAATATTGCGTGTGCGTGTGTGTGTGTGTGTGTGTGTGTGTGTGTTTTATATAAGTGAATTGACATTCAATTATGCACTGCATATCATGTGTGTTTCTTACAACAACAAATGTAGGGCTCGACATAGCAAACCCTTGACCAACATGTTGGTGCGAACGTATTTTTACAATCTGTATATTATCCCGTGCCCCGTACGTTCGCACCAACCTGTTGGGCAGAATTACCTTGTAGGGCTCGGCATAGCAAACCCTAGACCAACAGGTTGGTGCGAACGTATTTTTACAATCTGTATATATATTTACTTAACACATAGACACGACATCGACGATATCGGGACAATTGTGGCAGTGTAAATATATCTGAAACCCGTACACTATAACACATGCACGAGTTGACAGCGTGACCAACGACAGTTCTCGAGTTGGCTACACTCTTACACAACCCGACAACCGTTGGACAGAATGACCTTCTAGGGCTCGACATAGCAAACCCTAGACCAACAGGTTGGTGCGAACGTATTTTTACAATCTGTATATATATTTACTTAACACATAGACACGACATCGACGATATCGGGACAATTGTGGCAGTGTAAATATATCTGAAACCCGTACACTATAACACATGCACGAGCCGACAACGTGGCCGACGCGCTATTACAGTTAACAACAATGCAATTCACCTCTTCACATCGACGATATCCAGACAATGGTGGCAGTGTAAATATATCTTAAACCCGTACACTATTATGCACTGCATATCATGTGTGTTTCTTACAACAACAAATGTAGGGCTCGACATAGCAAACCCTAGACCAACACGTTGGCGCGAACGTATTTTTTCAATCTGTATATATATATTTACTTAACACATAGACACAACATCGACGATATCGGGACAATTGTGGCAGTGTAAATATATCCGAAACCCGTACACTATAACACATGCACGATTTGACAACGTGACCAACGCGTTGGCAACAATGCAATTCACCTCTTCACATCGACGGACATTGGTGGCAGTGTAAATATATCTTAAACCCATACACTATAACACTCGCACGAACCGACAACGTCGATAAACCAGCACAAGTTGACAACGCCGACGACGCTTTTCCAACATGGCCGCACTTCCGGAAAAACCCCTTACATATACATACCCATACACTATAACACACCACGAATCGGCAACGTGGCCGTACCTTATCCAGCACACACATGCACAACCCGACAACATCGCCGCTTTTCCAACATGGTCACCCACCTACCGACAACATGGCCGCTGCCGCCGACAAAATGGACGACGACCCCACCACTCCGGGCGGCGGTCAAGCCACGACCAGAACCCCGCCAGGCCGCCGCCGGACGGCGAACCGCGAACGGCGAACAGCGAACGGCGGCCACGCCTACACCAATCAACGCACACATAACCCCACAAATTGGCCGACACCGACAACATGGCCGAATGCCGACAACATGGCCGACTACTTCGACACGCCCAACAAGGTCACGTGGGACACCCCACTAACCCCTCGGTCGATCTGAAACTATGCACACGACGACACACTTCACCGGATGTCTACCCCCACCACCACAATTTTTGAATTTGCCGCCGTGTGACGTCACTTCCGGCAATGAACTCTCATTTTCCCCTACTTATAATTTTTTGAATTAAGGCGACTTGCACTTCTTTATCGTCCGGTGACAAGGACTTGATCATCGTTGTCGGTTCACCGCACTGTCTAAAATAGCGGTTGTTGTTGTTGGGATTATTTTCGTCATCCTCGTGATCGTTTGGAAGCATCTTGCGCGTTCTCTCGCGACTCGTACCAAAAAAACACTGAGTAATGAATAGGGGGAGGGGATAATAATAAGACATTTCCCCCTCCAGGGTTACGGGTATTAAGAAAATAAAATA
This sequence comes from Magicicada septendecula, assembly GCA_034769895.1. Lineage (NCBI taxonomy): Eukaryota > Metazoa > Arthropoda > Insecta > Hemiptera > Cicadidae > Magicicada > Magicicada septendecula. The sequence continues at coordinate 355,003,873 of CM068367.1, forward strand.
CATGAAAATTGATTCAATTTTTTTAATAAAAATAATCACATACATGTAATGCATACATAACATTCTAAAAAGGAAAATTCTATTTACAGCAAAAACAATAAGCAACATTCTATTTACAGCAGAAACAATAATATACAGTAATCGTTTAATTGTGTCTGCGCACCGTGTTGGATAACGGAGTGTACACGTTGAGCAAATCGTGCAGTATCAAGCAGTAGGCCGCGGTCTGAGCAGGGAAATTGTCCGTTGACTCGAATTCCAATCTGACGTCTACTGGTGAAGACTTGAGCGACTCGTCCTGTCTGCTACAATCGAAGACGAATAGCGGTGCTTTCGTTATGAACTCGGTCGGTGTTAGAAGTAGGTTGGGTTGACTTCTATGGTAGTACGATTTTTGAAATTGTGTATACATGTCATACAGCAATGCGTAACGTCCGTTATCGATATCCAGGTTCAGGTTATCGTACGGGTAGTATTTGTCGTTCAGAAAGAGTCACGCGTTGGTCACCTTGCAGTGATCGAATTCGCCTGCGTGTTTCTTCAGCTTGTTCTTTCTAGCGGTCTGGAAGGTGAGTATCACGTACCGCGGTTTCTCCAGTTGTGTCGTTGTTTTCACCGTCCAAGTCTGTCTGTCGGTCGTCGGTAAAGCCAGGTACTCGTGCAGTTCGCAACTACGAAACGGTAAGAATAGCGGTAGGTCCTTTCGTATGATTTCCAACAGCCGTATCCGCAATTCGTGGTTCACGTACACGAACGGAATCATCCAAGAGATTTTGGTCAGTTCTATATAGCGGGCGTATCCGCGGACGAGAACAGCGTGTTAACGTCGGTGGAAGTGCGCAACAGTATCAGTCCCTGTTTCATGTTTAATATTACGTGCGTGAAATCCTCGGCGAATCCCATCAGCATCCTCAACGGTAAGCAAATGTTGAATTACCCGTTTTTACCGGTCAGGGTTAGCTCGTTAGCTGTGGCAGCAACCCAACCGGCGTTTTTCATCGAAGCAACGTCCTGCTTGCCGGCAGATAGCACGGTTTTAATAGTGGACGTGATGCCGACGCTCTTGGTACGATCCACTTCCACGCCGGCCAGTTCGTAACGGATTTTTCGAAGAGAAACGCGATCGCGTTGTTGACCATTTTCACGTTCACGGTATCGGTGCTGCCGGTCTTTTTGCTCACCTTGTCTTCAACGTACAGGAACCTTTCCATCGGTAAAGTGAAGACTTCTTGTTGCAGGATAGGTATGCGTATCTCATCGTTATTTCCGTATCGCGACGCCGACGCGTACGGTGCGTGCGGATAATATTCGTAATGTGTGATGTTGTCTTCAAAAAATGGTCGGCGTTCGACCGATAAGACGATACCGCTGTCCGCCATGTTACTTGTTTTTCTTGATTTTGAATCCTAGAGAAATCAGGTAGCGCCTGTTAGTTGCTGTTAACCGTGTCAACGACGAAAGTCTACTGATACCTTTACGGAAAGTGTCTTCCTTTTTATCTTGTGGTGCGAGCCGCCGCCGCCGCTCTTCATCACCGGGGTATCGGTGAAATAAAATGGCATGATTACTACGCACGTTTCAGATGTATACGCGCGGTGATGACTTCGCATTGAATTCACGATATCACCGTCCTGATCGTGTACGGACACTGCAACGTTACGCAAGTGTAGTACGTTAAGTGGAAAATAAATGACGTTTCTGGGCGTTTCGACTATCCTGAATCCTGGCTCGACCGTCGGATAGAACGAGTGCAGTATATGCTCGTTCCTTCCCGCCTAGTACGAACCTTGTACAGCGTTACACCTTATCTCCAAAACGTTCACTTTGTTAATGTTTACGGGCGCGTCCGACGTGTGTAATATACACGCTTCTAACTTGCGTTTCTTGGAAAAACCCAACATGGTACCGATCGTGTGTTCCGTACTCCCGAAATCGATCTCGTATGAACAATAAAGTTCACATTTCAGTGTGTTGTTGTTGGGTCGTAGACCAAATTTCGGGTCTGATAGTGCTTTCTTCAGGTACGTTTCGATATCGCTGATTTCGTACATACCAGTCGGTATTTTGACAAGTTCTAACTTTTTACGTGGTCCTTTTAGTACGGGAAAGACGTTGTTTCTTCCGCTTTCCACGTTCGGTATAGAGTTGTATGTGGTAAAATCCAGTGGTCCGCGTACCATTCACCGTCTGTCAGTTCAAGCGGTGAAAAAAAGTCACAAACCAGAGTGCTTGGATCCGTACCCGTGACGGTGACCGTAAGCGAAGACATCTCGTCGTTTACTGATCGTTCGATGTCAAAAACTCCAAACATAAATGTGCGCAGACGACTGTGTCCGGCGGCTGTTTCCGCGCGTAATTGTAACGAACGTCAATCACGTTCGAACCAAAGTACCGTATTAGCTCGACAGGAGGTCGCAGATTGCCGAATCCATCAAAGTATATGACTCTGTTACCTAGCTTCTTGTAGCATACCCAATGCGTGCCTGGTCCGTTAGCGTCGTCCAGATTCACGATCGTGCTTTTGTTCTCCCACGGTGATGTACTAGGAAGTGCGTCGCGCATGTACACACCTCTGAAATAAGGTACACGCAATCGTTTCGTGTACTTGTACAGATCTCGATCGGACAACGGACGCACGGGTATTTTGATTATTTTTTCGGTACGAACGAAGGTAGTGTCCTGAAGCCTTTTTACCACCGGTCCGTCTTCGTCGTCGTCCTGACCCCGTTGTCGTCGTCCTCCTCCTCTTCCTGATTATCGTGCGTCGTCTGGTGAAACGTCGACGTTTACGCACACCACCACCTCAGCTTAGCCCGCTGCCTAACGCCGATTTTGCCTTCATCGCTGCCGCTACGGCCGCCGCGTTCGCTCTTTCGCGGATGCCCGAATTCAAAGCTTTCACTCGTTTCCACGCCTTGCCGGCTAGCACACGATCCGCTACGCGTCGTCGTTCATTGTCCTTGTACTTGCTGTAAGCGATATCGTGTTCGCGACAGGCTTCGTCCAGCTCGTTGATTCCTCGATCGCCGCAAGCCAATCTCTCCACTAGTTTCGTTCCGGGTCCGCAGAACCTGTAGCCGGGCAGATGTAGTTCCACCGTTAATACGTCCACCGCTCGATTAATCAGCGAAGGTACTGACTTCGCGACGAATGGTACCGCGCTTTGAACTATTTTTCCGATGAGACCACGCCCCCTTTTTTTATCAACGCGACTACGTAGTTCATACATGTCTACTGTTTCGACTGCTGACGATAAAGGGATCTCCACTCGTGCTCGTCCTTGGATTTGTCCAGATCACTAATCAACTCGTTCGTCTCTGCCTTGCTCGTAAGTAGTAACTCTGCCTCTTCCGCACCGAGTGAAGTACGCGCTGCGTGCGTATGCAATTTATAGATATACTATACCACTTTCTCCCAACGACGTTGGAACACTTTTGCGAGTTTGTACATTTTGCACTTCGCGTACCGCCTCGTGTCCTCCGAGGACACGCGGCGTTCACTGCGTCCGTGGGCCGTGCGCCACCGTCACCGACGTTCAGAATAGTCTTTCCTTGTGCGTTGAAATAAGCGTCTTTTACCACAGTAATCGTGTGTTGGTTGGTTCAAATTTCCAAGTTCACCGCGTCCTTGTTGTTGACGGGCGGCGCTAACTTCGTTATCCGCACGTTGCCGACCATTAGGTTGGAGTTCGTAACCTTCGGTACGATCTTCGAGTCCACATATACTTCAGTCGCAGCGTCTCTCGCACGAATCGGTTTCCTCAGAGACTGTATGAGATGGTCCCGCGCGTCGACGACGGCTCCGTTCTTCTTGTTCGGTGCCAACTGTGTGAAACGCAAGCACGAGTAGTCTACGTACTGCTTGTTGACGGCGTCCCCGAGATCGGCGGGAGCGGCGACGTTGACGAGCTTACGACCTTTCACGTCTATTCCTTGTGTCGTCGGCGGATCGGCTAACAGACAGTGTTCGCGCATGAACCGTAGTGGAACGGCATTGTTACCGTCGTGCGGTTCGCCCAAGTTGGGTATTTTTTCCCTGCTACGTCGAAGTGCCCGTCCTCGGTCATCGCGATACCGATATCCTCCCGCAGACTGCGTCGCTTCTCCCTTCGCGCTCTGACTGCGCTCTGGTGTCTGCCGAACTTGTCAATGCTCATCTCGTGAATGATGCACGTCGTCCGTCGTGTACGACATTTATACGTACTCGCGTAATAAATCGATTAGTTTTGATACGATTGTACCGTCTATGCATTTTATTCCAACAACGGAGATTCCCTCGGTATGTTTTCCTTTTACAATCGTATTTAGAAATTCATCGTACACGTATACGCATCCGTCTTTGAAGAAATAAATCTTTCCATCGATGTATCGGAACGCGCTATCGACGGCTTCTGGCAAGCCGACAAAACGATCTTTAACGTATCCGTGTTTCTTGATCGTGAACGTGCACTCGTCTATCTCACCGTAATACATATCGTTGTACAACAGAAGGGTTCGACCCGTGTAGGTGTGTATCGCCGCGTTTATTTTCATCATCGTGAGAACACCGAGCGTCGTGATCGGACGCGGATAACCGTTCACCGGCTGCAGATTCTGTATATCGAACAGGTATACGTAGTTGTCTATGAAGAGCATCACTTCTTCGGTGCGCGGTCTCTGGTACATCGCCGAAACGTTGGTGAACATTGGCGGTAAGAACGTCAACCAATCCGTCAACAGAAGGGGAATCCCGCCCGGACGCTTCGATTCGAGATCCAGTGTCCACACAAAGTTATCGTGCACTATATACATGTGTCTGTTGATTATTAAAAATTGATAAACCTTCTTTAGTCGACATAAATCCGTCGTCGTTCGGACGGTGTCGTTCGTCGTCGGCGTCGTCGTCATAGCTGGCGGTGGCGGCGGCTTCCCGTACAAGCGTTGAGTACCTCTTATATCGTCGTCTCTAAAGTCGAACGGACAGTCCGACCGCGGCACGTAGAAAGAGTACATGATCGAATCTCTCTCGAGGGAATGAGACAGCCCTAACGCGTGTCCGATTTCGTGCGTTAGCACCTGAAGGAAACTGGTCTGATCGTCCGTTATTTCGGTTGCGTTCGTATAATTCCACGATTTGTAGTAGTCCATGTGTATCTCGGTAGTGTTATACGGTAAATCGGGCGGGTAGTAAGCGTGAGCGAGTATACCTCCTCGTCCGTCCAAATCGTACCCGCAGATCGCGCACCTGGAGGTCAGACAGCCGTGTTTAAAATATTTCATAGCGATGACCATGTCAGCGTTTATGTCGTTGGGTCGATAGTCGAATTCCAGTTTCGAATGTTTCCGCCATACAGCGAACGCTGGTCGTGAAGCTTCTACAGCGCTGGCGTTACCGTGAAAAAACCACCACTACAGTCGTCTCTTGGTCCATGGTGTTCGTAAGGTGTACGTGACGAAATCTTCGTTACCGCATCTCCGCGCTCTCGTCAGATTAATCGTTTCGTTGTTCAATTCTCCATTTACGGTTAAATTGTAATTCACTTGAAACGTCCGAAGGTAGGCGTCCACATCGATGGTGGTGTTGTCCGTGAGTCGTAAACTATCGTCAGGCACGTATCCGTATCGCACCAAGTAATCTAAAGCGAAATCTACATCATTCGCGTTAGCGATGACGAGCGCGATAATAAACACTAGCGTGGTGTACATCGTGTCTCGGTACTGACGGTTGTGTCGTATAGCGGTCATATTTATACGATGATGTCGGCTTCACGTAGTTCTTCTACTATGGAAACGATTTCGTTCGTGTGCCCACCGTTTCCGGCGCGCTGTGACGGCATCAACAGTCGCAATCTGTCCACCAGTCGTTCGGATCGTCCCAATGCACGTAATCGATTTTGTCTTTTTTCTCGATGCCACCATATACGTTCCGTCGGTATTATGTCCGTGTCCCGTACGTTTCGGCGGGAACAGTTGTGATATTACCCGTTTATACTTTACACCTCTGTTCGCGTTCACCTGTGGGCTCGCTAAATAATAATGCTTGTGCGCGTTCGTGGTCCGTAATACATCTTTGTACACCTTTAGATCCGCATCGTTGTAAACGTTTTCGTTAGGGTGTTTCATGAACACGAGTTCGTGTAGACCCGGTGTACCTTTGTATCGCCTTTTACCGTCGATGAGGATCGTATCGTCCGTTTCGAATTCAAACAGCGAATCACCGATCATCCATTTTCCGTTCGCGTGTCTTACACAGTAAGTATAGTCCATCAGACGATCACGTTCAGAAGATACTATCACACGCATGTACTTGTTCGCTAACGATTCACTGTCGTATTGGGTCGCAAGGTATCTACGCGCTTCGCGCCTTCCTTCCGGTGTGGCTACCATTTTTTCGATGTTGAGACTAGGATCGGTCTCTTCGTCATCGTCCGATGTTTCGGCTAACGTAGACGTTATCAGGAAACGCGGTGTCCGCAACGGTGTTTCCACGTCGATCTTACTACTAGAATCCTCCTCCTCCTCACGTTTCATCTTTTTCGTCGGCTTTTCATTTGTTGTTTACGTTTTTTTCAACCAACGCTTGCGAAATACTTTGTAACGGTTCCAGAATCGGTTTGTAACTTTTGGTTAACATTGCTTCCTCTTCACGGATCCCATGTTTTAACGCACGGTATTTCTTCCGTATGTCATCGCTGATCGTGTCGATATCGCGGGCTAGTCGTTTCTTTTTTTCGTCCATCTTCATAAACTAAACGTCGCTGACACCGGAACATGTGTATTTACGCACAGTGAACAGCTGTTACTTGCGAACGGTCCGTGAATTTTAATCGATGACTATGAAACGGTCGAAACCGACTCTGTACCTGCCGCCGTCGATAGAAGAATCCTTGTCTACGACGAGAAAGCCGTATCGATCTTTCCACGCTTCGGTGCACACGTTCTTAAACGTCTCGTATTTCATGTCCGTGTTGACGTGATCGTTATACGCGTGCTTCAAGTTGAGATCGTCCTGTTTGAACAACACTATTAGATTGGCGTTATCGCGAACCCACTGTTTCGGCTCTTGACTGTACGTCTGACACAGGTAAAACGCGTCCACCTTGCTGTGTCGTCCCATAGCGAAATACTTGCGTATGTTGTGTTGCCTTTCGCAAGACACATCGTCGAACACCATAATAGAATCGGGATCGACCTCGTCGGGAGGTGGTACCTCGTCGTTATCGTTGAACGCGTGATAACCCATTCCTTCGTCAGAAAGTCGTGTCATCAGGGTCTCCAGCATCCGATATTTGGGTTGAAACAATGATTTAGGAAACACATATAGGTTCGCGAATCTCAACCCGTTCACATCGAACAACAGATTGAACATGACATTAGTCTTCCGCAAGCGGAAGGTCCGCAGATGATCGAACGTACGGTATCAGGCAGAAGACGTCCATGTTTACGTTTTTTCTGCCACAACCACCGCCACCACCATCCCCACACAATTTCGAATAGTCCACGTCCCTTATTTTTAGTCTGTGCGCTTGTTGCAATATTTTCATATTGTCGTTCTGTCAACAGTCTATTTAATGGTCGCACTATGTTGGTACAATGGACGGATATGTAACTGCACACGCAAGTGTCCGGACACGTTTCACAGTTCGGATTCGACCAAACACATTCTTTGTAGTGATCGAGTCCAGTGCCACTAGGTACTATTTCGCTGAGTCGGAACCTCGATACTCGATTGCTAACACTCTGCCAATACTCGTGTACCGTTAAGATCCTGCGCATGCGTACGACGTAGTCAGCGGGCGTGTTCACAACGTACTCGTCGTAGCCGGGATGCGACACAACGTCTTTTACACTGTACACATCCCGCATGTTGACATCGTAACTCACCAACGCATACTGATTCTATTTCCACGAATCGATTCGTTGTTATAGCAAGTTCTTATTGTGTATCCACGAATCGTGTTTACCATCGAATCCTAACCACCTGATTTTCACGCGATCCCCTTTACGTTGCACGATCTTTTCTACCAAGTACACGTCACCGACGTTCGATTTACTGATTTTGTGTTCGTAAAAACCGCCTTTCAACACTTCTCCCGTATGATCCTTTAGCGAATAAGTGACGGGTACGCTGCCGGTACGTACCGCGTGAACGAGGAATATCTCGTTTGTCCAATTGGGGGTGTATCCTTTGGCGAACGTCATTTTGTGTTTGCTTATACGCACACAATCGCCTAATTTGAACTTTGGTTGTTTATAGTCTACCTCGCTTGAACCTCGCTGTGTTCACGCGAATCCGTCGTAGTACCGTACGTTCGTTGGATTCGTTCACCTGACGCGGTTTCATTCCGATCGTTCTGTGCACGCTGTCGTTGTACGTCCTGACCAGTTCCGGTAGCATATCCAACCAACGGTAATGACCTTGTTCGCTGAACGCACGATACATGTGCGTTTTCAACGTACGGTTGAAGCGTTCCACAATGGACGCCTTTTTCTCACTATACGTGGAATAGAGTGCGACACCGTATCTGCCCAGCAACGTTTGTACGGCGCTGTTGTAATTTTCTTTCCCGTTGTTCGTCTGGAGATATTTCATTTTATTAGCAAGCAGAATCGGTTCCAGAGCTCGTGCGACCTCTACACCCGTCTTCGTTTTCAACGGAACGGCGTACGCGTACTTGCTAAACGCGTTAATCATCGTCATGAGGTACTTGAATCCCTCGTTCACCTTCGCGTGCGGTATCATCTCTACCAGGTCCGCTTGGTACATGTCGTGAAGTCACTTCAAATCGACTCCACGTCTCGGAAAATTCCTTCTTACCGGTCTGTGCAACTCCGTCGCGATAGTCTTGCGAACGCTCTGCTGTATGTTCTTCACCTGTCGTTTCATTCTCACGTCGTGCGAACCGTGATCCACAATACGCTGGAACGTAGTAAACCGTCGGCTCAGTGCTGAACGTAACTCTCGTTCTGGTACGACTGCCTTCCATCACGTGACTGTCGCGACATCATCGCTCCACATCCAGTTATATAATTTCGATTGAACGGAAGAACAGCGCGTTCTACTTGCGATTGCGCAAGTACGTTGAAACGTGAGCTAAACTGATTTCCATGCACCCATTACGCACGAGGCTCATACCGCTGTAATATCTCATGAGCGTTTGTTGTTTCGTGTCCAACGCTCTTACGGTCTTGACAGAATTCATGTCTTTGGCTACGTATAACGTTGTCGCGGTACTCGTGCATTTCCGCGACTATGACGTTATCGTCCACAGGTAGGCGCTCGCACATGTGTTTAGCATTGAGTTCAGCGATCGGACGTTGACTTCCCGACTTCATGTGCAGATGTATCAGATACGAGTTCAACAACCAAAATTCTTCCGCCATAGCGCCAGTGCACTGCTGCCACTGTTCATACAAACGTCGGTCTTTCACCGTCTACCCTTGTTCGTGCGGATACCGTAGACCAAAGTATTCGCAATTTTCGCGGAGTGTAGGCAACGCCTACTTCAGAAAGAGTACCGAAAACAATCCCTGCGCCTTGTTGTTCACCAACGTGAACTGTTTGCCTCTCGCTAGTGTCGGTAACGAGGACGGTGGACAGTGCACGTCAAAACTTACGTTGTAGCTATGATCCACTGCGCACTTTGGCGCTATCATAACCGCGCTTCTCTATATTTCAATCGGTGTACGTATCGGAATAGTGAGCTCCGTAAGGACGATGCAACAAGAAGCGTGCGGTATCGAACTTCCGTAGCCGAGCATGTCCGTGTACACCGTCGCGTAGTTCATCTGTCCGTGTGAATCGTGTAAGCCGTGCACGCGTTGAACGGCGTGATACAGTTCGAGAATCGGACAGAAACGTGAAAGAAAAGTCCATCCGTTTTTTTATGTGACGCCAACAACGTCCGTGACATCTGTCAACACCGAACTTGTAACGTGTACAGTAATTGCCGCAAAATCGTTTTTTCTTCACAAAATACACGGAACATAAGTTGGACTGTATCGCGCTTCGTAACGGTTTTGTTATCGCGAAATATTTCCCATCGTCGTATCGATAGACGTCCATCGTGTCATCGATCCGTGATGCAAGTGATACCGCTTCGACATCGACACGATATTTAAAGTGTATACGTATAATGTTTGAGAAATTTTTTTAATTTTTTATCATGAGCACCATCGCTCAGACTTTGACCTGATTACACTCATTTAGTAGTATTAGTAGTACTACAATACTACTACTAGTACTAATACTAGTATTAACACATGGTACTACTACTACTACCCAATAGGGTATGTATGTGAGTTTATGCCGGCTCTGAAAAGAGCCGTTTTTGCGTGCGTCGACTTCTACAAGTGCTCGCGGACGAAATCACATGTAGGCATTGACGCCTTATGGACTTGGACGGGATCATCACCCACCGTCCAATCCATAATTCGTACTTTGCACACACAGCATCTCACAACATCAGCATCGCCTTCGTAAATAAACCCGGCTTTGACCAGATCAAGTAATTTCACATTTGCATTCGGATATTTCCGAACGTAAAATTTAATATTACCTCGACGACGGATGTTGTAAAAGCTGCTTAGTCGATGTGCAAAAGAATAAGTGCACACGTCCATATTTGAAGCAAGAATGCTCGTTTGCTACGATACATTCCACCTCCCCGGAGATAGCTGCGCGCGCAACCGGTAGTGGGAGGGGGAGGATCGTTGTCGACGGAAACCATAGTGGAGGAGAGCGGATAGCTGCGTGCGCAGCCGGTAGTGTAAGCGGAGAGGGGATCGCTACCGGCGTTCATTTCGTAGTTACCTCGAGTCTAGTGCAGGCTACCTTTCGCATAGCGCATATAAAGCATTGATTATTTTCCAAATTTGCGTCAGTCTTCCATTGGTGCTCAAGCGTGCAAGTAATTGTAGTTTCACGTTTTTTTGTTGTTGTTGTGATAGTTCCAACAATGCAGTCTTTTTCCGTTAAATGTAAACATTCGTTGCGTGGCGCGTTGGTCTCGTACGTTTACACGCCTGTTACGCAGGACGAAGAATGTGTCAACGATGTCATAACCTTTATTGGTGAAATGCACGATACGTTATGTACGGACATTCTAAACGAACTGAGACGTTTGCTTAGTATAAAGTGGCATATAACGGTTAAAGCGAGATTTATCAAGTACATCGTAAACGCTGACACAGACGAGGACGAAGAAGTGCCGACTGAAGCCTATTTTCACGGACGAAGTCACACGACGCTGATCTGTGACCAAGACGTATTGCCCGATCGTTTAGAAGCTTCGTACGAAAAAATCATCGAGTCTATTGATAAATTCACCCGCGAGGGTAGCGGTTGGGCGTCTCCTTAGAATTGGTTTTCTCACAGTACCAACCGCTGGCCGCCTCCAGTTTCATCCGTACACCCCCCCGAAATGTCTCGTACTAAATCCATCATCAACGTGAACAATACAGGCGATCAAATGTGTTTCGTATGGTCGGTGTTGGCCGCACTGTTTCCACAACACAGAGACAGCGAGCGTGTATCCAAATACAGATCACATTTCCACAGTATCATCACTTCTGGTATAACTTCCCGTCTATGCGACATTGTGAAGTTCGAACGAGACAATACTGACGTTTCCATAAATGTTTTCGGTTACAAAGAAAATGAAATATACCCTTTAAGAATAACACCTTCCAACGGCAGACAACATCACGTTAATCTATTACTTCTTACCAGTGCCGACCGAAAACATTACTGTTTAATAAAAAATACAAGTTGCTTACTGTCTTCACTAACCAAACACAACGGCCGTTCTGTCTATTTTAATTACTGTCTGCACAGGTTCTGCGAAGAACGACTCCTTACCGAACTCGTCCCCCATTGTTCACCGTACGGCGAACAGAGAATTCGTTTACCCACGAAGGAGGAGGAGAAGGTAATGTGTTTCAAAAATTACACCTACTGCTATAGGGGCCCTTTTGCGATATACGCAGACTTTGAATCATTCATCGTTCCTTGCAATCGCTGCGACGCTCCTCCGCACACATCGTCCACCACAACGGAGTCGTTACACATTCCTTCAGGTTTCTCCTACCTCGTAATCGACTATGAACGTAATATTTTCAAACCTCAGGTCGTTTATCGCGGTGATTATCGTGGTAGAGACCTTTCTCGATAGACTAATCGTTGAAGAGCGTGAACTGTACAGGATCATGCGTACCATCGTGCCCATGACTATGAGTGATCGTGACATATTATCTTTCGCGAATGCCGTCGTATGCCATCTCTGTGAAAAACCACTGACCGATGAGTGACAAGGTGCGCAACCATTGTCATCTGACCGGGCGATACCTGGGCGCAGCTCACAACGTATGTAACCTCAACTTCAAGACTCCCCAACACATACCCGTCTTTTTCCATAACTTACGAGGTTACGACGCACATCACGTGATAGAAGGGTTGGGTAAATACGATAATGACAATCTCACTTGTACCGCTGCCACTAGTGAACGCTTCCTTTCGGTCACGTTGGGTGCCCTGCGTTTCGTAGACACGCTTCAATTTCTCAGCACGTCCTTGGACACACTTGTTGGAGACTTGCGCGCGAGCGGTGCGGATTTCGCTTTAACGAAGCAATGTTTCGAAGAACACGTCGAGCTACTCTTACGTAATTGCGTGTACCCTTACGATTACATGACGGGTAGCGAGAAGTTCGACGAAACACGTCTGCCTGCACGCGAACACTTTTTCAATAGGCAGAGTGAATCGTCAGTGTCGGATGAAGATTACGCTCACGCGCAGAACGTGTGGCGGACTTTCGGAATCCGTACGCTGGGCGAATATCACGATCTGTATCTTAAAACAGACTTACTGCTGCTGGCCGACGTCTTCGAGGCGTTCCGTGAGATGGCCATGCTGTACTACCAGATCGATCCGGCTTATCTTTACTCGCTTCCCGGCGTCGCTTGGCACGCGATATTAAAGATGACCGGAGTGCGACTGGAGCTGTTGACGGATGTAGATCAGCATCTCTTTATCGAATCGGCCATTCGCGGCGGCGTTAGCATGGTACCCAACCGCCATGCCAAGGCCAACAACCCGCTAATCGCCGATCAGTACGATGCTTCAAAGCCGACCTCTTTCATACTGTACACCGACTGCAACAACTTTTACGGTGCAGCCATGTCACAGTCGCTCCCTTACGCCGACTTCAGATGGCTCAATCGTAATGAGATCGACTCACTAGACGTGCTTACTCTGAGCGATGACGGTGACACGGGCTACATACTAGACGTCGACCTACACTATCCATCTGAACTTCACGACCTCCACTCCGATTATCCGCTTGCCCCCGTCCGTTCCTGCGTCAATCCCGACACACTTTCTCCGTACACTCGACGACTCCACACACGACTACACTATACAAAAGGGTATACCGGATCGGAAACGCCTTCGTCGTCGTTCCCAAGCTGCTAACAACTTTGGACGACAAGCAAAAATACGTTCTCCATTTTCGAAATTTAAAGTTTTATCTGAGTCTTGGTCTAGAATTGAAAGCGATCCATAGGGTGTTGAGTTTTAAACAGAGAGCGTGGTTGAAACCGTTTATCGATTCCAACACGCAAAAGAAAGCAGCAGCCACCAACAGTTTTGAAAAGGATTTTTTCAAACTGATGGTCAACGCCGTCTATAGCAAATCGCTGGAGAACGTGAGGAAACGAATAAACTTCCAACTAGTCTCTAACGAACGACGGCTGCAGAAACTGGTTTTCAATCCACGGCTAAAGCGTATGATCCGCTACACCGATGACTTGGTCGGACTGGCCTTACGAAACAGAATGATATTCCTTTGCCGTCCGGTGTACGTCGGCTTCACAGTACTCGATGTCAGTAAATTGATAATGTACGATTTTCATTATTGGTACGCTGTCGCCAAGTACGGTCGACGATTGACATTACTAATGACTGACACGGACAATTTGCTTTACAGCATACAGACTGACGACGTGTACGCGGATATGAAAGAGGATCTCCACCTTTTCGACACGTCGGACTATCCCGCGGAACATCCTTGTCATTGCGACGACAACAAAAAGTCATGGGGAAGTTCAAGGATGAGACCAATGGGAAACCTACCCGTCCAATTTGTCGGACTCAGAGCAAAATGTTACTCGCTCCTGTTGTCCGACTGCACCGACAAAAAGTGGCGAAAGGTGTACCAAGGACAGCAATAAAAAAAAGGTTACGTCATCGATTGTACAGCGAGTGTCTTTTCGACAGTCGTACGGTTTTCACCTCTGCCGAGTGTATACGAAGCGATCGTCATAAGCTGTACACGCAACGTGTAACAAAAGTTTCCCTGTCACCTTATGACGGCAAGAGGTACGTACTGGACGACGGCGTAACTACACTCACGTACGAAAACTTTAGAACGCGTAAACGTGCGCTATCTGACGACGCTGCTGGTCCTAACGCGAAGAGACAGAGGTACACGGTCCAGTAACTAACGGTAAGAATAAACTCGTATTTCATGTATAAAAAGTACTAAATTCAATAGGGGGGGTGGGCGATTAGACGGCAACAGTTAATTTGTGATACAGGACGTAATCGACTCCCGCTGAGACATTCACACGCTATGTACACGTGCAGTTATTTTTTTATTTACTTACATCAAAATGCTGACTACCCATATGTTATCGTTGCGTGTGAACGTTGTGAGGATGGGGGGTCTTATTCATATGTACATAAATTTATTTAACCTTGTGAAATAGAACGCCAGTTGGTGATATAATCGACGAGAGCTTTGCGAGGGAGGAGGAATATGCGTTTAATTTTAAACAAGATGTTGTCTGACCTCGCAGCGTGTGTGAGGGTGCGGGGACTCTGTCTGTAGCAGACTCCCGTCGAGCATATCCATATATATGTATATATATAAGTCTTTTGTTGTGTCGATTCAGTTTATTTTACATCTTGCATGTAAGTACTTACGTTGATGTTCAGCATTACACACACACACACACACACACATACACACTTTATTATGTTCTTTACCTAATTATATTACAACTTTCTTTACGTTTTACAGAATGAACAACAACAACAACAAAGTGAACAAACGACTGCCGGAGGAGCAACGAGTACGACGTACGACGGTAAATACAATATTTTTTCTTTATTTAATGTCTACAAACAGAATATTCCATTCGACTGACTTACTGTTTTTTTTTTTTTTTAGTTCGCAACGGTTACGTCGTCCATTGCTGGGGAGCATATCTCCTCAACTCGGCTCGAGTCAGTAAGTCCGTTTTCATAAACAATCGCTTGTACTATTGTGTTTAGCTCCTGTGTTCATTTTATACTTTTATTTCAGTGATGCTGACGGTCCACCTCCACCTGCTGCTGCTACGATTTCCCCCCTATCTCCGCATAGTACGCAGCGGTTACAGCGTGCTATATTGGAGCTCGCACGTCTAAGTCGGTAAGTCCGTTTTCATTAACAATCTCTTGTACTACTGCGTTTACCTCCGGTGTTCAATTTATATTTTTTTTCAGTGATGCTGACGAACCATCTGCTGCTGTGGGTCCTCCCAGATCTCCACAACCCAGCACGAGTCGGTACGTTCGTTTTCATTAACAATCTATTGTACTATCACGTTTACATCAGGTGTTCAATTTATTCTTTTCTTTTTAGCGATGCTGACGAACCAGATCCTGTGCTGAGGAGGGTCTACCTGCTGCGGCCCCGGACCCCATCTCCACAACCCGGCACGAGTCGGTACGTTCGTTTTCGTTAACATTCACTATTACTATTGCGTTTACACCTGGTATTAAATTTGTACTTTTTTTCAGCAATGATGAAGGTATTATGGAGTGCGACGGTGACAGCGATATCTCAACGGTGGTGTTGAATGACGATTCGATGGAGTACGTCGATGACAGCGATGACGATTACGTCTCATCGACAGCATCGCTCCCGGTTATCGATGTAACTATGTAAGTCTTCTTCTTATGCGTATATACTTTCTTTTTTTCACGACTGTACATGATTTTTATGTCTTTTTTTTTGTCTCCAGTGACATTCAGCCGCAGCCACAGTCGGTGCCTCAACCGGTACGGTCTAGAACACCGCTCCACCTTACACCACCGCAGTCACCATCACCGCCTCAACCACAACCTCAGCCGCAGCATCCTCAGCCTCAACCGCAACCTCTGCCGCAGCCTCAGCCACAACCGCAGCCACAACCGCAACAACCACAGCCTCACCCGCAACAACCGCAGCCTCAGCCTCGACCACAACCTCAGCCACAACAACCGCAGCCTCAGCCGCAAAAGATGCGCCTTCTGCCGCTGCAGCTACAAAGAGATCCTCGTTTGAGACCCCTCCAGAAGACGCACCGGTCTTCTTTGATATTTTGGAAACCATCGAACCCAGAATGCACGGTGAGCCAACCACGATGAGGCTCCTTATGCGCAGGAACCTACCAAAGTGGTGTTGGCACCGAGGAGAACTTTGTCCCGTCCAGGGTATAGAGCCGCATATCTCATGTGGTACATGTATGGAGGATTACACCGACGGACAGAGGCTCCTCGGTTTGGCGTGTGGACACGCCTATCACTATCGTTGCATATTGAACTGGTTTCAGACGGTGGCGTTGGAGGGGGCTCCGCCTAGATGTCCGCATTGTCGGCTATATGCATTCGGCAAGCCGACGCGGACTTTCTATGCGCGTATGCATATTTGAAGTACGTTACAGTGCTCATAAACGTTATTCTAATCCATCCTACTCGTATTAACCATATATCACTAATATTGTTTCTATTTTTTCTGTTACAGATGGCTGTTGTAATATTACGATGATTGAGTGGGTATAATAAAATAAATAAAAGGTTGATGTATGTAGATTGTGCTCACCTGTAAGCCCCACTGGTTGGGCTAGCCAATTTTGTAATATAAATGTAAATTACAAAATATACAAATATAAAAATATGTGTAGTTGTATGAGAATTGTACTCTCACTATTGTGTGTAGTAATATAGATGATGTCTTCTAGTCTTCATTCGGCTCTCTCTGCTGGTCTTCACTTTGGTAATATATAATTGTAATTGTAATGGTGTTCTGGTATAATATTACCCAGATTGACTTTTATGGTGCGTAGGTGTAGTAATGACGTTCCGCACCGGGAGACGTCGATTTGGTAATGTTCCTAAATAATGCTGTTATCAAATGTTCTTGGTGTATGTTGTTGTTGTAGCAATTTGAAATGTGATATAATTTTATAATTCTGAAATAATTGTTTTCGAGGTGTTTATATTCTTAAAATTTAGTAATAAATTGAGATTATTGATTGTAATTATAAATAGTATGGTATGGTGTGTCTTCTAGTAATGATCTTCCCTTCGTTAAATTTATTAAAAAGACAATCCACTTTGAATTAGGCGCGAACAGCTCTCTTCTTCTTCCTCTTGAAAGGTTGTAATTCGCATATATTGCCTTTAAAGGTTGTCGAGTTTTCTTTATTAATTAATGGTTATATTCCTTTATTAAAGAAATCAAATTCAATTCACTAGATAACAAGCGTTTATTCAACAAAATAATGAATTTGCTTAATTGAAAACAATGTTATAATGCCGTATCGACTCACTCAGGTCCGGTCGATCTATGACCTTTATATTGGTATTATACACATATAGGTTCTTTTAACGGTTATTTATAAAAAAGCCAGAGAAGGTCAGGGTCAGAAAGTATAACATTTACAATTCTAAAAATGTATTAAAATTAAACAATATAATGATAGTTATTAATAATAAAAGTTTATATATAATTTTTATTCACCCCAGTTCAGCAAACAGTTTTCGAGTTGAGATGACGAGATTGGTCAAAATGGCCGCCTGGCGCATGCGCGGAGTTCACCTTCTAACACTGACAAGAGTATTTATGGAATAAATATGTCCCTTCTGCGGTTAAATCTTCTTCGCAATCGTATATTATCTTCTGGTGTATAGTTTAATGTCACTGGAGTAAGATGGAAAAGTCACTGGGTGTAAAAATGTTGTTAAATAAGTAGATCAATTGGTGTTTATGTGTGTCCGTTTAACCTCGAATATTCACTTGGTATTTGGTGTGATTCCAGTGTTATTTCGTTTAAATAGTGATATGTGATGCTGTTTATAGGTGTTATGTAGTTCATAGGGCAACTTCACCACTTCACAATGATTAGAATAGTTTAAAATTTAATTTTTACACAAAAACTGATTCCGAACTTTAGTTATACGTAATCGCCATTAAGGTTGGGTTTTATAAAATATTCACGTCAAGTGTGCTCTTCAATGTATAATAATGAACTGCCTGTATTTCCTTCATCTCCGAAACGTCTTAGCCAATTTAATATTAAAAAGACATTGTTTAAAATTGCCATAACTTCCGACACACTTTAATTTCGTGCACTATGCTTATAAAGTAAATTCGTTATTACTTAACTGTTTGAAATATAAAATACATATTCGTTTTCACTATTCTATTCTACTTATTTTGATAGTAATTAAGTTAGTATTACAAAGTTTTATCTGAAAATTATTTCTTATAATTTTTTGGGAGGTAGGCCTAAAATTATACTTCCCTGTCTTCTATGTAAATAATAGCCATTTTAACTAATATAATTATTATTCTATGAAATCTGAAATTTGTATAATTATCAATTCTCACTTATTTTATTGCAATTTAGTATATTAATGATGGTTTTTTCATATAATTCAGTTGTATATGATTCCCCTTCTGATAAAGTTAGTGAACCTATTTCAGTTTCAAATGGTATTTCATTATACAAATAAATAATTTTACTCATAGAATGACCATATCTTTAGAAAGCCTTATTTACATAGTATTTAATATGTTGGGTGTATCTTGCCTAAATATTGTCAGTTTGACTGGTTTATAAGATTAGGTTTATTAATTATTCTGCATTTTAACTTTATTATATTGCCTAGATTTGAATTGTGGCTATTTGCAGAATGTTTTACTAATGTAATTATTTTATTTCCTTCTCTGACTTCTGACTCTGATATATTTGATTAAAAATTAGTTCTCTGATCTGGCATAACAGTAATTATAGATTATACAATTAAAATATAACACCCAGATATATAAAACTGTTGTTCTTAATAACATTGTTTTGGTATATCACCTAATAACATAATAAAAAGTATTTCTACAACATTGGAATGTTATCTAATTTTAGATAATGCATTCCTAAATTAACATGAACAATAAAATAACAATTATAATACTAATATTTCTTATGACTAACCCTTACTTATCTAAATGCTATATTTAATTAGAACCCCACATTTGGATCCATATATAATTGTTAATACCTTCTACTACTCCATCATAAACAGTTAGTTCTGTAATTCCCCATTTTATAAGATTTATGCCCCCTCTTAAAGTATAACCCTGGCTATCTAAGTTATATTCCATTCTATGGAATGTTCATACAGTTTTAGTAGCTTTTTATTAGTAAAATTACTACTTCATTATCAAAGTAGGCACTGTTCACAAAACTTAAAGTTTGTTACTTTGTACTGCTACTCATGCACCTTTCTTAAAGTTTATTAGTTATAATTTGATCACTTACACCTTTCCATGGTAAATTATTACTATATTTACTAGTCTTTTTCTAGTTTTTAATATGAAATATTCAACCATGGGGGAACTGTGAAGATTTGTTTATGCACATTACACAATAACTTTTTGAATGCACTAATATTTACTACAGCTAACACTTTTAGTTTTTTGTCAGTTTTACAGTGATATGGTTTTTTAATGTGTTATACTTTCTTTTTTGGGCATTCATTGATTTTGGGGTTTTTTGGGAGTTCTTTCCCTATGGGGTTTTTGTTTTATATGGGTCGTCTTAATTATTCTTCTTTCTTCTTGAGTTTGGTTATTCTTCCTTCTTCTGTAGTTTTGGATTATCCTTCCTTCTTCCTTCTTCTGTAGTTCTTATTTTTATTATTCTTCTTTCTTCTTTGAGTTTGGTTCTTCTTTATTCTTCCTTCTTCCTTCTTCAGTAGTAGTAGTTTTAATTAGTCTTCCTTCTTCTTTCTTCAGTAGATTTAGTTTGTTCTTCTTTCTTCAGTAATAGTAGTTTTAATTATTCTTCTTTCTTCTGTCTTCTGTATCTTTGATTGTTCTTCTTTCTTCAGTAATAGTAGTTTTAATTATTCTTCTTTCTTCTGTCTTCTGTATCTTTGATTGTTCTTCTTTCTTCAGTAATAGTAGTTTTAATTATTCTTCTTTCTTCTGTCTTCTGTATCTTTAATTGTTCTTCTTTCTTCTCTAGTTCTGTAGTAGTAGTTTTAATTAGTTCTTCTTTCTTCAGTAATAGTAGTTTTAATTATTCTTCTTTCTTCTGTCTTCTGTATCTTTGATTGTTCTTCTTTCTTCATTCTTCAGTAATAGTAGTTTTAATTAGTTCTTCTTTCTTCTGTCTTCTGTATCTTTGATTGTTCTTCTTTCTTCATTCTTCAGTAATAGTAGCTTTAATTAGTTCTTCTTTCTTCAGTAATAGTAGTTTTAATTATTCTTCTTTCTTCTGTCTTCTGTATCTTTGATGGTTCTTCTTTCTTCAGTAATAGTAGTTTTAATTATTCTTCTTTCTTCTGTCTTCTGTATCTTTGATTGTTCTTCTTTCTTCATTCTTCAGTAATAGTAGCTTTAATTAGTCTTCTTTCTTCTTTAGTTCTAATTATTCTTCTTTCTTCTGTCTTCAGTAGTAGTAGTTTTAATTATTCTTCCTTCTTCTGTCTTCTGTATCTTTGATGGTTCTTCTTTCTTCATTAGATTTAGATTGTTCTTCTTTCTTCAGTAGCTTAGATTGTTCTTCTTTCTTCTGTCTTCAGTAGTTTTTCGCTGTGTATGCCTTGGTTTCTTCTGGTCTGGTTTCTTTGACGGGGTATATTAATTGCCTGCTTCTATCTTACCTGGGTAATTTTGTTATTATTATTTTTAGTCTTCTGGGTTTTTTAAATTTGTATTATATTATATTATTTGCAGAAATTTTCTTTATTCAACCTTTCTTGTGAATATATTATTAAACAGTGCATTTTAATTAATTCTCATCTGGATATTCCATATCTTAGAGCTTTATTAATGATCATTGAGTAATGTATTTGTGTGGATTATCTGTCATGCTACAGATTGCTCTCTTCCAGAAGTGATTAGTTCAGATCATACTTAGTTTGTCTGAAATAATTGCTTATGACATTATATTATAAATTATATTTCTTTACTTCCTTCACATTTCTAAAAATTTTTTCTCCTATATTTTTGAGCTTATTTATATCTCATTATTAACTGGATTCTTACTGTTAGTAATAGTCATCTGAGGTTCGTTATTTTTTATTTTTCCATTTTCTTCTTAACTCGTTTCTTTATCCTTGGGATATTTATTCCCTAAAATTCCCTAATACGTTAGCTGGGGCAGTGTCCAGAGGGGCTCTGTAGGCATCTCACTCTGCTGGCCATACTACGTCATTTATTGATTACAGAGGTAAATCATCTCTGACCAATACATAATAATACTGCTGGACTTATCTCAGACAGTCATTAATAAAATTATATAAGAATAGTCCACCTTATGACTATAAAAAAAAATTAAATATCTTTGGATATTTCACTTCGTATACGAACAGATCTATTAATATTTCTATCTTAGTGAATCTCTATCTCAGTTATTTTTCTCAATGGTTAGCTCTGCTGGCATTTTATTTCTCCTTGTGATTGGAAGCTGGTATAATATAATCATCACTTATTATTCAGTGTAAAGTTTTTAATTCTCTGTCATTTTTTGACTGTTATCACAATCTCCTTCTGGTCATTGGTAGCATATATTTTGTATTATATTTTTGTTCCTTTCTTAATTCTTGTGAATCGTTCCACTAGTATTATGTTTTTTCAATTACTCTTTTAATTGTCTTTCTAATAACTGACATTGATTATATGATCATCTTTTTCTTATGGATTTATTTACATATGGTTTTTTCTTTCTTAATCAAAATTTTATTTTGCTCTTGCTTTTTATCCAAATGCACTCTTTATTATTAATGTCATATGTTTAATATCTCTGTTTATTTGACATAAAGTTCTCATTAATTTCACTTCACAATAAGTTTATTCATTTAAATGGTATTAGTGGTTTGTATTGCCATTTCTTTATTCTGGAAAGTTTTTCAGAATTGGTCCCATATATAATTGTTTGTAATGTGTTATCCAAATTCTTTTTCTCCTTGTTCATTTCTAAAAGTTGTTTTTAAAATAAGGTAGTAAATTGTTTTTACTTGGGTTTTTGAATTTTGATGATTTAATTCAAAATTCATTTTCTCTTGTCCATAAATTGTTTTCTAAATAATAGGTAGTAAGTAGTCATTACTTCATTTTTGAATTTTGAGATTTAATTCAAAATTCTTTTTCGTTTTGATCATAAATTATTTCCCAAATAATAGGTAGTAAGTAGTCATTACTTCTTTTTTGAATTTTTACTTACTTCTTCTATACCTTCCATTATTCATAATATTTTTTCATGGATGCCTGGTTATATACTCCCTTTATCCGGTCTGAATCGATCTCCTTTATCTCATAGGTATTGTTATTTTTCACATTGGATATTATATATGGTCCTGTGTATAATAGTAATAATTTTTTCGTTATTCCTTCCAGTGTGCTGGGAAGTTCACGATTTCTTAACAAAATTTTTTCTCCCTTCCCATATATTATTACTTTGCCACTGGCCTTTTGATATTTATTCTGCCGTTTTAACTGGTCTTCTGCCACCTTGTTGAAGAATTTAGCTTTATCAAATCTGTACACATGGCTACTGGGGAACTCGAGGATATCTGTGATCTCTCGTGGGGGTGGTTTCTCGTACATAGCAGAATATGGGGTTATCCCTATAGCTGGATGGTAAGCTAAGTTGAGGAATTCCTCCGTGGCTTCTAAATAGTCTTGCCACCTTTTTTGTTGATGGTGACAATAAGTCCTGAGGATCCTCCCCACTTCTCGCAACACCCGCTCTGCCGGATTACTGCTCGGATGGTAGACCGAGGTTTTGTATGTACGAATGCCCATTGACAATAACGTATCCCTCCAAATTACCCCTTTGAACTGAGTTCCATGATCAGTAATGATCGAAGATGGTTTCCCCAGGTGTGGGATATATTGTTCAGTTAGTATCCCCAGAATTTTCCTGGTAGTCGCTCGGTTAGTAGGGTATAGCTTAATGTATTTGGTGAAGTGGTCCATTATGATGGTTAGGTACCGATATCGGTGTCGACCTCCACTACGGGGAAATGGTCCGCAGATATCGAGGAACACCTTCTCCAATTTCGCTTTGGAAGTGATTGGGATCATCACACCTTCCTTCTTCTCATTATTAGTTTTTACCAGCTGGCAGATCTTACAACTCTTTATATACATTCGGACCTTTCTATTGATGTTTTTTATATAGCAGCTCTCCTCCAGAGCTTTTATTACCTTGAGGGCGCCCATATGCCCGTAACGTATATGGTAATTCACTATCAATTCCTTTTCGATCTGTGTCGGGACCACTACCTTCCAGATCTCTTCCTTCAAAGATGTTTTAATGAACAGTATTTGTTTATTCATCTGGTAATATATAGTAACGGTTTCATCTCCCTCTTCTAGCCGAAGTCTGAGGTTTCTCAATTTTGGGTCCGCTTGTTGGTGGGTACTCATGTTGGTTAATATTGTTGTTAAATCGGCTCTGGTGCTAAGAAGATGATATATTTTCAGCACGCTTTCTTTCTCCCCTTCGAAAGTTTGTTCCTCCACATTGACCCGGGATAATACGTCCGCTACTATATTTTTCTTACCAGGGATGTACTCCCATTGTAGATGGTATTCTTGAAGGGCAAGTATCCACCTCGTTAGTCTGCCATGGTTCAGTTTGCAGCTTTTTAAGAATGAAATAGATTTATGGTCAGTGCGGACAGTCACAGGGTATCCCAAAATGTAAGTGCGGAACTTACCGCAAGCGAATACCACACTCAGTAATTCTTTTTCCGTTACCGTGTAATTCCTTTCGCAGTGGTTCAAGGATCTGCTTGCGAAGCTAATTACTTGAGGTTGACCCTTCTCGTCCTCCTGATACAGTGTTGTTCCCAGGCTGATGTTGCTGGCATCGCAGTTCATGAAGAACGGTAACTTAAAGTTTGGGTGGCGAAGTATTATCGTTTCCAGAAATTTGTCCTTAATTTGTTGGAAAATCCCCTCTTGTTCCTTACACCATACCCATTTGTTTTTAGATGATAATTGAGGTTGGAACCTCGCGGTCAACTCAGAATATTGTTCCTGGAACTTTCTATAATAATTGCAGAGTCCCAGGAATGACTGCAATTGCTTCCTGTTTTTGGTGCCGGGAATTTCTGGATGGCTTCTACCTTTTCTGCCGACGGTGAGATTCCTTGATCGTTTAAGTTAAATCCGAGGAATTGCACTTCTCGGGCGATAAATTTGGATTTTTCCAACTTCAGTGTGACGTTACTGGCAGATAACTTCTCAAGCACATGCTCCACACGGTAACAGTGTTCCTCCCACGTTTCAGATGTTATAAGGAGGTCGTCAACGTACACTGTTGTAAACTGAAGGGCTTCTTGTCCCAATATCTGGTCCATGCAGGTCACAAAGATGGCAACTGAGTTTACCAATCCGAAGGGCAATCTTTTGAATTGGTAATTGCGCCCTTCGAATATGAAAGCCAGATATTGGCGACTCCGTGGGTGCAACTCTACCTGCCAGTATCCGCACACCGTATCCCAAGTGCTGAAGTATTGGGTACCATGGAAGCGTTTCAAGATCTCCTCAATCTCACCGGGCGAGGTTCTATCGTTAACGATTTTCTTGTTAATTTCCCGTGCATCCAAACAAAGCCGGACTTCGCCGTTTTTCTTGGGAATTGCGACAATAGGGCTGGTGTATGGGGATTGGCTATGTTCTATTATATCATTATTAATCATACGATTGATTTCCGCTCTTACTGCCTCTTTTCGAGAATGTGCAATAGGGTAGGACTTCCTATTAAATTCTACTGTATCCCGGAATTGAAGGGTACATTGATAGTTTCTAACCTTGCCTGGCTCATCGGAAAATACTGAGCGGTACTTCTCATAAATTTGTATCAATTGATTCGCTTGAGTATTGGGTAATTTTTCTCTATTAATTCCGCTTCGGAAATCTCTTATCTCCTGTATTTTCTGATACCATAAATCTTCGTCGGTAGTTTCATATACTATATTATTGGAAATAGTGTTAGTATTTGTATGATTTATACTACGTATTTGCTGGTGGATACTGCTGGGAAGTGTTATTTCACTACCGACTAAATCGGCTGTCCAGGTTATATCTCCGGTAAAGAGTGATACCTTCTCCATTCGCAAATCAATAATAGCCGAGTTCCTTCTCAGTACATCACATCCCACTAATATGTTGAAAGGTAATCCTGCTGCAATTAAGAAGACCATGTTCATAGCTATACCCTTACTAACGACATTCAACGATACTTGTTTTCTAATTGTCTTGTTTTGGCGACCAGTGGCACCGATTAATGCAATGTTATTTATAGGTAAGGTTGGCAATAACTTACCACAATTTCCTTGGATTCTCTCCAATTCTGTTGTATTAATTATGGATACATTCGCACCGGTATCAATCATTAGTTGTGCGAATGTTCCTTCAACTTCTGCATTAATGTATATTATTTCATTATTTATTATAGGGAGGCGGGCGTTGTCCTCCTCCAGTAATTCATTTCTAATATTTTTCAAGTAATTACATCGAATGATTGTAATTTTATTGGGATTATTTACTATCGGCAATTCATTTACATACCCAGGCGATAGAAGCAGCAAAAGGTCCTTATTGTTTATTACTGCCTCCTCCCGTTTAAATTCTCCTCATCTTGGTTATTGGAAGGACCAATAGAGGCATCAGTAGGGAAACCTTGAGTTGGTTCCAGCCTTTCCGTTCTCGGTTCGTAGGTTTGTTCTCTATTTGTACGCCGCTCCGGGTCATCCAGGCTAGTACTTCGCCTCGGCAGATTATAACTAGAGTGGTCCCGTTCTCGGCTGCGGTTTAGATCTTCGTACTCGCGTACTCTGCTCCACCGTTGCTGGTTATACCGGCGGTGGTTGTTTCCTTCCGCCCGTATAAAATTTACCCGGGGTCGGGAGAACCTATTGTTGTTGTTATTCTGATTAGGGTAACCCCTATTGTTATTGTCAAATCGCTCGGTGTGATTTGCAGGATTGTTGTTTCTTGGTCTATTCATATAATTATTCGGGTAATAATTACCTCGACTTCCGGAGAGCCCGTTATTATTTCTGTTATTATTTGGGTTTATATTTCCATGGTTATTATTGTTGTTGTTACCATTCGTGGGATGTTGATTATGGTAGTTCGGGTTATATCTATTTCCTTGGTACCCACTGTTGACCGGTTGACTATTATTGTTTGATGACGGATTATTTCGAACTTCCGGCCGCTCGTTCCTTCTTCGGCTCTGCCTGTAGTATTCTTCATTCTCATAGTTCTCCAATAGCTCCGTCATCGCCTGTATGGTCTTTATCTGACTACCTCTTCGAGCTCTTATGACCTCCTCGTCGTAATGATAAGAGAGCTTGTTCACCAGGCATTCCTCTGGTATGGCTGGTTCCAGGTGCTTGGCCAGGCACACCTTCCCAAGAAAGTACGCAGTCATGGTACTGCCAAACTGAGTTCTATATCGGCCATTGCAGATGCTGTCCCTTATTAAATTCTGGGTGGTCTCTGACCAATACTTAGACTTAAACAAACTTTTGAACTGTGGATAATCGGTTATTTCGCTCCTGTTCGCCATCCACCAATTATCTGTCATATCACGGAACGATTCGTCTAATAGTTCACGATTATTGGACCATCGATTACTTTTATGTTTGGCCATATATTCTTCTATACGGGCCAAGAACTCCATTGGCTTCCTTTTATACTGGCGAAAGTTAAGCCATTCTCTGTTCTCGTTTATTGGGATATTAGTAAAGCTGGTTGGTCGGCTCCGAATTGCTTCCATGTCCTCCTGGTTCTGTCTCACTTGACCAGTGATGTTAGTCATTGCTTCCTCCATTCCGTCGCATCTTTCGGTAATTCGAGTTCGTACCTTGCTGAGTTCTTCCTGGCTTTCCCTTCGGTTTTCTTCCGCCTTCTTGCGAGTAGACTCTTCAAGATTTGTGACCTTTGTGTTCACCACTTCCTTGAACTCTTGTACCTCCACTTCCGTCATTCGACATCTTCCATCAACTTCTCTTATCTGTTGATTTATAGTTATGGTTTCGTCTTCCAGCCTTTTGGTCATAGATTTCTTGTTTTCCATGAGTTCCTTGTTCATTTCTTTTCTTAATAGCTCCATTCGTTCGTCTAATTTGTCGAGATTCTCCTGGTTCACTTCCCGTAATTCTTCCCGTAACAGTTGGTTATCTTCTCTTAACTCTTCCCTTAATTGTTGATGATCACTTTCGATTTTCTTATTGGTTTCTTCCATCTTTTCTTCCAAATTCTTCTTATTTTCTTCCATTTTCCTTTCCACCTTTTTACTGGTTTCCTCAATTCTCTTATTGGTCCTTTCGATTTTACGGCCCAATTCTTCTTTTGTTTCTTGGTTGTCCTTCTTCAATTCTTCCCTTAAAGATTGGTTATCATTCTTCAAATCTTCTAATCTTTTATTATTTTCTTCTGTAGTAGTATCCATTTTCTTACTTAATTCTTCCTTGGTAGCTTGGTTGTCCTTCTTCAATTCTTCCTTTAACGATTGGTTATCATTCTTCAACTCTTCTTTTGTTGCTTGGTTGTCCTTCCTTAAGTTTTCTTCCATCTTCTTGCTGTTTTCTTCCATTCTCATGAACATTTCCAATAATTTGTCCATTTTACTTTCTTCTGTAGTCTTAGTTTTATCTATCTCCTGGTCTTGGACATGGACATCCCCTGTTTGAGTGGGTACTTCGGGTTGTTTCTCTGGTGGTGCTGGTTGTTGATGTTCTACCCGTTCAAGTATCTTTTCCACGTCCTCCACTGGGGTCGCCTCCTTAT
Organism: Magicicada septendecula; assembly: GCA_034769895.1. Lineage (NCBI taxonomy): Eukaryota > Metazoa > Arthropoda > Insecta > Hemiptera > Cicadidae > Magicicada > Magicicada septendecula. Next base: position 355,031,975 of record CM068367.1, read on the forward strand.
CCTCCATCTCGAGTTCTTTCTCGGCCTCCGCCGCTCTCTTCTTTGATGTGGCACGACGCATTATTTTCCCTGATTCCCTGGCTGGGTAACCGCTGCCAAGCTGAATTAGGAATTGGGTAAGTAATTACCGCCTTTCAACCCCTAATTACAGCCCTTTAGTTGGACGCCAATTTTGTAATATTACGATGATTGAGTGGGTATAATAAAATAAATAAAAGGTTGATGTATGTAGATTGTGCTCACCTGTAAGCCCCACTGGTTGGGCTAGCCAATTTTGTAATATAAATGTAAATTACAAAATATACAAATATAAAAATATGTGTAGTTGTATGAGAATTGTACTCTCACTATTGTGTGTAGTAATATAGATGATGTCTTCTAGTCTTCATTCGGCTCTCTCTGCTGGTCTTCACTTTGGTAATATATAATTGTAATTGTAATGGTGTTCTGGTATAATATTACCCAGATTGACTTTTATGGTGCGTAGGTGTAGTAATGACGTTCCGCACCGGGAGACGTCGATTTGGTAATGTTCCTAAATAATGCTGTTATCAAATGTTCTTGGTGTATGTTGTTGTTGTAGCAATTTGAAATGTGATATAATTTTATAATTCTGAAATAATTGTTTTCGAGGTGTTTATATTCTTAAAATTTAGTAATAAATTGAGATTATTGATTGTAATTATAAATAGTATGGTATGGTGTGTCTTCTAGTAATGATCTTCCCTTCGTTAAATTTATTAAAAAGACAATCCACTTTGAATTAGGCGCGAACAGCTCTCTTCTTCTTCCTCTTGAAAGGTTGTAATTCGCATATATTGCCTTTAAAGGTTGTCGAGTTTTCTTTATTAATTAATGGTTATATTCCTTTATTAAAGAAATCAAATTCAATTCACTAGATAACAAGCGTTTATTCAACAAAATAATGAATTTGCTTAATTGAAAACAATGTTATAATGCCGTATCGACTCACTCAGGTCCGGTCGATCTATGACCTTTATATTGGTATTATACACATATAGGTTCTTTTAACGGTTATTTATAAAAAAGCCAGAGAAGGTCAGGGTCAGAAAGTATAACATTTACAATTCTAAAAATGTATTAAAATTAAACAATATAATGATAGTTATTAATAATAAAAGTTTATATATAATTTTTATTCACCCCAGTTCAGCAAACAGTTTTCGAGTTGAGATGACGAGATTGGTCAAAATGGCCGCCTGGCGCATGCGCGGAGTTCACCTTCTAACACTGACAAGAGTATTTATGGAATAAATATGTCCCTTCTGCGGTTAAATCTTCTTCGCAATCGTATATTATCTTCTGGTGTATAGTTTAATGTCACTGGAGTAAGATGGAAAAGTCACTGGGTGTAAAAATGTTGTTAAATAAGTAGATCAATTGGTGTTTATGTGTGTCCGTTTAACCTCGAATATTCACTTGGTATTTGGTGTGATTCCAGTGTTATTTCGTTTAAATAGTGATATGTGATGCTGTTTATAGGTGTTATGTAGTTCATAGGGCAACTTCACCACTTCACAATGATTAGAATAGTTTAAAATTTAATTTTTACACAAAAACTGATTCCGAACTTTAGTTATACGTAATCGCCATTAAGGTTGGGTTTTATAAAATATTCACGTCAAGTGTGCTCTTCAATGTATAATAATGAACTGCCTGTATTTCCTTCATCTCCGAAACGTCTTAGCCAATTTAATATTAAAAAGACATTGTTTAAAATTGCCATAACTTCCGACACACTTTAATTTCGTGCACTATGCTTATAAAGTAAATTCGTTATTACTTAACTGTTTGAAATATAAAATACATATTCGTTTTCACTATTCTATTCTACTTATTTTGATAGTAATTAAGTTAGTATTACAAAGTTTTATCTGAAAATTATTTCTTATAATTTTTTGGGAGGTAGGCCTAAAATTATACTTCCCTGTCTTCTATGTAAATAATAGCCATTTTAACTAATATAATTATTATTCTATGAAATCTGAAATTTGTATAATTATCAATTCTCACTTATTTTATTGCAATTTAGTATATTAATGATGATTTTTTCATATAATTCAGTTGTATATGATTCCCCTTCTGATAAAGTTAGTGAACCTATTTCAGTTTCAAATGGTATTTCATTATACAAATAAATAATTTTACTCATAGAATGACCATATCTTTAGAAAGCCTTATTTACATAGTATTTAATATGTTGGGTGTATCTTGCCTAAATATTGTCAGTTTGACTGGTTTATAAGATTAGGTTTATTAATTATTCTGCATTTTAACTTTATTATATTGCCTAGATTTGAATTGTGGCTATTTGCAGAATGTTTTACTAATGTAATTATTTTATTTCCTTCTCTGACTTCTGACTCTGATATATTTGATTAAAAATTAGTTCTCTGATCTGGCATAACAGTAATTATAGATTATACAATTAAAATATAACACCCAGATATATAAAACTGGTGTTCTTAATAACATTGTTTTGGTATATCACCTAATAACATAATAAAAAGTATTTCTACAACATTGGAATGTTATCTAATTTTAGATAATGCATTCCTAAATTAACATGAACAATAAAATAACAATTATAATACTAATATTTCTTATGACTAACCCTTACTTATCTAAATGCTATATTTAATTAGAACCCCACATTTGGATCCATATATAATTGTTAATACCTTCTACTACTCCATCATAAACAGTTAGTTCTGTAATTCCCCATTTTATAAGATTTATGCCCCCTCTTAAAGTATAACCCTGGCTATCTAAGTTATATTCCATTCTATGGAATGTTCATACAGTTTTAGTAGCTTTTTATTAGTAAAATTACTACTTCATTATCAAAGTAGGCACTGTTCACAAAACTTAAAGTTTGTTACTTTGTACTGCTACTCATGCACCTTTCTTAAAGTTTATTAGTTATAATTTGATCACTTACACCTTTCCATGGTAAATTATTACTATATTTACTAGTCTTTTTCTAGTTTTTAATATGAAATATTCAACCATGGGGGAACTGTGAAGATTTGTTTATGCACATTACACAATAACTTTTTGAATGCACTAATATTTACTACAGCTAACACTTTTAGTTTTTTGTCAGTTTTACAGTGATATGGTTTTTTAATGTGTTATACTTTCTTTTTTGGGCATTCATTGATTTTGGGGTTTTTTGGGAGTTCTTTCCCTATGGGGTTTTTGTTTTATATGGGTCGTCTTAATTATTCTTCTTTCTTCTTGAGTTTGGTTATTCTTCCTTCTTCTGTAGTTTTGGATTATCCTTCCTTCTTCCTTCTTCTGTAGTTCTTATTTTTATTATTCTTCTTTCTTCTTTGAGTTTGGTTCTTCTTTATTCTTCCTTCTTCCTTCTTCAGTAGTAGTAGTTTTAATTAGTCTTCCTTCTTCTTTCTTCAGTAGATTTATTTTGTTCTTCTTTCTTCAGTAATAGTAGTTTTAATTATTCTTCTTTCTTCTGTCTTCTGTATCTTTGATTGTTCTTCTTTCTTCAGTAATAGTAGTTTTAATTATTCTTCTTTCTTCTGTCTTCTGTATCTTTGATTGTTCTTCTTTCTTCAGTAATAGTAGTTTTAATTATTCTTCTTTCTTCTGTCTTCTGTATCTTTAATTGTTCTTCTTTCTTCTCTAGTTCTGTAGTAGTAGTTTTAATTAGTTCTTCTTTCTTCAGTAATAGTAGTTTTAATTATTCTTCTTTCTTCTGTCTTCTGTATCTTTGATTGTTCTTCTTTCTTCATTCTTCAGTAATAGTAGTTTTAATTAGTTCTTCTTTCTTCTGTCTTCTGTATCTTTGATTGTTCTTCTTTCTTCATTCTTCAGTAATAGTAGTTTTAATTAGTTCTTCTTTCTTCAGTAATAGTAGTTTTAATTATTCTTCTTTCTTCTGTCTTCTGTATCTTTGATGGTTCTTCTTTCTTCAGTAATAGTAGTTTTAATTATTCTTCTTTCTTCTGTCTTCTGTATCTTTGATTGTTCTTCTTTCTTCATTCTTCAGTAATAGTAGCTTTAATTAGTCTTCTTTCTTCTTTAGTTCTAATTATTCTTCTTTCTTCTGTCTTCAGTAGTAGTAGTTTTAATTATTCTTCCTTCTTCTGTCTTCTGTATCTTTGATGGTTCTTCTTTCTTCATTAGATTTAGATTGTTCTTCTTTCTTCAGTAGCTTAGATTGTTCTTCTTTCTTCTGTCTTCAGTAGTTTTTCGCTGTGTATGCCTTGGTTTCTTCTGGTCTGGTTTCTTTGACGGGGTATATTAATTGCCTGCTTCTATCTTACCTGGGTAATTTTGTTATTATTATTTTTAGTCTTCTGGGTTTTTTAAATTTGTATTATATTATATTATTTGCAGAAATTTTCTTTATTCAACCTTTCTTGTGAATATATTATTAAACAGTGCATTTTAATTAATTCTCATCTGGATATTCCATATCTTAGAGCTTTATTAATGATCATTGAGTAATGTATTTGTGTGGATTATCTGTCATGCTACACTGTGCACAACAATTTTTATTGTATATATTTTTTTACTGTATCTTAATATTACTGTATCTTAATATTGTATATATATTTATTTCAATTTTTTTTATTACAGTGTATATATTATAATTGATATGTACAATATGTAATATATGTATATATGTATACCTTTCCTAACACTTATACGTTAAGACTTCAGTGTTTCGAGTCTTGTATTGGGTATTATAAACTATAAAGTTTGATTTACAAAAATGTATAATTACTTACCGTACGGGAACAGGAGACCAAAGTGCACAAATATAAAGAAAAAGAATAATTAATCTTCCAAAACAGGTATTTTCTAACAAAACAGTGTTTTTAAGAATCAAAAACATCTGGGTTGTGGACAGCAGTTTATCTTCTCGAGTAATCATAAGTTTCAACACTGTATAATAGGGTGGATATGGCTATAAATTTATAAAATTTCATCTAGACCTTTTTATCTTTTCTTTTTTTCTTGTTCCGCAAATACCCAGAAACTCTTTTAAGTTTCCTTTGATATTCATTTTATGTATAGTCTCCAGACCGCTGTTAGAACCAAATTTAAATAATTTACTCCTTAAATTTTTAGTGACCGTCAATCAGTGAATGTTTTAGTGGATGGTTAGTGAGGATCGGTCAGTTGTGTGTTTGGCGTCAGCAACAATTTTCCTGAAGATGACAATAAATATTGTCGAAACGTCGACGCAAAATAACTAAAAGTTGTATTATTGACTGATCCTCACTAACCATCCACTAAAACATTAAATAATTTACCTTATATTTGTTCCGCCAAGCGATCTTCTGTTATATGTTTTTACAATATGTTTCGGGGATAAATCCCTATCCTCAGGTAAAATGTTTATTCACCCTAATGCATAGGGGTGCGTTAAAATTTTCGACGACCCCTATGCATTAGGGTGAATAAACATTTTACCTGAGGATGGGGATTTATCCCCGAAACATGTTGTAAAAACACATAACAGAAGATCGCTTAGCGGTTTAAATATAAGGTAAATTATTTAAATTTGGTTCCTTTGATGTCCTCGTTGAATTCATATAGTCTCTCATGTAACCAAACATCTCATTCCAGTTAACTAAAATGGGAGACTGATACTACTAAAACAAACGTTTGTCAAGTAGTATGAAATCTCGTGGAAACTAAAAAAATACGCAACCTATTTTCATTTACTCTTACGTTTTGAAGTAGAAATGTTTGTTTCATTACAAAATTGAAACGGGCCATGAAACGGCTACAATTACAGTCGTAACGAATGTATTTTCAGACGTAAACGCGTCTAACTTCTAGTTTAATTTCCTGCAAAGTTTGTGGCTACAAATTCAAAATTTGGTCTCGTCAGACGTTATAAAGATAGTTGTAACCGAGTTAGTTGTAGCATGGCTCCTTAACATGTTAATGTAGTAGAAAAGAATTAAAGTTATTTTAAGATTAAGGACGTGCGCTTGAATTGTGCAGAACTTGTGGAGTTTTTCGACTATATCGTGGGAAAACGAGAACCTACCATACATTACGTTTTCTTGTAGAAAAAGTTTTAATTAAAGCAGATTTTTGGCTATTACATGTTACTGGCCATGACCCAAGTCTTTGTTGTTGGGTTTCCTGAGATTACCAAAAGAAATAAATGTCCAAAGAAACAAGAGAGATAGAAGACGCGTGTAGATGGTGTAAGGCCTTGAGCCACTAGTAAAGGTTGACTAGTAGAAATGAGTATTCTATTTATTAAATGAAATAAAAGAAAGGAAACGGGAAATAACCAGCAAAAAGGAGCCAGCGTTACAACTAGTTGGCTGAAAAATTAAAATTTTGGAACAATATAAAGAAAAGTAACTATAAACACGCTTATATGTAAGAGCCTTATTTCGTTTAATCAAGATCTTAAAAGAATCTTCACTGAAGCAAGGCTCTTAGATATAGCGATTTTCAAGTCTGTATGAAATATAATAGCAAGATGAAACCTTTCGGGTAAAATAAAATCAATGTTCAGATTCGTGGATGATAAATAAAATCAAGATGATCTAAGGCCGTCATTTTTAAAGAAAAGAGAAAACGAGATGACATCTATTTTACTTTTGGTTGCTCTCAGATGTATCCCAGAAGATGTTGAGGTAAAGAATAACCTGTACAAAATGGAGTGCAGCAAAATGGTGACAAGTATGAGGATAATGCCTAATATCTGTGGGCCAATGTTGGCAAGTAGTGAAAAGAAGAGGGAGGTATTGTGTAAGGTAATCCTTTTAATTCATATGGATCCCCCACGTGGAACAAAAAACATTGGAATAAGAAACATATTGCCTCCTGGGGGCGAACAGGAAAGTGTTGTTTTGGATGACGTCTGCGTAGCGAACCGTATCCACCCTCGTGGTTGAAGTTATAACAGAGCTAACAGCAATTGACCTGTTCGTGGAAGACAAGATATAATATGTGGATTGCTGCCATGACGTAGATATGCAGACGGCAATTTGGAAAATAGTCAGAGGTAACAGCCGCTACTAGATGACAAGGTAAATTGAAGAAATGATTTATAGACAGTTTACCAAATACCTAAACTCTAGTTGCAATGATTAAGTGCTTGGATTGTAAGTACAGTGTTCTTAATTACTATCTTAACCAAGCTCTAATTGGTCATAGGGCTTTCAAGGCTTATTTAAAGAGAATTTATAAGATGGAATGGCGGATTATGACTATTATGTGGGAGAGGGAGTGATACGATAGTGTAGACACCCATTATTTCGATGCAGTAGATGGAAAGAAATAAGAGAAATACCGTCTCTTAAGCATGAAAGATAGTTGGATCCTGATAAAATGATGACGTATGGTTCATCTAAGAAGTAAATGTACGGCAATACATAGTACGATCAACACCATTATAAGGAACAAAAATTTCGGAACAGAGGCTGAGACTCGAAGCAAGCTAGTTAGTACGAAGGTAGCAGGTGATGATCTCCCAAGAAGAAAAAAGTTTATAGAGAACAGAAACGTCCTGCCTGTGTGCTTATGAAGACGTGTTAATGGTTCCAGATCAGACATGAGGCGAAGAAAAATAATTTTTGCTGAATGGGAATCCCACATTCAAATTTATGAGTACTGCTACCCCTAACAGATTTCTTCTCTTTAAAACAATTTCTTTTAATCTATTTTCATACCTCACGTTAATATTTTGAATTATGCTTAAATAGATATGTTATAATAATATAAGATAATCATGTTTTTGTATTCGTTATACAGTAATAATAATTTTCATAAAAGGCATTTATTTTGTTGCAAAATGGTGCAATATATTTAGTGTTTAATTACGACATTACAATGTAACAATCACTGTTTATTTCAAATAAAAACGTTTGGAATTTCCTGGCGGGTCTCAAGACATTGGAGTTTGAAAAGGACTTTAGAAAGGAACTAAGTTTGAAGTTAGATGTACCGTACATTAGGTTAGCTAAAAAAACGGTAGAACTTGTCAGCTTAAACTAAAGTAAAAAATTACAAAATAAATAAAACTAAAATCCTGTTCAACAAAAGTTTATATCAAATTAAAACCAACGTAGAAGATTTCAATAAAATCAATGCTTTCAGTGAATCGATAGTATCAATAGTACAATAGTACAATCGATAATGAATGCCGACGTGCAACGAAAGTCTTCGTAGAAAGTAACCGTAAAGAGTTTAGGATAAACTATTAATTAAAATTATCAGAATAACGACAATGTGATTACAACAGTTAACTTCTACTTTAAAATATTAAAATTATTAAATAATTATGTCTTTCAGTATCTTGTAAGAGGCATGTGTTTCAAAGTAACTCGTGTTAATTTGTGTTAACACACAAATTAACTTGTGTTAATTTTATACACAAGTGTAAACTTTTATAAATTAAAGAAGTGAATTTGATATACTTTATAACCTACAATATTTGCATAACTGTTATCTTCTTGAAAGCAGAATGTCAGTTCAATAAATTTCTTAGTATGTAATGATTTTTACATTTCTTGTCTTATCATATCCCTTACTGTGGGGTTTTTTTTACCTTCTCATTACTATAAACAATTCTCTGTTCAAAAACTTAAAAACTCCGTTAGAAATAACTATTTGTCTTTCATTATATCTTCTACCATTATAAATTAAATAATATATTTAATTTAATTAATGTTTCCTATTAATTGACATATCTAGAAATGTAAGTCATTGTCAGTATAATAATCAAATAGAGCTGTGATCAAAGTGTCTCCGACCACATAGTGAAGGCGAGAGAACCGCAGTCGAGAGCAACCAAGATGATTGTAATTTCCACGGCGACGGAGTCGTTGGTCGAAACTGATTGTAGTGTTGCTGATACAGCGTGAGACGCTTTCGACAACTAGATCCCGTACTACCTAGAACTTGTGGTGACTGCGGTTATCTGTGTTAATTATTGGAGTTTGTCCGTGTTAACCAAATTTCACATTCGTGTCTCCTACAGTTTGCTATCTCTCTCCCTCACTCTCTCACTTCCTCTCTCTATCTCTCTGTTTATCTCTAATATAAACCACACATACTCGCGCTCTCGCACATATACAAAAACGTAGTAAGGCGGAGGAATATTTTGAAGACATATTATCAGGCAATACAAACGGTATGAACAAGAATCATACTACACGGCAGAACCTGAAGATATTCCTCCTACCCTTGAAGAGGTGTCAATCTGTAATTCTCTCTCTCTCTTTCCTATGGCACTACAGCCCTTGTTGGGCCGTGGCCTCCTTCAATTTTTCTCCCATTCTCTTCTGTCGGTAGCCATCCTTCTCCAGGAACGCACTTTCAATATTTCTTTCGCATCCTCATCCACCGCGTCCTCCCATCTTCTCCTCGGTCTTCCCACTGGTCTTTTTCCATGGATTCTGGTATTCAATAGTTTTCGTGGTAATCTGTCTTCCCCCATTCTGGCTACATAACCAGCCCACCTTAGACGCTGTAGTTTTATGTATCGTGTTAGCGGTGGTTCTTTATACATTTTATACAATTCAAAGTTATATCTTATTCTGCAGCCATGTACGTTATTAACTGGTCCCAGGATTATTCATAATATTTTTCTTTCAAAAATATCGAGAGCGTTTGCTGCTTTGGTACTCAGGATACACGTTTCGCAGCCGTAGGTTAGGATGGGTCTTATTATTGTTTTGTATATCATTAGTTTCGTGTTTCTGTGGATGTCTTTGGATCTGAAGATACTAGATGTGGCGAAATACGCTTTATTGGCTTGGACTATCCGGTTTCGGATTTCGCCTTTTTCTGTGCCGTTTTTTTCTAATATGGTTCCAAAGTATTTAAAGTTGTCCACCTTTTCGATATTGTCGATTGTTCCGTAGTTTCTTTGTCTTCTAGTCTGCACTAATATTTTTGTTTTATCTATGTTGATTTTGAGGCATATATTGCTAGCATTTTCTTTAAGCTCAAAGTACGTTTCTTCTGTTCCATTTTTTGTCCGACACATTACGTTGATGTCGTCCGCGTAGGCTGCTAATTGGACCGATTTGTTTGTCAATACGTTATTTCTTCCTACTGACTGTTTTCTGATGACTAGGGAACGGATTTTCATGTAAAATAAAAAGTCAAATATGTATATATATTTATGTAATTATTTTTTCACGAATATGTAACAAAAAATTAGAAATATTTAAGAAAAAAAAGCACAAAAGTTACTAAAAAATTAACATTTACATTATTATTTATTACTAATCACATGATATTTTAAATTTTCAAATTGAAATGTCGCCAAACAAGTCTAAGAATAATTTTGTATCGGCTGAAAGAACGTTATACATCTACCGATGTAATAGGAGCGTATTTGAAAGACGCTATGTCCATTGGAGTCAAATCTACATCAAATTGTCCGTTGACCTCATTTCCGGCATGGATGTCTGCGATGAGTTTCACATCCTTCCACCCAGGGTTTTTCTCCAGACAGTCATCCATTTTTTTCTTTATTTGATTTCCATTTTCGCCCTTTGTTTCTTCTAACTTTTTGATTGCATCCTTGACAATAAAAACGCTGTCCACTAATGATATGTTCTGAGCCTCCAGTTTTGTTATTGTAAGTGCTAAAAAAACAGCGTTGAACAAATATAGGCCAAATCGTTCTTCAAGCCATGTTTATCCATTATATATGTCGCTAGGCCTATTTGTATTGGTTTAGCTGAATCAGGATCAAGTTTAGAAACAACGTCTTTTATTTCATTAAAATTGTCACAATAATACTGGGGTGCTTCCAACCAAGTGACCCATCGTGTAATTACTGGTTGAGGGGGTAAACATAATTCTGGATAACTTTGCTTTAAAACTGCAACTCGGCTCGGAGCTTTTAAAATATTTTTTTAACAGTTGATATAAGTACACCGACATCAGGGAACATCGATCTCACAGTTTCAGCAACTCTATGCATTGCATGGGCCAAGCATGTTAGATGTATCATTTTTGGGTAAAACACCCTCAGTGCATTAGGCTACCCGCTTTCACCATGTAAGGTGCAGCGTCCGACAAAAATAGTAAAACTTTGTCATGTAAGACACCATTTGGCCAAAGAAGACCCATGGAGTCATTAAAAAATCACGTGATATGGTTGCATGGTTACAATTTCCAAAACTTCACAATTTAAGAGAAATGGTGTTGACGGTGTGTCAGAGCATAGTTTTCCAACAATTATATTTGCAATATATCTGCCTTCAACATCTGTCGTTTCATCAATGGAAACCCAAACAGTCCCAGTTTTAATGTTATCTCGAATTGTATTAAGAGTTTCCATGTAAATATCTTTTAAATAGGTTTTTCTCTGTGTGCTTTCATCAGGCATTTTTTTTAAATATATTTTTCTAAAAAACTCTTGAAATCAGGATTGTTGATTTTGTGAATTGGTATATCTGCTCTGATTAAAGCTCGGCACAGATCTGTATTAAATGTTGACTTACCACTTCCTGTGGAATCAGTGGAAGAAGCTGTTATAAAAGTTTGTTTCAGCCTTGATTTTCTCTCTTTGTTCTCCTTGTGCTTCGCGGTAGCGATATGTTGTGTCACTTGAAACCGTTGCGATACGGAAACCACCTTCTCACAAAACGAACAGTATAAAAGCTTTGCATCACTTACAAATGTTTCGTTCGGAAACTCGCGGAGGTATTTGTCCACTAGGTCTCTTGATTTTGCTGCTGTTTTTGGCATGTTGTAGCTGTAGCCGAATGACGTTACACTTAAGGAGCTAAACAGTAACTGAACTGAAGGGAGTCAGTGAAGGGAAGGGTAAGGGACAAGAGTGATCGTGAGATAGAAATGGAAAAGTAAAGAGAGTGAAATTTCTGGAAATCAGAAATGACTCGCTCCGACTGGTAGAACTGAAAAACATGTGCCACTTTTACAAAGACGTTTCGCGGAATCTCGAAGAACGGCAGTTCAAAGAATGAGTAGATCACGGGTAAACAACAGAAGTATATTATTGTTTTACTGGTTAAATAATATCTTTCTCAAAACTCATAAGTTCGACTTTTTGAGGTTTGCAATTCCACATAAACTGTAAATACGTATGCATTTCTAGTAAAAAAAATTTATAATACAATAAAAACAATGAAATATGTAACAAAAAACAGTGATAGGGCGAATATGTAAAAATATGTATTTATACTAGAAATATGTAAAAATATGTAAACTAAAAATGGGTTTAAATGATTCAGAATGCCATAAAACGTCTAAATCGAGCTTTTAAATGCCAATCCTTAGCTCAGAAAAAATATGTAAATACATATAAATCCGTTCCCTACTGATGACATATTCTAGAGCTAGATTAAACAAGGTCGGGGCCAGCCCGTTTCCTTGTTTTAACCCTCGAAAGATTACAAATCCTTCTGTCATATGACCTTGTATTCGTACCTGAGCTTCTGTATTAGTCATTGTTAAGTTTATCATCCTTACCAGTTTCACTGGTATGTCGAATTCGTATAAAATATTAGGTAGTTTATCCCTATCTATCGAATCGTAGGCTCGTCTAAAATCAACAAAAATATTATAGACGTCTATATCTTGATCCCACGCTTTACTCAGAACTTGTCTGACTGTATATATTTGGTCTATGGTGGATCTTCCATTCTTAAACCGGACTGATATTCGCCGAAAATCTCTTCAGCATATGGCTGTAATCGTTGATTGATTATGTATGTGAAAATTTTATATCCGGAGCATAGTAGAGAGATTTCTCTGTAGCTCTGGCAGGATAACGTGTCCCCTTTTTTATATATAGGACAATATAACGGTTTCCTCCATTCGTCAGGGATTTGTTCTGTACTCCATATAATGAGTATTAAGGCGTGCGATTGTTCCACGAGTTTTTTTCCCGCCCCACCTAAATAGTTCAGAGTGAATTTCGTCAATTCCTGGAGCTTTGTTATTTTTCTGTGCTTTAATTGTCTCTTGTATTTCCTGCATTAATGGTGGTGGTTCGTCATCGCGTTCGTTTCGTCGTTTTGGCTCTTGTCTATTTCTGTCTTTTGTTTCGTCCGTTGGGAGCCTTTTGAAGTATGTTTTCCACGTTGTCTTAATTTCTTCTATGTTACTGATTATTCCTTCATTTTTATTTTTGCATAGATTTGTATTTGGTTTATATCCTTGTTTTAAATTTTTAATAAGTTTATATGCATCTCGTGAGTTATTTTCTATAAAGTCTTTCCATTTTCAATATTTTGTTATTCTCGAACTTTCTCTTTTTCTGTCTGCAAGTCTTATCTGCCAGCTTCCTTTTTATTCTGAACTCTTCTTTCCTTTCTCGTGTCCTTCTTGTCATATATAATCTGTGTGCTTTATTTCTTTCTCCAATTGCCCTTTTGTACTCTTCGTCGAACCATTGGTCCGTTTCTTTTCCTTTGTTCATTCCTAATATTTCTTTTACCGCTGTTTTTGTAGTGTTTTAATGTTTTCCCAGTGTGATTCTAATGTTGGGTTTTCTTTCTCTTGAAGTTTTTCGCTGATTTATTTTCAAGTTTATCCCGGATGTCTTTGTCTTTCAGTTTATCTATTACTTGGTCTTGGATATCTTGTATATCTGTTCAGTAAACAAGTTCAAATTTCAAGGTTCAGAAATTACATGGTGATAACGATATAGATCACCACAATAAAGAAATTATGGCTTTTCACGAAACAAAATCTGTCAGTTTTTGTGAAGAACATAAGTGTAGAGCAAGTCAAAAAGTTATTTTGGAATATGCTGTAGTCATGTCAATGATAACCGCTAATAAGCTGTACAAATTCCCGGTGATCTGTGAAACCATTAACAGAATACTTAAAAGTGAGATCTAAAGTCAGAAATGAGAGGTACAAGGAATTGTCAAAAATGAAAGATAACGAGTGTACTATTTTTGATTGTATAGGAAACCAGGATATAAGGGTTATAATAAATAACAAATGCAGAATGCATAGAGAGATATGCCGAGAATATCTAGGAAGATAAAGTACGTTAACCTAAACACAAACTTCTAGAGTGACGCTTTTTGGAAGACCGAGGAAATATAAGTGGAACAATTGCCTAAGTGGAAAGATAAACAAGCACATTGCCTAACTCCTGTTAACGGAAAGACACAGAAGGAAGAGCAGGAGGAACGGAAGAAGAAGAAGAAGAAGAAGAAGAAGAAGAAGAAGAAGAAGAAGAAGAAGAAGAAGAAGAAGAAGAAGAAGAAGAAGAAGAAGAAGAAGCTGATGATGATGATTATTATTATTATTATTATTATTATTATTATTATTATTATTATTAATATGATAACGACTAAAAACCCTGGTTATTATATACAAACACTAACATCAAACAACAAAATGTATTGTAGTGTATTTAGGATAGTGATTTAGTGTATTGTAGGATATCGTGTAGTTCGAGAAATTAACCTTAATAGAAAGAGTTATGTATCGTAAAACTCAATAGTAAATTTTCAATAAAAAAACGGTACTGCTGGCTGAAAATATTACACTGAATTTTACACTCTCACATGATTTTATCTACATGTGTTACCACGCCATTGATACAAAGCTAAGTTTAATGTGTATGTGTGGATTTTTACGAGTTGTCAAACTGTAAAGTAGGGATGCAATGTTCATTTTATTTCTAATGTAAAAATAAAATACTATGAATAACATTGCACATTGACTTCACAGGCAATTTTGACCTGCACTAAAGGACAGGTCTAACAGAAGTTTACGTTTAGCTATGTCAATCTTATTTAACGAAATTGATATTTTACCAATTCCATAATTGTAGTAAAAAAAGAAACAATGAAGTTCGGCTAATCTTCAGCTTACCCCCTAAGGGCTTAAAATTAAATTTAGCGCTCATATCATTGATGGATGAACATAAACGTGAGGCGTGACTGCGAAACGTGTCTTATCTTCAGAGTTTAAGACCAAGAGTTCGAGGTCAAATATTTGAACGACACTGTAGTAACAACGGCATATACGTTAAGGGTGGCGCCACACACACATGTGTTTGCGTACGTACCCTCTTAGGTTTGAGGCGCCATATCATACGTATAGACAGAAAATTTCTATCTTTGCTTTTAACTACTATTGTTGTATCTTACTAATTGAACTTTAATAATGGTTCTATAAACTACCTTATATCTAATATTTTTAACACGGAGTATTATTAAACTTTTATGTAGGTTTAACATATGTACATTATTAAATTAAAGTAATGCAAATTATTTACTTTTTGTAGAATGAAATAACAATAAATAATTATTACTTTTAAGACTACCCTCCGCTTTTAATTTTCACTACCGGTTTTCGCATACTACCGTGTTAACTCTTCTGACTTGAAATATTTTGAAATTTAAGGCACTTCATTCTACAAAGCCTCTGCTAAAATTTTGATAAGAGCTTCAAGGTTTTAGTTTTAATTTCTGAAAGCTTTAGTTGTCATATATTTTACAATATTTGAAACGCGCACAATAAAAAACAGACGGCTAGTTTATGCAAATAAATGTTATTCAAAGCGATATTTAAATATGAAAGAAAGTTGGTTAAACACCTTGACGGAATGAATGGGATAATCTAGGAAAATCTGAGTAAGCTACATAAATAATCATATTGTTGGAGTTTGCATAAACTTAGGCGATGAAGAAAGAGTCGAGTAGGCCTATCGTAATAAAAGCAATGAGTTTAAGTGAAGTGGTGAAGAAGGAGTGAATACTATCAAGAAACGCGATTTAATTTATCCAAGAAAAACACAAAAATATCACAGTCAAATGAAAACGCAAGTTACGGCCGACACAAATCACGGATTTGTATCTGGTCTGACGTGTATGTTAGATAAATTATTTTCTCGTGGTCTCATGGAAGATTTTGTTATATTAGTTCGTGAAGTATGTAATGTGTCACTAGTCACGATTTATGAAGTAAATACTGATTGCACCATATTTAGATTGTATATTATACACTCGTCATCTGAGTATTGTCACCGAGTATTACCCACAGACCACAAGTCTAATTTATGAATGCTGGACATTTGTATTTCCGGCAACTTCATCGTCTGTGGGCAAGGTAAACGTTTTACGAAACACACATGAAGATACGAGTTTGCCATGCTACAACTATAATTTTACAATGACTTTTCTGTTTTGGAGGGTGGGCGAGAT
This sequence comes from Magicicada septendecula, assembly GCA_034769895.1. NCBI lineage: Eukaryota > Metazoa > Arthropoda > Insecta > Hemiptera > Cicadidae > Magicicada > Magicicada septendecula. Next base: position 355,048,153 of record CM068367.1, read on the forward strand.
AGTAAAAATAAAATTCTGAGAAATATACGTACAAAACGTGGACGCCTACTGCAGTCTTTTGAAAATAATCTGTTGTTAAACAAAACATGACGGCAGATCATTTCAGTTCATGAACTGTTTTCTTGGAACAGCGATATAAAATTGATTTACTAGATACAAACTATAATTGCCAATATTGCAATAATACAACGTAGGTTGTAAGGTGTAAACAAAATGAGAGCCCAGTCAACGTTGTTTGTGAGCTGCGAATTCTGAGAAATAAAAGTGTAAATTGTTTATATCACTTCTTCGCTGTTCAGTCTGTTCGCTTAGTTTTAATGAACTGCCCATTGAAGGAGAATTGTCACAATGGTTCCTCGAGGACGAGAGAACGTATTTGTCGTCGGTTAAGCATTCACAGGTGCACAGACGACATTCAATGTCATCAACACCTTAAGATCAATGTCATCAACAACAGTTAACGTGTTATCAGTTTTCGTATTTTCTCTTGTTCCATTCTACTACATTGGCTATTAGTTCTAGTTCTTTTATCTCATCGTTGTTCCGTTGACTCGCAGTAAGGCCAAATACTATTTTATTACTTAATATCTTCTCTTTAGTTTGTCTCCTACTGGTCACATTGTGACAACGTTATCAAAACGGGATAATCTCTACTCAAGATTGGGAATAACGGTTATCCATCCTATCGCTTTCAAATTGTTCTCGTAGTTTTTTGTCTTCACATAGTCTATTACTGCTATTTCAGTTCTTTCTGTTAATTTTACATTCGTCATGCTATCACATTCATTCTTATCTGAGTCTTATTCAGCACCTAAAAATTTAATAATCTACAGTAATATTTTTTCAAAATTTAAATTATTATAAAATAATTTTCGAAGCGGAACAAATATTGGGCCTATCTATACAGTACTGGAATAAAAGGAAAATGTGTATTAACTATTACATAATACAAATATTTTGTAGACAAATTTGCAACGCACATCTCACTTACAGTAGCACACGTTATGAAAGGAGATAAACAGCTGTAATTTATTGAGAGCGTTGACGACAGTAACTGTCTGCGACACCCCCGAAGGCACTGAATCACCCCTTCCACAAACTTCTTCATTCTTATTCTTATTCTACGCACTTTGCTTTGCGTGGGTATGTAGAGATATACAAAACTCATTTATATGCATTACATTATGCAATAAATAATATTTTTCAACTTAGTATCTATGAGAAGCTTACAAATACGTATCCGATACTACTAACCTTGGAACGGATTATAGTATGCCTCTGCTGTATCGATCAGGATGGTGAATCAGTTTCAGTGGCGTAGCAAGTGACCAGCCATACTGCGTCTTCTTTCCGCAACGGTTCAAATCAGAATCCTTCTTTCATCCACTCTTTTCAGGCCCTTTGTAGTCACTCTTTCTGTCCAAGTATTAATAAGGTCCTTTTCCAGCACCTCATCTCAAAAGCTTCAAGGTAGCTCCTTTCGAATTTCACCTGAGCCCAGGTTTCTGTACCATATGAATCCTGGTACAGTTTTTATGAAAGGTTTTATGAATTTCTTCCTAGTTCCGAGTGACACGTTTCTGGACGACAGAAGAGATTTTTTCTAAAAAAATGTCTTTTTGTGTTTGTGCAGCTCTACTTTTTACATTACTAGGGCATCTTCCAATATACTCAAAGGTATCAACTGGCACAAGCTTCCCAATGTCCAGAAATATCGCAGCCTTAGGTTTTTCCATTTCTAAAACATTTCATTACTTTTGTTTCTTCTTTATTTTATCGTCATATTGTATTTATCTTGCAGGATCTTGTACATTTTTTTAATTGTGCATTCTTCTTCATTAAGTGTGTATTCTTCTTTATTTGGTTAAGTGTGCGCTTCAAACTTCTTCATTGTTTTCTGAGCTATTAGGAACGTTTTATAACGGTCGCTATTAATTATTTTTCCACTGTTGCTGGTTTTCATGACCTTCTTCATTGTGTACTCTATACACAAGTTGAACAGTACTGAGTACTGGAGGTAACCCAGAGCCTTATCTAACACCTTTTGATGTGTTTGCTTTAGTGTTAATCCCAACTTATAAGAGCTCTCTGGTTCGTGTAGAGTTGCAAAATAATTCTTCTATCCCTATAGTCTTCCCTTATACCTCCGCGGACTTGGATCAATTTATTCCAGTTCATGTTATTAAATGTCTTTTGATGTCAACAAAGGCTATCACGATATTTTTAGTCAATCACAAAATCTTCCTCATAATTATTTGCAACGACAATATGGCTTCTCGTGTTCCCAAATTTTTCTGAAAAAGAAACTGATCTTCTTGTAAGTTACTGTTAATTTTTTTTCCACCATCCCGGTCTATATAGCAGAAATGAGCTCTTTAATCAAGAAGAAATAACACTTAAACAGCAGACTGGTAGTTGTGGAAATATGGTCAATGTACTGAATATCCCTTCAGAACATTTTAAATAATTTTGTAGACATAATTGTTCACTGTTTGCCATTGATATCAAGAAAGCAACAGAAGCCAAATAAGTTATAATAAACGAAGCTGCACAATTAGGTAATCCTATACATTGAAATGTTATAACCCTATTAACATAAGGGCACTATAGCTTATTAAATAACTGGCACCTAAAATAACACAAAATTGTATTCACAACAAAAAGAAAGGAGATACTTTGAACGACAGTTTCATCTCGGCTCCTCCGTTTCCTTGTTTTGTGTTGACTTTCTCTTTGACGGTTTTATTAGCTGTACAGGTATTTTCTTAATTTGTTATGTAAAAGGAAGTTGCAGCTACTACACAAGAACATACATTATTAGAAATCCTATAACTAAAAAAGAACTATATATAGGTTAATGCACCCCACATTTTGGCCTAGATGAATACGTAGCTAAGTAGGTTTATATTTCTGCGTTACATTATATGTAGGCCTACTCACGCTCTGTGACTATGTGCTTCTAAAAACAGGTCTTCTCCTTAACTAATCGAGAAACTGAATTGTGAGTCAGTCTTGGGATATAATTGTCGTGACTTGTTTTAGTAAATCGTACTGCTATAGCGTTACTGTTACAAAAACTTCGCTAAATACATATATTGGCTGTAAACTATCTTTCGAGGGTATTCACAATACCATACGTGATTGACAGTTGGTGAACGTAATTTTCTGGCATGTTCTGAATGTCTTTATCAGCTCTTTATTTGTGGAGTAACGATGTCTGTGGTCTTATTCTGCCATTAACTGTCGAATGAAATGTTTCTGCACTTCTATTTGAAACTGGAACTTGAAAACTTCTATTAACTTCTGTACAATAGTCACCGAAAAATATTGGTGACTTTGAAACATGTTAGAATAACATTTTCTAAAAGACAACAAACTCTCGTCAATTTCAACTGTTTACCAGTGCCCTCTTAAATGCCTGATTCTTAAAATTGGTGGCCACAGGCGTCTTACGTATAATTGACAAAATCTACTCCGGTTGTGCTAACTTTTTTCATATTAAAGTTGTATAAATTATGTTGAAAATAAATGTCAACAGTGAGATTCAGTTTCTTGACATATCACGGATAAGTTCCTAAAAGACTCTTGATAACAGGCACAGTGGATTCCTAATACGAATTACGTACAAAGTGTACTGTTTGAAAATGTGCACACTCGATAGTGAAGAGAAGCACCCAAGAAATTATCTCTGGATTATGAAAGTAGCACAAATATCTAATTATAAATTATGATAGATTAAAAGACATGATGTCGTTTTCTTCATACTCAGTATTGAAAGTAAAAAAAAAGCAAATATATTCACTAACGATCTTACAGCGTACTTATTGTAAGGGATTTTTACATCAAGGTTTGTTCATGAAAATAGGATTACCTGAGGTGTAGGCAGCATCATACGCAGTAACTATCAATGTCAGGGCTAAAATCGTAACGTGAAAAAACGGAAATATAGAGATAAAATTTGAAGTTCTCGGAAGTATAAAATAAATTGTGTAAATGAATAATAACCTACAAATAAGGCATAATGTATGCACTTGTTTATGAGAATGAAGTAAACCAAGAGTGGAATTAATGTGTATATTACTCAAATTGGCAAAAGTTCATAACTATCGGGCAAGATTATACAATACTCTCATTAAAATAAAGCCACGCTCGCTTAACGTAAAACGTGAGAACACAAATGAACATTTGCTTGTACCGAGGCGACAAAAACCTAACCTAACCTAACCGAGGCCCCAACCAGTTTCAGTTAGTATAACGAAATGCGTGAAGTTTGTGAATACAAGTTCGTTTATCTTGTAATTAATACAACAAAATTATGTTAACTACGACGACTTGTGGCCTCAGTCTTTTATTATATTCCTTTCGGCGAACTTAGGTACTATTGTCGAAAATCATCAGACGTTACATTTGCGGTAGGGTTAAGCGACTCAATTTATTTTTACAGTGATCACATATTATAAGATCACATAATATCAGACACCTGTACTATAATATAAGATACGTATTATCAGATATACTTGTAACAATATCATTTTACGGGTACACAGTGATCACATAAGGTACTAGATAACATTGTCTAATGATCTGGACCTAATTAAACACGGCGGAACTTTTCTACACTATAAATTATTCAGAAGAATAAGATTTTCATCGGACACGTATAATTATGAGTGTGCGCGCCCAGGTGTGTAGTGTGCATATTTGTGAGGGCGCTAAATTGTCAGTTAATACAGCACAGTTCAAATATTTAGCCCCGAGCACACGTTCTTAACCTTGGCGAGATAAGACACGCTTCACCCGTCTCAAATTAGATTTATGTTCATCTTTCACTCTGATCTTGTTCCGTCCACGCTTTGTGTATCTTAGATTTATCTTATTTATTTTCTTGTTTCCTCGTGCGCAGTTCGATGAATATTCAAACACTAAACACACAATAAACATCGCGCATGTTTGAACGTATTGAAATAATTTTAATTGTTCTATACCGGCCAGCTGTGAAAACGGAAATTTATAGGCCTAAATGTTTTTACATTTTCGAAATAATTTTTAACCATATTAGTTCACTGACTTTAGGAAATATAACAATATAAAAAAAAGATTTTTTATTAAGGCTTTGTTCTTAACTAATTAAAAATCTGTCATAGGAGAGACGTTAAGCGTAATATGTCTCTTTAGTAATTCTTAATGTTAAAACATTTTTTGGTGTGAAAGTAATGTTGTAAGACTTACGTTGTTACATGACGTAAGTTGATAGATCAATTCAATTCAGTTTATTCAAATCAGTTGATACTATATATTCAATTCAGTAGCGGCAATTAAATTTTAAACATTGTTAAAGGTAGACAAAGCAAATATCGTAAAATGAAGATTTAACATTACTATAAATACTAATAACACATCTGTAGCATTAGTTACCGTTGTACCTAACGCGTAATGATCTATGGGGCTATATGCAATGCCTAGCTAGTCTAATATTTAAAATATTATTGTTATAGAACTGTACAATAATAATAATAATACACAAAGACAATATACCAATTTATTTTGTAAACAAAGCTTACAAAGTTTGGAAGGTGATCCAAATTTGCAAGAAGTGTTGACAGATATTAATTCTGTCAAAATATTAATGTCATGGGTAATGACATTAAAATTTTGCCTCAGTCCAGTTTCACACTGGTGGTATTACATTAAATATTAGAAATGTATGTTATAAAGACGCAAATGTCTTATCTGTTTTATTCTGTAAACTTTTTATGCAAGGTTCTGAGAAATCGGCAGTTGCTCGTCAGTCAGACAATACAAAAACCGTTATAAAATACAGTGTTAAACAGAGAAACCTCAATTGTTTACGAGAGGATAATTTTATAAGCAGTGGATATTTTCAAACATAAAAATAATTTCACCACAGATAGACTAAAGATAAGAGAAGAGTAGGGAGGAGTTTTAGCCAGGTTGCAAATGGTCTCCTGCCGTGTGAGACAAACAACAATAGCTGACTGCAGGTGGTCTCAGCAAGTAACAGCAATATTGGAGCTTACGCTGCGTTGTATTTTTGACATTGTGGCAATGACCTATAAGCTCCCTTAGCGCGGCGGGTGTTTATTGAACTTGGAACCTACGCCTCGTACACTAGTACCTACATGTTGTAGATTTATTCTACGCATCGACTTGAAGCAACCCACTCCAAGAAGTACTAAACGTCACCAGAAAAACGGAAAATGAATGCCATCGCCCACACCAGAAGAACCTGAAGATGCCATCACCATCATCTGAAGTTACAAAACTCTTCATGGGTTTTGGCTTGTTGCAAGTGACTATCCCATGTGTCTCTACTATTTTCTCTAACCTCCCAGTTTCTCATCTTAAACGTTACAGGTCCTCCTCTGCCTGATCCTTCATTATTGGTTTTTCTCTGGGCCTACTGCCCATGAGCCTCTGATAAAGTATTCGCTTTATTGGCAGTGTTTCCTTAATTCTTTCTACATGCCCAGACCGCCTGAGGCTACTCATTTAATAAAACTTACTATATCAGTGTATACTGAGCGGTAGAGCTCAGAATTATAGTGTCTACCCCAATGTACCCTCAACCACTTTATTATACATACAACTGTTCACTAATTACCGTTTATGCCCATATTTCTGAGCTATATGATGACACTGGCCAGCATGCCACAATTATCATAAGTGTTTAGTAGTCTACTCACTTAGTGTAGTTTGTAATGGCATCTGATCTGAGATGCTTCACCAGTTCATAATATGTTATATTTGCCAGATGCTATCTTCTAATTAATTCTGAGATGTTATTACTATTGGTTGTGATCTCAGGTCTTAATAACCAGCTATATTTTGTATACGCCTGTTTACAAAGAGATATATATGTACATCTGCACTGCCCGATGAGCTTGCAACGTATCAGTAGTTTTATACATAAAATATTATATACTTCTTTCTGGCAAACTTACTTTCCTGTAGGCTTTCTGAAAGCATTAAAAGCGTGTAGGTCTATAAGATACCGCCTTGATTCGGCTGGCAGATCTATTTCATATGCGTATTGGGTAATTGAACATTTTCGTTAACAAACCTCTTGTTTGGTAACTCTTGTATTTTGGCAATCCTGTAAAACCTTATTCTGGACCAGGTTAAGAAGTAAATACTAGGAACTATATATATGTCCTAACATAATCCGGTGTGGGTTATATACAAGCGTGATACACTTTTATGGGCTTTGCGTTTATATGTTTTTGTACTGTTACTTAAACGTTTTTTGAACTGTTACGTTACGTTGTCTACCTAAACGTGATGGGATGTTAAATTCATAGATTGCCCCATACAGCTGTGCTCTATACACACTAACATCTGCACGTTTAAAATGTATAAATAAGTTACTTGAAAATATGTTTTTTACACGCCATAGTCATGTGTTTTCTACAGAACCTGCCTCAGTATGAATCTTTGCTGTGTGTTTTTTTCACGTATTCACTTTGGCACTTCGTAATAATGTTTTCTACGTTCCGGAGCATAAACCACGTTGACAAGCCGTAATTCCTCTAAAATTATCACGATCTAATAAAACACCTGTGAGGCACTTATTGACCATTATAAACGACATGGAAAACGACCTTATAAATTTGCCTCAACGCATTTTCACATTGATGGTATTACTTTCCGATGAAATAGGTACAATTATTGTTATGTATCATTCCATGAGAATTTTGCTTGTTTTGTACAAAATATACAACCAAGAAATATGGTTTCTAATGCTCCCAGTCCTTTCCTGTAAGATGCTGAATAGTTTTTGTAATTTGTAAAGTATAAGATAGAGTAAAATAAAAATAAAGAAACAATAGAATTAAAACAGAGTGTTATTAAGTGCACGTTCTTGAGCACAACCTTCACAAGTACAGTAGTCTTCTAAACGGCTTTCACAATTTCATATTACTTCTGGAATAACTCAATAAACAATATTATTAGACTGAATGGCTCATTGTTATTGAAAAACATTTCTTAGGCGTAACACCAGACCGCTCTAAAACACCGCCTCCCCTACTTCAGTATATTGCTTCAGCATACTTCTTGATTTTTCGTCCACCCTTCACTTATATTCATATAACGCACACTTATTAAAACTGCATTCGTATCATCTCATCGGAGGTTTCATCGACCAGATTCAACGGCCCCACGCATCTGTTCTACTACTTCGATAGTTCTATTACATAGGATCAGCTGGAACTCTATATTCCCTGTTTTCTCCGCATAACAAAACATAGTTCTTTGTATTTTTAGCAGGCTATTTATAATGTATTTCTGTCAACAATAAATCTTCCGAAAGACAGGAAAGCTGTTTGCATTGTCTGATTTTTCATCATTTTTATTACGTTCTATCGCTTTACTTTATCTTTGTCGCCGCGTCGGTTATTTGTTTACGTTTTCACATAATGCTGGCACTAGTACAGGAAATAAACAAACCTACAATGTTGGTTACCTACAAATACGGATACAAAACAAAGGTTACGGTACGGTTTTGTTTTGTTGGCAGGTAACAGAGTAGCAGATAGCAGTGGTGTTCCACTTCGGCGGAGATTCCTAATGATATTTCAAAATAATGTCATAACGTTAAAACGTATCTGTAGTACATTCCATCAAGGGAAACTATAATTTACAGAAGAAATGTTGAAGTATAAGGGCGTTTAACTGTTTTACAAATATTTTGACATATATTTTTGTTGAATATTATTTATCCAGCACCTTTAGGATTTTGTTAACGTTTGTTTGTAATTTTGTGTGAACAAATGAATATAAATGATAACAACAAAGACAGAATTTCTTATAAGAATGCATGAATGTTAGCCAACCCTATTTAAACTATGCAAACAACCACATATCTTTAAAATAAACTTCATTGATTATCATGTTATAGAATGGTTCGTCAATGTATACGATCACGGCTACGCGCGTGAAGAAGGATGATGCAGCTTCTGCTATAAAACATACCCATATCTTTGCTGTTTTTAATGTTTACAAAAGCCGAACTCAAAAACTTTACAACTTTAATCGGTCTTGTTGATAATCCTGGTAATAATTACAATGGTTTTAACCTCGTACAAAACTTTCAGAAACGGAATTACGTTGTTCAAACGTTGTTACCAGTCCGTATCAGAGGTCCGAGAAAGAAGTACTTTCGAGACACAGTATTGGGCCTAATTACGATCGTTACTGCAGTCACAGTTTATCTCCAACAATTATGGTCTGCATTTGTGTTACAGGCTCACAGTCTATGTGTCTGCATTTGTCTGCAGTATTTTCACTCAGACTCTGAAGTAAAAAAGAAAGGCGATGAGTGTGTAAAAAAGTGAGGATGGACACTGTGTATGGTGAAGCTGAAACATTTCTGTGCTCTGATTTTAAACACTATTGGATATGCACCAACATCACCCTGAGTTGAACCAAATAAGAAGTAATAGTAATCGTATCGAACCACTGAGTACACGTAAGTTGTTGAAACATGGGGGTTCTTGAGAAGCGACGCAATTAACGTATCGAACCGCAATCGAATTATTTTTTGGATACAGAGACCAAATTAAATTGACATAAAACTTTGTCTGACACCACAACAAATATTATTGCTTATTCATATACTTATTAATAGATATGATAATATATGCAAAGACTTTAACAAATGTTTAGACTACACTACTACTGTTAAACTTACAGGCGTAGATGATAAATGGCATATACCTTTGTAATTAAGACGGATCATTTGATTTTGACCAAAATTTCAGGCTACTGATACTATATTCTTTTCCTGGAAGTTTGAAGATATTGCGTACAGACGGAAGAGAGCTATAGCCAAAGGAAGACGGAAATGAATGCTAATGAATTCCTGGAATATCAAGAGAAAATTTAAGCAGTCCTAGACATGGAAAAGTAGGATGCCACCCCATCCGTCTTAGTATTTGAATCAGTGAATAAAATGCTAAGAAAGTAAATACTGTTAGTGAAGTTGAGAAAAGTAATTATCCAATGACGAAATAGTTGCACATTCAGATAAACTACTGTCAAATGCAACAAGGGTCAGTTTAATTCGCGGTATGAATTGAAAGCCTTTTGTATCATATCAAAATGTATCCCCATTCAGTTTTCAGTACTTTACAAAATAGTATGTCATCAGATTTCAAGTAACACCGCTGCGTATCGAACTAGGAAACTTGATAGATTCGATTTAGAGCAATAGATTCCAAAATAAACAAAGTGTCATTTAAAACTGTTTACATTATCAAACATATGTGTGTAGATGATTAAAGTCATATTCCTTTGAAAATTAAAAGCGAATCTTTTAATTTCGACCAAACTTTTCAGGTTACTGGTTCTGTATTTACGACTACTACTGGCAAAACTTTTATTTGCGCGTTTGTTTTGTACATGATTTTCTCTCTTTACCCAAGATGTAAGAGTCTCATTTCCACTTATTTTCAACAAATAATCTTGTTTCTACAGTGTGGAATTTAGGTGCTGCGTACGATTGTAGTAATAAGTAGATAAAGCAAATAATATTTTATTTATTAACAGTAGAATACTTTTATATTATGAAGACTAAGGGAAAATACTTATAAGCAGTATAAATACAGGTATCTGACAGATATGAATATTTTGTAGGCTGTTCATAACATCTAATTATATCAGATGTCCAGTAGACATAGGCTTGTGATAGTGATTGTTGCTGCTTCTCTACCCGTGCTTCATAGGGTTATTGCTTATAAACGCTTTCAAGCGTCACATCGTCTTCAGATTGTACTTAATAGTACGAACCACCTAGTATCCTGCGTACTACACAATTATATTACCTATCTAATAACACACTATATTACCTGCTGTGTCGCTGGTCAACATATTGGTGTAGTCTTGGACTAGGATATGTTCATTGATGCAGTATTAGGTGACATCAATAAAGGAACAGTTGAGGAAGCACACATTTTTGGAGTCCAACCGTACAGATCGTTTGACAATGATTTCTTATACAATATATACAACTTTTCTAGACCTATGTAAAAATTCAGAATCCTAATAATTAATACCTGATATTATTGATAGGATTATTTCATTATTCATTAAACTTGTTAATCCTTTCGTTTATTATTATGAAAAGTTTACTAAGCATTGCTCACACGTACAAAATTAACTACCTTGAAAAACGTATGCAATTTATAAGGCACATACAATATTAAAGTTGTAAATTCATATTTTCGAGCTTGGTTATTATTTGAACGAAATTGACAAATAAGTCTACATTTAATGAATCAGATGCATTTTTATAAATCCTTATAAAAAATGTAAATTTCCCGAAATTTTCCTTCAAAAATGACTTGAGTCGATACGGGACGTGAAATGCTTATGTCGTTGCATTCATCAGCAATTTTATTATTGTGTTAAGAACAAAATAAATGTAAAACGATATAATAAATACATTATTGTAATATATTATAAGAAACTGATTATATTTTAGTAAATAAAGGGGGTATTTTTTGTACATTTGAAAGAATAAGACACTTACAGACAACCTGTATGTATGCCACAAGATTATTAAATATTTGTTCAAGACATCAGTTTCAAAACAGAATCTTCAAAGCAATTTTTGGGATGTTGCAAAACTACCTCTTTTTGGGTGGTTAGCTTAATATCAGCAGTGATGTGCTGTCATCTATTGCAGGTTTAACTGTGTTTTAATTTCTATATTGCAAATGAGTTAAGAGAATAACTTGTTCACGACCACAGAGACAGCTGAGTAGAGGAAGACATACAGATATCCTTGAATAAGTATAGAGCGTGACTAAAGAGATTATCGCGCTTGATAATTATACCATACAGTAGACTGTGTGATATTAAAACCTATTATAGTATATGATTACTATCCAGTGGAATAATCAACATCTAATGGCAATGTAGCAATTACTACGACTATTCGTGTTATAGTACATGTAATTACTTCACTTGTTTCTCTTTATTATAGGCTACATTAACCGTCTATATGACGTATACGAGAAGAGTGTACATGTGTTTTTTTTTTCATTTTACGGTATGCACCATAACAAAGGACACTGAACACTGAAATGTAGGAAATTTAGAAGCGTATGAAATATCAAGTGATATATTTGTAACAGTGGTCGTTATGGAAACTCAATATTTCGGGGAACGAACGAATCAATTAATTGTGAAAACTGAATACTACTGCCGTAAAAATTTTTAGTGGATCGTTTACATCGTGTAAACGATGAGACGAAATACTTCGTGAGTGTATTTCGTGAGAAATACTTCAGCTTGAAGACTTTTAGCGAACGTGAATATGGTTAAAAAAGGGAAAGAGATTTGTTCGCAAGAAAGGGAATTATTTCAAGTCGGCGAGAATATTATTTATATCTAACGCTAATTGAAGTAAGACTGTGAACAAAAAGACTGGAGCTAACTTTCACTTGCCTTACATTGTTATGAGTAAGCAGCACTGTGTGAATCAACCTCTGTCAACAACATTAAAACCTCATTAAACAAATGTGTTGCAACCAATTATTATCTTCTACTTAGTCATCCTCTTCTACCCGTCGGGTGTTGAGGTTTTCGAGAGAGCTCTCCGTCTCGTCCTGTCTCGTGCCAAAACCTTGGCACGGGCCCAAACTGCTCCTCTACCCTCTACACTCTTCTTGATCTTATTCTCCCACTAGTCAGTCCGTCTCTCTCTCTCTCTCTCTCTCTCTCTCTCTCTCTCTCTCTCTCTCTCTCTCTCTCTCTCTCTCTCTCTCTTTCTCTCTCTCTTTATTTTAATTACGTTTGGTTCACGAGTGCAAGGGATTGGACTACAGCTCCCTAGCTCGATGGAAGGGCTGCCTCTTGTGTCTCCTAGCCTTCATGGAGTTGCTTCAGCTGCCGGGTGTCCTGGCTAAGCTTACTCACTGAGACGTGCTTCTGCACCAACCAAGTTGCAAGTCCGAAGGACCTCCAGAATGGAAATCTCCCCTCACTGGGTTCTGTAAGTGGATCAACACCCAGTAGTAGGCGGTAGCTCTCCACAGCTAACAAGTGAGAGTTGATGCTAGGTGTGGCATCAACGGCTGAACCCACCCGAAGGTGTGGCCGGAACGGCTCAAAAGGTACTACCACTCACTGAACACCCAAGCCGCCCACCAATTCCTGTAAAAACCTGACTTTTCGTTTCCTATTTTCTTTGTAGAAGCAAAAATAAAATGCCGTCAGAAAATTTTCTAGATTCAGTAGTTTGCGGGAGAAACTTATTTCAAATACTGCCTAGGATCTAAAACATTTGCTTTGACTGGATCGCGTATCCGGGATACGCGTAAAGCGATATAAAGCCCATACAGGTTAATAAAACAGCATAAACATTGAAAACCACTTTCGGTTGCAAATGTATAGAACATTCGTATCAAAATTCTGATGTGAACGACTACTAACACTGTTGACTCTTAATCGAATATACTCGACTGTAGTAATAAAAATTAAAACGTAGGGTATAACTATAAAACCCTGCCTAAACGCTTAGTAACTATCATAGAGAGTAAATGGTTACTTAAACAAGTAGGCCTAAGTTAGTTATTTTGTACAGTATGTATTTTCAGTAAGTGTGTAAAACTAATATTACGAATAAAAATACAGAAACTCGTGATAGAAAAAATGAATACAAACCTATTGAACAATTTTCAAGTATACGAAAGTACGTATCGTGAAAGTTGTAACCATTTGCTTCTCGTCAGCATAAAATTTGTTTTCATCATGTTTAAAGATGATTAGGAGTTATATTGTTTGTTTAGGTTTTAGAAAGTTTGTCCTGGTGTTCGAAACGTTGAAAAATCCAAAACTGAACACTAAATTCAGATTTTGCTTAAAATTCTGTATACTACGTGGGTTTCTTCAATTGTATAAAAATTATTATCCTTCACAATTCTGTCTAAGTTTTTTTTTTGGGGGGGGGTCTCAATCTCAGAAACAGTAAAGGTAGTAAAAGTATGGACACAGCGCCAAGTTTTACGGAAATCGGTTGATGGATTCAAAAGTTATCTTAAGATAAACCTCAAATCAATGGCGTCTAGTGGTTCCAAATGTTGGCGATTGCAGAAGTTAGTTAAGTGGATGGGAGAAGGGTTAAAAGACATTGAACTATCATAATCACAGTTTGATAATAGTAAATTATTACTATAATTTTATAACCTCAAACAACGGATAACGTTTACCTTGAACCAACGTAAACATTAAACCTGACAACTTATAAATCAAGAAGTCTGTACTGATTTCTTACAAAAAGTTGCGCTACAGCGCTAGTAGTGGATCGTTGCAGAAACTTTGCAACCACAAAGCTTACATTGGGAACATAGGACAATTGTGAAGAGTAGCGCCACAGCCTCCATAATAGTCCCGTGGTCTAGGGGGCCGTGGTAGCGCACGTCCTCCCATATGTTTGTGTAGTAAGCCCTGCCATTTACTAATGACGTTGCAAGCGGCCTACAACCACCAGCCGGCGCTCCATATTTGGATTCTACGCGAAGATTGCCGCGTAGATTCTGATACGCTCTCCGTTGAAATTTATGACACTTTTAGCTGCTTCGCATTGACTAGAATGCGAAGAAGCAACTCGGAACTACAGTCCTAATAATGCTCTACGTTAATTCCAACTACGTGTCACCAAAGTATCATGACAAAACATAATATATAGGCCTAATTCATAAATTCACACACTTATTTAGATTGAAGTGCAGATTTACGAATAAATAAACTTTAATTTGTGTGTGTGTGTGTGTGTGTGTGTGTGTGTGTGTGTGTGTGTGTGTGTGTGTGTGTGTGTGTGTGAGAGAGAGAGAGAGAGAGAGAGAGAGAGAGAGAGAGAGAGAGAGAGAGAGAGAGAGAGCGTAAACGTAATGTGTGTAAATAATTTAACAAATATCTAAACTATATTCTGTATTTGATGATCTGCACAATGCACAGTTTGTTTTTTGTTATAGTGAACTTCGAATTAGTTTTGAACTTTGTCAGTTTGGATATTACGCAGATTCTGTATTTCACGATACATTTAACATCTAAAGTAAGTAGTTTCAATATTTGCAGTGTATTCAGTCTGATATACACACTGAAAGACCTCTGTTTGTGTACACAAGTAGTACCTGATGTTTGCTTTGAAGGTGCTCGCGTTGGCGTTCCATCCGTATGTAAAAGAAACAGGTACCTGTAATTCCCTAAGGGAGTATTTAATTATTGTAGAAATCTTTTTTCTGATAAAACATGTATTGAGAAAACATAATATATCAAAGTATTACTACCTTGTTTCAAATTAAAATATATTTTTTTAATGGTTAATCCATGTCAATAGAAATAACTTATTTATTTACATAAACGTCAATGAAACGTTTGGTATACATTTAAATCACAAAACCGCTTACGGTAAAAATGAAAAGAGGTGGTGAATTTTTGAAGAAATTTGAGGAAACCGGTTAAATTTCATGGACGATTTTACACCTGTTTGTATCTAGGTGATTAGATAGTTATCTCCTATTCAGTAAATAAATCGAAGAATGTAATAACTTTAAACAGAATCAGTTTGGCGTTAAAGTTTGAATGTAATTAATAGAGTTAAAAAGTAAATAAACTGTGACCTATGGTAATTGTTTGCAGGGGATATAACATACGGGATATATACAAGCACAAAATGTGTTTTCAATTAAAAACAAGGTGCTTACTTAAAATAATAATGGTGTGCTTACTTACTATTGGCTTAGGTGTAATACCATAATTATGCAGGTTATTCTTTAAAACTCAACCCGGAGATTGGTGGGTGGCTCTATTCTGAAGGGGCGCACGACATCTCCGCTCGACCGCTCTACAGCTCCGCCCGGGTCTTATTTTATGACTTTCATCCCATAACACCTCCGCTCAGGTTCGGCAGGTAAAAACAAGAGGAAAGAGGGGAAACACGCCCCCCTCCCAGCATAGTGAAACTAACTTTCAAAGTGCTTGTCAAACTTATTTCAATATTTTAAACTAAAATAGAAAACATATTTCACGCTTATTAGCGGTCATCAGTTGTAGATATCCACTGAGCGGAAGTACAATATACTTTATGTTTTTTTATTCTTCTTTTATTCATTTTCATAATTTTTATAATACTTTTATAAATAGTTATAAAATGAAACCAGTACTGTTCCGTAGCATGCACTGTACTACTCTGCACTGACATAATTTTAGCATATTGCTGCTTCGAAATAATATCTTGTCACCTATACACGTCTATTGTCATTGGACGCAGCTGACTTTGTTTTTCACTTCTGATTTTATTCTGATTTTCCGAACTTTGGATTTTTATGTACGTTTCCTTTTGTATACTATGTAAGACGTCTATAAAAATATACAAAGATGGATGACTATGGTAGAATTTTTTATTAAAATGACTATGAAAAGATTCACAGCCATTTGTGGTCCTTTTATGTTACTGTCTGCCGATAAAGAAGCCCAGATATCCGGTGGTAATTCCACTTCTTCCTCCACATACATTTCAACCAAATAATCTACATAAGCATTAACTCTACAGTCATTACGTAGAATCAGCTAATTTTATGGCGAAAAAGTCTCCCACTTCGTCAGGTTGTAAAACGATCATGCCAAATGTTAATTTTAACCACTTTCCTATTTCGGAGTTTCCTATTCCTAATTCTTACATTCATAAACCAAACCTAAGTTTTGTATTTTTCTCCACCAAGATAGTGTTAAGTGAAAACGGCAACCAATTACATGTGACTGAGGTAGAACTTCTTCTAGTGCCCGATGTATCGCTTTCTCAAAATCAATCATCACATTCCGGTGATTCCAAATTAAATCTTTTGAATTACACGCGTCTTTTATTAAATAAAACTCATTTTTGTAAGATTCAGTTCCTAAAACTAAAATCAGTTCCTTATTTCCTAAAACACAAAACACGAGTGGTAATTAATGATTATTTCGGAAAACGTGGATTTAAAAAATTGTGAACAAATTTTGTACAAAATTGAAATGTTCTGACCATATAAATAGTAAGTAGCTGACTCGCGCAAGAATTTTAAGTTCGTATAACATGTAAAAATAGTAATAGGTTTCTGTCTATCAACTACGTATACGAAATTTTCCCAGCGATTTGTTTTTGGTTCAAGTGTTTGTAAAACATCGAACACTTCGTCCTCACTTTTTGATAATTGTGGTAAAATTTTCCTCCTAGCACAGTAAATTGTTTCTCTAATAGCGCGCACGTTACTCACACATATACTGCTGGAATCCGTATTTTCGACTGGGGAACGGAAAATTTTGGATAGTCTTTCATGCATTTCTGCTTCAGCTTTTCTTTTCGCGGCAGCACTAATAATCTGACGTTGAATATCTTGCTGGATAACGGCGGGATGATTATTATCTCTACTTGAAATTATTCTTTCTTCTTCCTTCTGTGGTTGCGATTGAATAAATTTTAGCGTTGCACGTTTTTCTATTACATCGCCACTTCACTTCACCACTCTGCATATGCTTGGCTTCGTAATACTTAAAATTATTTAAAACAAATTAATTAAGTTTTACGCTAACTTTTAACAGACGCCATAATAACCACTCCACGACAGCTCTGTTCGGTATGACCAAGTATATTGTAGAGGTGGGCCGATAAACCTGTAACAGCTATTGTAGGACTATTACTTTTGTGGAACGGTTGAAATGGGACTGAGAGTGGGGAATACCTAAGGGGTGGTAGAGATATTGGGGACTTGTTATATCTCGCTTGCGGCCATTAACACAAGGCGAGCGGAGCTGTAGTATGTAATTACAAAATGTTTACCTGGCCGAGCGGAGGTGTCGCGCGCCCTTCTGAAGTCGGCAGGTTGCCCTTTCCGTCGCCATCTCCTTGTAAACTCTCTGCATCCTTTAAAACATTTTTTCCTAGCTACTTAGTCTACGAACTCCAGTGTAGAATTGAGAACTTGAGATGTTACACAGACTCTTACGCAGAGACTTTATCTTCTGAATTTGATAACATTGGCCACGTTGTAACTCATCAGCTTTTAAGGAAACTTACAGACCCCAAGGAAGGAAAAGAGTGCTCTGATCCTTAGGCTGAGCAGGCTGGTCAAACTTGGTAGAGAGAACTCTTTTTTTGGAATCATTTTGTAGCTAAGAACCACAAAGACCTAGTAAAAGATTCTTTAGTAAGGTTACAAGACGAATGATAGCGGACAATGAAACTTCTTCGAATTCCTTCCATTCTATTATGTAGGCTAAACAAGTTTACTTATTCTAAAATTCTAGACGTATCTGGCCAATGCTTTATAGTCGAGACATACTCACGTTTACAGATCTGTTCCCTTTGCAAATAACTAGCTTCTACAAATTGTTTTTTGAATTACAGTATAGGATTCTTGACACTGACAGCTTTAAAAAGCGTGTGTCCATCAAGTAAGACTTTAAGACAAGAAAATATTCTATGCAGCAGAAATTATCAGTACAAATAAGGTAAAGTTTTACAAACCAACGACAGTATTATATTTGTCGAAGAGTAGACGGAATCCTTTTGAAATTAGGCTAAAAATAGAATTTGTGCACTAGATATGAAACCCCTTACTTGTGTTAAGCAGAAAACAGAGTCAGAGAAAAGTAATCATAGGGCTTGACCATATTCTTGCGAGACTGTGCAGATTGGCAAAGTGAGCAAATTGTGTTGAGAAAATAACAAACGTAAGGAGAGGTGAGAAAAAGTAGCAAACGAGGGGAATGCATGGTAAACGGTAGAACCTTTGGAAGTTTACGGCTGTGATAGAGTATAAATCCACAAAAGTTTATACACCTTTCCCTTGTTATATCGTACTAATTTATACAACAAATTGTATATGATATACTCTACTCTTGATTCTATATCTGTATATTGACTGATGATGTAACAATGATGTCATATGATGATGTAAAAGAAAAATTAATTTTGAATAATTTATGGAATTTTAGTATTTAGGCTACCCATAGTAATGATTAAGTTTTACTAGCATTCTAGCAAAATGGCATCATTATTTCTGCCTTTTGCATTAGTCACCAAAAATGTCTTCTATACTATGTGATGTTTCTAATTTTAATAACCAACAATTAAGACTGAGAAGTAAGTTGAATTCAACTCGAGACGGCACACAGGCCTGATCAACCTGTTGATAAGCTTATCAGTTGGGATAAGATTGCTGCAGCTCCAACTGGCCAAACAAGAATTTTGCTTTACTTTTCCTGTCGCTTATTATTCATTACTGCAAGCCAAGTGAGGCCTGATCGGCTGAACACCTGTTCAACCCCACTGCTGCCTAGAAGTTCTGGATAGTTCAGTGTGAGTTAGCTGCCCATGGAAATCACCACACCAGACCCCTTACTTTTGCACTGCTCCCTCCTAATCCAATGTTCCAGTTGGTTAAGGGATTTCTCCGGGAGCTGTGTCCTTTGGTATCACATCTACCTGGTGCCTATACCTTCACTGCCGGAGTTGCTGCCTCACTGCCTGCTCCGGGTGGTTGTCCTACATTCCTGGTTGCCAACGGCTGGTGCTCTCCAAACCGATAAGTGGAAAATTATCATGCTAACGGACATTATATCTTATTTTTACTAAAACATTTCTGAATTGTTATTTGGTATTAGTGACTTATCTAAAAATTCTCTTAAACGGGACTCTGTAGTTAATCTTACATCGAATTATTGAACTCCCATATTGATACTCGATCAACTGGAGTGCGGGATCTGTTATTATATCCGACAAAGAGTAGCAACCTTGTTAGTGCGGCAACCTAACTTCGACGTGTAGTCCGGCTTGTGGAGGACTGTCTAACTGCCACTCTATTAATTTATTTATATGTTAAATATTGTGACTTCATGAATTTATTTGTCCAACTGTATATTAAATGTTAAGTGTATTTGTATGTGTTGTTGATGTTAATTCTTTCAGCGTTGTGGTGGCCACCCAATGTATTATGAGTATTGGTTTGTCGGGAATAAGGATCCATAAGGGGTATGGTAATTAGAATTTTTGGAATAATCTAGGGAAGTTATCTGAGGTGTGAGTCGTTGGTTGTACAACTAATTAAGTATTTTGTTATAATCTATTGAAACCTATTAAGGGCTATATTGGAGGTTTACACGTAAATTGTATTATATTATATTTCCTGCTTTTACTGAGATATTTGATCTTGAATTATTATATGGTTAAGCCTAATTGATATTTTGATACAGTTTGATAATTTTCTAATAAATCAGGCTCTCTATAATGTTGAGTACAGTTATTCGAAACCTGTGGTTGTACATTAAGGTAATCAATTTAACTGGATTTTCTTTTATTTTAGAATTAAGTTCACAAATAGTTCAGACCAAAATTTAGCACACTTTCACTCACATCATAAGAATTTTGTTTGGTTGTTTACAATTTAATAATTATTTTCCAATTCTTCTCACTACCCCTAAGGTGTTAAATATAAATGGTGGTCATTATAGAGCTTTCTTTTTTCCTTTTATTTGGATGGCCATCAGGCTTTACTTTCTCCTCATGTCATCATCTTGCAGTGTCGGCATTTTCCTTGTTATGGTCGTAGTAATATAGCACTGTGTGAAAACAAGGTGGCGCCCTCAAATGATTACCTATTGAAGTGACTTGAGTATAATATTTTGAGTTATTGTCTACCGACCCACTAGGCTGAGTAATCCGGGACCGTTACATTTGGCGCCCAACTTGGGGCCTGTCTGCTATTCCTCCTTGATTTGACTTTACCTTGTTTTACCTTGTTAAGGAGTTGCACTTTGAGAATTTATTTATTATTAAATTTTTGTTGTCTGTCTTATGTCTTGTGCTGTCTTTGTTTACATTTTGTTATTGATGTTTTGACTTTAATTTTTCTGGCACAATAAGAAAATTCGGAGGATTTATGCACTTTTCTAATTCTGTTTGGAACTTGATATCTACAATTAACATGAATGCTTACTACTTGCGTCGCTCGTAAATCGAGTATGAACTGAGAATTAGAGGCGTTGCTATTGAGGGAAATGCGGATGATTTAAGGAAGAAATTATCACACTGTTTTTCAAACAACATACAGGTTAATGGAAAACGTATCGCACAGCTAGACCCTTTGGACGAATTAGACACTTGTGAGGAGAAATTCTCTGATCTCAATAACTTGGTAACCGACTATGAAGGCGATGCTAAAGATAATGAATATAAGCGCATTCAAGCGAGGTTATGGCACTGGCTCTTGCGCGTGGAGAGGATTCCAATACCTGCGACTTTTGAAACCGACTTGGAAGATAGGAAGTGACCTTCTGGGGAAGATGAAGTGGTTTGTGGATGCGTCTACCGACCTTAAAGACTCCAGGGAACAATTACAAGGCAATGAGGAAGAATTGGAACCTAAAACCGGAAAGCCGGGAAAACCTATTGTCTCTGAGCCTCAAAATGCTGGATTAGAACTTCCTTCCACACGGACAACATCGCAGTCACATCTTGGTGGTGACTCGGTTTCTCGACAGGACCATACTCTTCGGGAATCATCAGTAAAACCAGTTGGCACACTCTTATCTACTGTTCAACATACATCAACTAAACGGGAGCCCTCGGGGGCACTCCACGCATTGGAAGTTGGCTCTAAGCCGAAGATGGTGCCGGTCTACAACTGGGGACTTAAGTACGATGGCGAGGGAAGTCAAAGCGTAACAGCATTTCTTGAGAAGGCAGAGGAGCTAGGAAAGGCTAGAGGTGTCTTCTGTCAAGAACTTTATGAAATTGCGGTAGATCTTTTTAGTGGAATTGCACTTATCTGGTATCGCTCAGCTTGTCGAAGGATATTTACTTGGGAAGAGCTTAAAGAGGAGCTGAAAGTTGTCTTCCAAAGCGCTGACTGTGATGATCGTCTACAATTAGAGAATTTGCATAGAACTCAAGGGTAGATGGAGAGTTTGGATCTGTATCTCGCTGCAATGGATGGTTTGCTTGGCCGCCTTTCAAAACCTGTACCTGAAGAGACTAAACTTCAACGCATCTTGAAGAATGTGAATACCTTTCTACAAGATAAACTCTGCATGTTTAATATTGCATCCCTTGAGGAACTTCGTCGCCTCGGCCGAAGAGCTGAAGTTGGAAGGTTACGTTGATCGACGTTTCAGCATCCGCCTCGACGGACTGGTGTCCTAGAACCGGACCTCGCTCTTGTTCTTCAATTCGTCGGAGGCCAGCCCAGGGAAATGTGGCCTACCTGAACACCACCAGGGACTCTTCGTCATCTACTTATCGATCGTCTCGATCATTAAAATGTTGGAATTGTGGAGAAGGAAATCATACACACAGAAACTGCAAGAGAGAGACGAAGACATTCTGCTTTGGATGCGGGGAAGCAGGGGTTAATAAGACGGCCTGTGCCAAGTGCCTCTCAAAAACTTGTAGAGCCGGAGCCCTCCTTAGACAACTCTGGAGTGCTCCCTGGAAGACCTACAGATAAGTTTAGAAACCATGAGTTTACCCCTAAGTCAGTCACTCAACCATTTGCTTTAGATTTTCTTGTTGATTCACGAGAGAATGACCCGCGACCCTATGTAACTTTTTGCATTTTTGGAACTCCTTACAAAGCATTGTTAGATTCTGGTGCTTCGCACACCGTTATGGGTGGAGAACTCATGGGGGTTTTTGATAAATTTTAGCCAAGTTAGAACGCCTCTCTGATCAATATATATTAACTGCAGATCATAAAAGCATAAGGTTATAGGAAAAGCTATGCTACCCCTTACACTTTCCTATAAAACTAAGTGTGTGTCTGTTTTGGTCGTACCCTCCTTGGCCCAAGGAATAATTTTAGGAACGGATTTTTGGAATAAGATGCACATTGTCATGGATGCCTACAACAAGAGTTGGGAATTTTCCGATAATTGCAAGCCAACTGGCTGTATCTTCTCCGTTGGACTTTTAAACGAGACCAACTTAACTGAATCTGAAAAGAAGACCTTGGATGCCCTCCTAGAGACTTACCTTAGCGATCAAACAACAACTGCACTAGGAAGAACTCACTTGGTGGAGCACAAGATAGAGACAGGGGATTCTGCCCCGATAAAACAACGATACTATCCGATATCTCCCGCTAAATTGAAACTGGTGTACGAGGAACTCGACAAGATGTTAGAATAAGGCATAGTTTAACCATCAAAGAGTGCCTGGTCTTCACCCATTATCTTGGTTGACAAGCCGGATGGAGGCGAAAGATTCTGTGTTGACTTTCGGAAACTAAACTTAGTGACTCAGAGAGATGCCTATCCCCTACCTCATGTTACCTCCATTCTTGATCGCTTAAGGGATGGTCGCTTTCTCTCGGCCTTAGACATAAAAAGTGCTTACTGGCAAATAGCTCTAGAAGAGTCAAGCAAAGAGAAGACAGCATTTACGATACAGGGGAGAGGTCTATTCCATTTTAATGTATTGCCTTTTGGGTTGCATAATGCGCCCGCGACATGGCAGCGCCTAGTAGACAATGTGCTGGGTATGGACCTGAAACCATATGTATTCGACTACTTAGATGATGTTATTTTGGTGACTCAGACCTTTGAGAAACATGTAGAAGTATTGGAAGAAATTTTCAAACGGATTGCTGCGGCCAACCTTACCCTCAACAAAGAAAAATGCCATTTTTGCAAATCAGAGCTGCGTTACCTTGGCTATGTTGTTGATGCAAAAGGGTTAAAAGTAGACCCAGGAAAGGTCAACGACATTTTGGAAATTCCTGTCCCTTGCAGTCATAAAGAAATCCAGCAATTTTGTGGAACTGTGAGTTGGTATCGTAGGTTTATACCTAACTTTGCTTCGCGCCTTCATCCCTTAACATCAATGCTCAGGAAGAATAAACCCTTCAAATGGACCAAAGAAGCTCAGGAAGCATTTTACGACATCCGTGGAAGTCTAGTACAGTCACCTATCTTATCGTGCCCGGATTTTGGAAAGCAATTCACTATCTCTTGTGACGCTTCGGGTGGGTGTCGAGATGGGAGCTGTATTGTCACAATCCTCTGATGGTGGTGAAAATGTCATAGCATATGCAAGCAGAACCTTAAACAGAATCGAGCAAACGTTTTCCGCTACAGAAAGGGAGTGTCTGGCTGTAATATTGTCAATAGAGAAATTTCGGCCCTACATAGAAGGAACCCATTTTATTGTTATTACCGATCATCATAGCCTTCTATGGCTGCACAACGTAAAGGACCCACAAGGCCGACTGGCTCGTTGGCCTTTGCGCCTTCAGCCATTCAACTTTACCTTAATACACCGGAAGGGTAGGGAAAATGTCGTCCCTGACCTCTTGTCAAGAAACCCCCTCAAGACTGCTGAACCTGAAGAATGACGTCAAGATAAAGGACAGATGGTACCT
Source organism: Magicicada septendecula (assembly GCA_034769895.1). NCBI lineage: Eukaryota > Metazoa > Arthropoda > Insecta > Hemiptera > Cicadidae > Magicicada > Magicicada septendecula. The sequence goes on from CM068367.1 coordinate 355,072,569, forward strand.
GAGGATGGTTGAGTCGACCAAGCAGAAACCTGGTCACTTTTCATCTTGGAAAGTGGAGGATGATAAGCTCTGGAAGCATGTCCCACCTTCTTTTTCGGTTGGCGATGGTGAAAAGGATTGGAAGCTGGTTTTGCCTAAGGAGAAGCGGCTTGAGGCTTTTCGAGAATGCCATGATGCCCCTACTTCTGGACACATGGGTGTATACAAAACTTATCGTAGGCTTCAGCAACTATACTGTTGGCCAAAGATGCGTAAGGACACATCGACCTATGTTGCCAGATGCAAGGTTTGTCAACAAACAAAGACTGACTCATCTAAACCTGGTGGTTTAATGGGCCAACAGCGAGTTGTGGACCGACCATGGAAGATGCTGAGCGTGGTTTAATAGGACCTCTTGCTAGATCCTTTAAAGGTAACAAGTATCTTATGGTTGTGGTTGACTCTTTTAGCAAATACACACTGCTAATTCCCTTGAGAGCTGCCACAGCAAAGTCGGTGGCAAGGCACCTTGAAGAAGATATTGTTTTAGTTTATGGCGTTCCAGACTTCATTGTCTTTGATAATGGTTCAGAATTTATTGGCCGGCCAGTCCGCAGCTTAACTCAGGAGTACAAAGTTAAGACTATATTCACACCTAGCCATCATCCTCAGGCGAACCCTACTGAGAGGGCGAATCGCACCATTGGAAATATGTTGAGAGCTTATGTTGGTGAAAACCATCGACACTGGGATACAACGCTGCATCAGATTGGCTGTACCTTGCGGACAGCAGTGAATGAAACCACAGGATTTTCTCCAACTTTCCTAGTTTTTGGTCGGGAGATCAGATTAGCAGGAGAGGGATAAGGAAATCTTCATGAAGAGGATTTGCCTCAATGCACTGATTTTGATCGTCACCACCAGAAGCTGATGCGTCTAGAAGAGGTTTCCAAGGAAGAGAAGGAAAGGATGAAAAAGGCTTATGAGAAGAATACAGTGAGATACAATTGGCGCCGACGAGAACAGCAATTTCATGAAGGACAACGAGTTTGGAAAAGGAACTTTGCCGAAGCAGATGCTGCCAACTTCAAGTCAGCGAAGCTGTTCCCTAAGTTCATCTCGGGCCATTTGTGATCAAGAAGAAGCTGTCTCCTGTCACTTACACTCTGCAATCGGAAGAGGGGAAGAGCATTTCTGGAACCTGGCACACAGCGGACTTGAGACCTTACCTGGACTGGCCTTCCAGAAGAAATTTTGGGAAATTTTCTGCTGAAGAAAGGGGGTGTTGTAATGTTTTAAATTTTAATAACCAACAATTAAGACTGAGAAGTAAGTTGAATTCAACTCGAGACGGCACACAGGCCTGATCAACCTGTTGATAAGCTTATCAGTTGGGATAACATTGCTGCGGCTCCAACTGGCCAAACAAGAATTTTGCTTTACTTTTCCTGTCGCTTATTGTTCACCACTGCAAGCCAAGTGAGGCCTGATCGGCTGAACACCTGTTCAACCCCACTGCTGCCTAGATGTTCTGGATAGTTCAGTGTGAGTTAGCTGCCCATGGAAATCACCACACCAGACCCCTTACTTTTGCACTGCTCCCTCCTAATCCAATGTTCCAGTTGGTTAAGGGATTTCTCCGGGAGCTGTGTCCTTTGGTATCACATCTACCTGGTGCCTATACCTTCACTGCCGGAGTTGCTGCCTCACTGCCTGCTCCAGGTGGTTGTCCTACATTCCTGGTTGCCAACGGCTGGTGCTCTCCAAACCGATAAGTGGAAAATTATCATTCTAACGGACATTATATCTTATCTTTACTAAAACATTTCTGAATTGTTATTTGGTATCAGTGACTTATCTAAAAATTCTCTTAAACGGGTCCGACAAAGAGTAGCAACCTTGTTAGTGCGGCAACCTAACTTCGACTACACCGGCTTGTGGAGGAACTGTCTAACTGTCACTCCATTAATTTATTTATATGTTAAATATTGTGACTTCATGAATTTATTTGTCCAACTGTATATTAAATGTTAAGTGTATTTGTATGTGTTGTTGATGTTAATTCTTTCAGCGTTGTGGTGGCCACCCAATGTATTATGAATAATGGTTTGTCGGGAATAAGGATCCATAAGGGGTATGGTAATTAGAATTTTTGGAATAATCTAGGAAAGTTATCTGTGGTGTGAGTCGTTGGTTGTACAACTAATTAAGTGTTTTGTTATAATCTATTGAAACCTATTAAGGGCTATATTGGAGGTTGACACGTAAATTGTATTATATTATATTTCCTGCTTTTATTGAGATATTTGATCTTGAATTATTATATGGTTAAGCCTAATTGATATTTTGATACAGTTTGTAATAAAGCAGGCTCTCTATAATGTTGAGTACAGTTATTCGAAACCTGTGGTTGCACATTAAGGTAATCAATTTAACTGGATTTTCTTTTATTTTAGAATTAAGTTCACAATAGTTCAGACCAAAATTTAGCACACTTTCACTCACATCTTAAGAATTTTGTTTGGTTGTTTACAATTTAATAATTATTTTCCAATTCTACTCACTACCCCTAAGGTGTTAAATATAAATGGTGGTCATTATAGAGCTTTCTTTTTTTTCCTTTTATTTGGATGGCCATCAGGTTTTACTTTCTCCTCATGTCATCATCTTGCAGTGTCGGCCTTTTCCTTGTTATGGTCGTAGTAATTCCACTGTGTGAAAACAAGGTGGCGCCCTCAAATGATTACCTATTGAAATGACTTGAGGATAATATTTTGAGTTATTGTCTACCGACCCCCTAGGCTGAGTAATCCGGGACCGTTACAACTAACGTCCGTTCATTATTTTCAAATTTATTATTTACCCTTAACTAATGTACCGTGTCTACTTAACTTAATCTCTTTGGTATTAGTAAAGTAATAAATGTTTACATTATTATATGAAACTTACGTACGTTTAGCAGAGACAATCTGCATCGCTAGAGTTTTAAATATAATATATTGAACAGCATTATTAATTAAATCTATAAAATAATCGGATGCAGCGCCCTTTTGTTGAAAGGCTTACTGACTTTGTTGCCCTTACAAACATATATTTTGTTATATATGGTAAACAGTTTAAAAATTTATAATTTGTGTTACCCCAAATAATTTTTTTCCACACATAACGTTCTTCAAATTGTATTACCTTCTTCTATGTACTGTCACTTTTTAGCAATATATCATCAAAGTGTTAAAAAAATATTATATTTTAAAGGTTTAGTTGTGCAATTTTGCTTCCTCGAGTACACCATATCTATTAATTTTCATTAGCTTCTTAAAGTACTAGGTTTGTATCGTCTTTAATATACCAAGTGATTTGTGTAGCGACTGAGGACGCATTATTAAAGTTTGTTAGCAGACTCTGTTATTTCATAGCTACACACGGGATACTTGAATTTAAACTTTCATACTTAATTTTAAATTTACCTTTACATTTATCTCAATGCTGACCAGTCACTTATTTTTTAATTACACCGGGCCAGATAATACTACTGAAAACATGTTATAATTATTATACAGTGGAAAAAATGAAATTATTCATTTACATTATTCATCATTTTGTTTAATAGAAAAAGGAAATAAAAGCCTTTTATTGCTTTAATCCGTGACACACATTATCACTGAGTTAGCTAAATTAAAATTGTATTTAGGCCTACCTTAAGAGAGATAAAGCTCTTTGTTATCAGTAAGGTATTTCGTATCTACAAATTTGTTTTACCTTGTTGCTATGGCATTTTTAAGAGGAGTTAAAAGGTGTTCAATACTTGACCGTATAAGAAGTGAGTCCATAAGAGAAGAGTTACAAGGTTTTTACTTGAATGAGAAATTAGAAGATTACAGTCAACGGTGGAAAGAGCATTTAGACAAAATGTTAGATTCCAGACTGCCAAACAAGACGGGAAATACAAACGTATAGGACACAGGTATGCGGATAGACCCAGGAAGAGATGAAGAGATGACTGGAGGAATTTTGAAGGTGGAACAGACAGCACTTCAGCACATTGATCATGCCGTGTTGTGAAGATGATGATGATGATCTTGTTGCTGCACGAGGCTACCATTAGTCGTTATGGACTTCCAGCAGCAAATGATCCAGATCAGCAACAAAGTACGCCAAAGTTCGAGCACCATTTTTTAGGTTACTCATCCCCTGGATTAAGTAAGTTATTTTGTTTCTGAAAATTCATTTTATCCTGTATCCGAAAGAAAAGTGATGAGTATTTCATAAGGAGATTCATGTATTATTCTTCCATTTTAATTTATTATACATGCCAAACATGCTGTACTTTAACTAAGCATTTGAATATAAACTGGAATTAAATGACTGAAACTAAGTACATCCATTAGAGAAAGTTAAACAGTGTATTAATGAACGGGAGCAGACGAAGAATGTGAAATAGTATCTCACCATAAATAACATGGCGGACTTGCCAAGGCTGTGACCGACTAGTCTTTCTTGTGTAAACTGTCCCCGTCCGTACTACAGATTACAAATTTCAGACATTAAATTACAATAAAAATGTCATAATACGTAAATACGTAGACGCTGTTTCTCCTAAAGTGGAGTCACTCGCATATTTTACAAAACTAGAACTCCGCCTGAACACACTAGTCTAACCTTGTTAAGGTGTAACCTGAAACGTCGTATCCCTTACACCCCGTTTATGCATCCGATTTACATCGTACGATAACCTACGTAAAAACTAGTACGATATGTAGAACAACAGATAAAAGTAGGCCGTTTTGTGCACGTCGTGGTAACGCATCAGATAAAAGGCCGGACGAGTTGTCTAGATACATGAGCTGTAGTGGTTCCGTTTATGCACTCGGTCGATTTCTGTATCGTATGACTTTCACACATCAGTGCTACCGACCTTCCTGTCTAGTGTTGCGATGCAGCTGTGCCAAGTAATCAGTGGCATTCAGGTGGTAGTGTGATTCTTTAAATTTGTATCGTAAATATGGAAGACATTAATACTGATAGGCTCATTGATGAAATCCAAAACAGGAGACCACTATGGAATCCCACTTTCGAAGACTATAAAAACGAACCGATAAGCGGCGTACAACATGTACGTATCCTACGTATCCGTTTTCAGTACTGATGATGGCAGCGCTGAAAGAGTTTTTTCACACCCACTTGCGATGTTTTTTACTCACGAGAAAAATCAGAGTTAAATCTGTTGCAAAACTTATCGTACGATATAAATCGGATGCATAAGGGGATCTTTAGAATAACCTTGAGACATTTGTTTCAGATACCCTCTACGGTAAGATGTCACCGTACAAAAGTCACACGATTTTTTGTAATGAAACATAACATTAGTATTTTAAACATAAAATAGTAATCAGTCGATCACGCATGAACACGCGGATGGACGCACGCGCGCGCATGTACACAGGAATATGTTTAGACAGTTTAGGACATTACGATGGATATATGCAGTGGTGTAATTTGCATTAAACAACCTCCCGAGTGATCAGTCAATGTAAATGAGCGTGTATCAATGTAAATCAATGTCCCTTATGCATCAATGCCATATGGTCATTTTATCAATGTAAAATTTAACCCAAGGTTTGTAACCGCAACACTAATACCTTATGTGGAGGCTAACCCACACAGCCACACATCCAGATACTCAAGTTGTCAACTTATCATCTAATGAAATTTAAAATGTTAATTATGTTGCTGTTAATATTAAATACGTTGATTGAGCTTCAGCAGTTTTCTACTGTGCATAAAATTGAGGAAGAGTTTATTGTACTTGGTTTCAATGATTGTAGCCAATACATAATAATAACCATTAAAAGAGCACAACAATTAGTTGTATATAACACCCACCACAAACACAAAAATATGCACACGCACACACACACAACACATATCAAAGTTCATTGTAAACAGAAATCAAGGTTATAACAAAAAGAGAAAACGTGTAAGTGTTTTGTCGTGTATGTCGGGCGTTACCTCCGCGCACTTTTTCTTACTTACTGATGACTGGATCCTCTGCGGTGATGTAGTCCTGTAACACAACTTAATCTACTATGTTTGTGGGCGCCACTTGGAATCTTTTGTTCCAAGAAAATGGTTATTATTAAAAAAATTAAAATTATTATTATTATAATAATTATTGTTATTAATATTTTGAATTCTTAATCCTATGGAAAAATGTAAACAAGACAGTTGGGTTTGAAAAAATAAAGTGTGTTTAATGATTCTTAAAAAATCGTCTGAAGGACTGACATTCGTGAAAAAAATTATAAAATTGCAGAGTTACAAAAAAATTATAAGTTATTATTATTATTGACAACTTTTTTTCTCCAATCAAGTATCGGCTAACAAATATTTAATTCTTTACTCAGTTGAAAAGCATGAGTTTAATACATGAAAAATCTTTACTCTCAGGACGTGACTCCTTTGAACTACCAAGACATATCAATAAGATGCTTTACAAAAAAATTAAGTGATTTGAAGGTGTGTGTGGCATGTGTAATACAACTGTGTGACAAATGTAACCAGGTAAAAAATGACTTTAACTTTGACAACTCACGTTCCGATGGTTAATTATTCTCGCACTGGACACTTCTCTCGGGTAGTTTTTCAATCTCGCCTCTTCATGTGTGCACTGAATTTATTTCAAGTCAAAAATGCGATCTTTTTACAACTTCCGCACTTTCGTGAAACAGTTTGGCAGTAGATTTACGCTCGAACCCCGCTGCTAGCGATCAGCTGTTTCGCGTTGGTTCTCAAATTGGCCGCCACAGCGCTGATTCCCTTGCAGTCGAGAGAAAGGCTTTGTGTATGTTATGTTATGGGAGTTTTTGTCAAGTCAGTTTGTCTTAGCGAATATAGCAGAATTGGTTCTCTATTTAAAATTTTGGTCCCTCCTGGGCCGTTGATGTTCTGGCTGCGTGATTTCTATTAAAATGTGCCGTGTTGCTGCACTATTTCAGCAACACATTGGCGTAGATGCTTGTAGAGGTTAAGTAGGTCTATTTGTCAATGTACGGGAAAAGCCTTTCTTCGTGTCTTGTGTCGATTTCTCGCCTTCGGTTTCGCCTCGGCTGCGGTGATCAGTGTCGTGGATGATGCGTCTGTTCTGGATTCCAAGCATGAAGTGTTTTCGGGTCGAATTTGGTCTCTATTTTATAATGTGTCAGGCTCATTGTTTTAGCTTTTCGACATGAACTTCCGGTATATTTGAGTAAAAATTCCTTCTAGAATGTTCGAGAATAATGAAATGGAACACCATGGAACAAATTTAACTTCCGTCGAAGCTTTTAGAACAAAATTTCTTATTCTTCACACTAAGGATATTTCAAAAATTATTCTGGTATTTGTCAAACAGTTTTACATCGGTACTCACAATTTGCATGCCATTACTACATTTGGATTCTCTGTTTTCAACTGAATCTAATGATACTACTTATGATTGGTTTTTAAATAAATCAACTATAATAAATAACACAATATACAACTCTTACCTTGGAATGTTTCCATTAAAACTCAATTTTTAGAATAAGAAATTGTTGTGAAGCTATAAGCTTTCTTCCACAACATTAACACATAATATTACCATCTCTCTATAACAAAACAAATAAGGTTTAACATATATAATACACAAATAAGTTCAATTTTATATGCTCCATGCCTATGGCCTATGTTGTTGTCACTTGTTTCAATACAATAATTAGTCTTTTTCTTTAATATATATAGGATTTTACTAGTATACACTAAGAGTTTATTATATTGTCTGTCATTTGTGATACCTGGTTAATCTTGATACATATAATTTTTATCGTAGGATAACTTAGCATCATATTGGTTTGCTCATGTTGTCTTTTTCTTTGTATGACATATCTCACTCTTATAAGTTAAATTCTTTGATAATTGACCTTATTTTCAACTGAGTCTGTTTGCTTTTATGGTACACTAAAGTATTGTACCCTTTTCTTTTATTTTTGTCATTATTTTGTAAACATTTAGTCAAATGTGACTATTTCTTGTAATGGTTGCTTGGTCTTAGCCATACATGGTATAGGTAAATAGTTTGCTAACTCGACTATTACAATGTTTAAGTTAGTCAAATATATTAGTATAGTCACTTTATATTATATTTCAACTTTCGAATGCAACTTGGTTGCATCTTGTCAACATTAAATCCATAAATATCACAATATTATATGCCTACTACATGTTTTTAGTTAATACTGTTTTTGGCTATTTTGACTGACTTTTATTCATTTGACAGCTTTCTTTATTTAAGATAAATTGTTCATCTTTGTCTATTTGACAATTACATATAGTTTTTATCTCAATTTGATAATAATCAATTTTTACATGAAATCTGAGTGATTGGTCTCAAATCCAACACCTTAATATTTTTTGTTTTCTTCATAACATTTATATATTTTTTATTTTAACTTAGATCCTTTCTAATAATGTATTTAAGTCATTTAATACATTTATTTTATTTACATTACATAATATAATAATGGATCATGTCCATTCATTCACAATATATAGTTCTTTATACTCTATTCAGAGTTACAAAACTTAATAATTAATGACTTTATTTTGGTTGTTTCTGATATTATTTGTCTCTCTTATAGTATCTTATGGTTTTTTCACTGTTATTCACTTTAATAATATATATGGGGTTTGAGTCTTCGTCATAGTCTGGTCGTTTTTTATGTTAGTAGTATTAATTATTAGACAATATTACACAATTTTTTAGGACTACTTGGGTTCGATACTGTTCACCTCACTTTCCTCTTATGATAAATTGCTATGTAAATGATTTCCTTTATGGAACGTTCTGTGACGTTACAAGGTGCATATGTCTTATGAGATATATATGTTTTCGAAACAAACCAAATGACGAATAAGAGAATACTGTGTATGAAACTTTGTTATTTAGTCTTATAAATAAGTTATTGAAAGTACAAATATGTAGTGCGATAAATGAAAATTTGCGGAATTACCGTAAGTTCGGGTTAGGATAATCGAGTTCGTGTGTGAGGGTGTCACGTAGACGCAAATTAAAACAACGTTATGGCACAGTTACAAATTAAAATTTCGATATTAAGATTTGGACAAAAATATACGGTAATTAAATGTTAAATATACTATTCAATATGTGAATATGTTTTTTTAATAACTTATCATTAAATATCCACAAAAGAACATAACATTTTATATAATTTGCTGGAGTTTTAGAGCAATTCTTGCCCAGAATAAAGCGAAATTTACATGATCCGATCGTAATTTTCTAAATTAAATTAAATATTGACCAGTCAGGTTTTCAGAAGTTCAAATTATAAACGTATAGTACTAGTTCATATTGGTTTTTCGAACGTGATCCACGTGCGTTTCTTTATAAACGATAAGTTAGAAAGAAACGGCCACAAGTCTGCATATCCACAGTATTGGAAGCTCCCAATACGGATGATCTGGAACGCTGCTAGGAGAGATAATATCGATTTATTTAAGTATTATAACAGGTGTTAGTCCGACCGCAGGTTAAACTGCTTTTCGTGGCAGTGGAAGAGTGTCCACCTAGGTTTCCGATACAACTGTAAACTTCAAGCGTACTGGAATTGGTGTAAGACCACGAGAGTAGCGAGTTTAAATAGTAAAATATCGAACCCAATAAAAACTCGAAAACGTCGCTGAGGAATTACTAACATCTACATTATTGCGGCCACAGAACAGGACTGTCGGAGGTCAACTGTAGATTATATGTCCAACAATCAAATTTTAATATTATCACTGAACCATAAACTGTAACGAACGTTTAAAGACTAAAAACTGTGTAAAATGGACTATTAAAACAAATCATTTTAGTTAAATTTATATCGGTTTGCAGAAGTTCACTATAAAGATTTCTGAAACATGAAGAAAGAAGTACGGTACTTTGTTCTACAAAATTTAATAATTTCAATGTATTTTTAATTTTTGACATCATATTTTCAGAGCTGTAGACACACTCGAGTCAAACTTACAACTACCATCAAGTTAAAGACGATGTTTGCAAATAAACACAAATTCCGTTGTGCAGCTCCGTTTACTTTTTGTCTTTGTGAATTTAATGCCTAGAATATTCGGGCATCCCGAACCTTCTTGTTCTTTCCATTGACCTCAGCGTATGCTTGAAACCTGTATGTGTGTGATACAAGCGGTTTCGCACGTAAGTGTTTTTTGTATTTTATTAAACATGCATTGTGTACTGTCTTGATAATGAATTGCTTAAATTTTCTTCAAATTGACTTTTGTTCTGATGCACAGCCGTTTTAAACAATTTTGTCGACATAAATTAACTGAATCGACCGAATTTTATCTGAAAGTTTATTTTACATTCTTCAATTTGGTTGTGTGTTTTTTTACACGTCAACTATAAACTTAAGTCTGTAATGGGCTTGTATTTATTAAAATATTAACGTAAAATATTAGGCGTTTGTAAAAATAGTAAACATTCAGGTATTTAAATAATAAGGGAATTCCTCATATTATTTGAATTAGCAGCCATCCTTACTATTTCTTTTATGAAGTTGCTAAACTGCTACAATTTTTTGTTCAGACAAAGCTTTTCGTCATCTCTGACATAATCAGGTCTTGAACAACCCTGTTGTTCTGGTTGTTCAAGACCTGATGATGTCAGAGATGACGAAAAGCTTTGTCTCAACAAAAAATTGTAGCAGTTTAGCAACTTCATAAAAGAAATAATAAGGGAATTATTTACTCTATGTAAATTACACGTATTCTAATTAAGGGGAATGGGTTATATATCTATTTTATTTAAACCCTGACGTCATTTGAGTTAGAGAAATTTCAATCATTTTTAAAAGACGAAAATGTTTGCTATATATAATTTTATTTACAGGCACAACCGCCCGTACACAAAAGTTTTCTCGGATTCCTAAAATTCAGTAGGGTCAAGCCGAAATGTTATAGCCTATTAAATATTTACGACGTTAAAGAAGATCTAACGGAACTCCGACACACTTTTGCTTTTAACGTTTAGACTGCAGGTGTTTGTTTCTCATACACCATTTTAAATCAAATTACAATTATAGTCAAATAACAAAATAAACTGTCATACCTTTGTTTCACTAACATGGTAAATAAGTAGCAATGTGTAGATTGTGTATTCCACAAAGACAAATTATTTCTCTGAATTTAAAGTAGCGTTTATCCAAGATTTAAAATGAAACTAATCAAAATATTGTCATTTAAACTTCAAATCCACTTTTCGTGGACCGAAATATATGCCATAGTACAACCGATGCGACGTCATAAAAACATAGCTTGATATATAGTCCTAGGCCTACCTTATTCTCTTACCTTCAAAACTCGTGTTTAGGTCTTGAAGGGACCCCAAGAGGATAACGAGTTAATTGTTTAAGAGGAAAATTTAATCCAAACAATTGTGATACATTACGGACGTGATACCTTGGGTCTCGTGTCACTGCAAAGCTGAAATACGAAACAATCATAACACTGTCTTCATTTGTGTCTTCAGGCACATTATTTTTTTCGGGGCTTGTATCCTTGAAGGATGTACCTGCGGTGTACAAGAAGTTAAATCACATCGCTTTACATAAGACAAGCACCAGTAACGACGCGAAGTCGACTAAGATGTCTATTCCAATACCAGTTATATTATCAACCTGCTTCTTTTTCTACATCAACACAAAGATTAGTTTTTAAAAATTCTTCTCTGGTAGAACAAATAGTACACTTGAAATTGGGAATTTTTTATTTTGAATGGCAGCGAGCGTTGGCAAAAATTAAACCTTTTAAGAATTTCAGGATACGAAAATGAAAATCTTTTACGCAAGACGAACAACTGAATCCAGAAATAAATTGAGAATATTATAACACTAAAAGTTTAATTCCTAGCCAAAAATCATCTTCAATAAACTGTAGCATAATATGGAGGAAGTAGCTTCTGAGGTTGAGTAAAAACCAGGAACTGAAAAGAAAGAAATTGGATCGGTCTCTAAATCAGCTTTAGCAAAACTTATCAATCTCATAGCACATAAAACGAAGAAGTAAAAACGGTCACCGCGGTAGACATTAACAAACCGCCTGAAAGAGACAATATTGAAACTGTAACAATTTGGAGTCAAATTGCTGAAAACAATGTATGGTACTAAGCACGTTAGTGACATGTTAGAAAAATTTCACTAATATTCCAGTAGACAAAACACACACACACACACAAACACACAATATGCGAGACTGGAAAACCGAAAGACGCATTCGGAAACCATAAACAATGTTCTTAAAAGCCCCCCCCCCAGAGATACACTGATCGATCTACCCACCCTCGATATATAAATTTGACCATAACAGATCACGACATCCGACAGACAAATGCAGCACCGTAGGCATAAGGTAGTAGTGGGAGGGGAAGATCCAGGCAGGAGCACATGGATGGGGAAAAGAAGAAGGAATGTGTGTGGTGATCAAGAGACTGTCTACGGAAAGAAAGAAATTGCAAGCCCATCAGCTGCTGGGTTGAGGAGGTAAAAGAAAGAAGCACAGCATGGACGATGCAGGCTGAAGTTCCATAAAAGTATCAACTGAAGCTGAGGCTGCAATATCTGGGCTATCGACAGAAACGATCGCACAACTGGCACACCGGTATCGCGTAAACAGCTTTCATTTCGTAGAAAGATTTTCGAAATTTAAATCGGTTCTCAAGCTCATTAGTATCAGGCAGGTTCCTTATGCAATAAAGATCACCCTCAATGTGTCTTTGAAACATATTTAAAGGGTGAGTAAAATCAGGATTTCGACTAATCTCAAGAACGCATTGAAAATTAGTTTAGGTAGGAAGCAATAAACATTGCTCATTTGATGTATTTCAAGCAAAACATTAAATCTGAAATACGTATAATAGTAAAGGCATCGCTTCTGTTTTGTTCATCAGTAAGAGATCAATGTCTGTGATAAGTGAGTTTTAAAGCCTCACATGAGGATTTTCTCTAGATCACTATTCGAATCTAAATTAGAAGTCCACAACAACAAACAGTAGCATCAAAACGTGAGTAACTAAAAAGTATTCCCAAGAGCAGTAGACTTCTGAGAATCCCTTCAAATTGGAATATCTTAAAAAAAAAAAAAAAAAAAAAAAAAATAGGCGGACAAGATCTATATACACGACTCTTCGGCATCACTGACGATGACAAGTTGTAGCTAATGAATACTAAGTCAGGCAACGCAACGTCCAAGTACACTCAAAGTGGTTACGTCATTTTACTAATCTGATTGGCGTACTGAGGTAATGCAAAGCTTCTAAGAAATCGTTATTTTATCGGAGCTTTCGGAATATATACGTTTTTACGGCGGTTACTTTAGCAGAGTTTTGAAACACAAAGAACACTATTTATGAACAGTTTGTCAAAGACAATGAGAGAGACTGTCGCGTATATCGTTAGTTTCAACGGGAAATATATCATGAATGTCAACAATCGACTGTTTAATCTCGGCAAACGCGAACTTACTAGAATAATGTAATGCACGGAGCAAGAATCAAGTGAGCCATGTCACAGGGCAGCATTTTAAATTGCCTTTCATTCTGTGATTCGCCTGTCAGTGATGCACTGACATAACGAGTTTCATCTTTCGACAAGGCTAGTGTACGTACAGAGGGCATATGTACTGCTATGTACAGCAGAACCATTATATGCACGGCAGTGGTAGGAAAGGAGAAATAAAGTTCCAGTTTCGAACGAGACACGATACTTTGCGATATACTGGACACACAAGAGGTATGCCAGTCCAGTATGAACAACATGTAAATATTTGCTACACAATTTTCCAACTTTTTGTTATTTCTCAATTTTTCTTAGTTTTCTAAACGTTCTTCTTAGTTTTACTAGTTTAAATAGATCATCCTTTACCATTCATACTAACTGGTCTAGAGTTGGCATAAATTGAATAATTCTTTCTTGAGGTATCGAAATTTCAAGAAGTGGAATTTTCTACGGAATAGTTTTGCTTTACTCAAGTACTGATAATTGAAAGTTAAACGAATTAAGAAACTACTTATTTAGATAATAAGGTGTTTCAAGAGCACGATGTGACGTCATAAGTTTAAAACAATGAATAAAACTTGCAGAATCATGTGTAGAATGACACGAGCATTTATGCTTGTACACATAACGTATTTCTGTACCTCTTTTAAAAGACCCTAGTTGTTGGCGTCAATTTATAAAGAAGCCGATAGCGTCCTTCTATATTTTGTTTGATCAGTAATTGATTATGTAACGTGACTCGCCTCGGCGTTGATCTTCAGTCTATCGCTAACGATGACGATCGCGAACGCACTAATAACCAGTACCGAATGTGTATCGTTCTTCTCCTTACCTGTCCTTATATTAATGTACCTTAATTCCCGATAGGCGCCAAATTGTTTTACTAAAAAAATTAAAAGTTTCTTCCTGCGTCGTCTTCTTTTTCTTCGATAATAATTTAAACTTACCCAAACGGACTGGCGTGAATTCAAATCTCGAGTGGAATCTGAAGTGTTGCCAACCTATAATTCTGGTAAAAATTTTCTTCACTGCTAAAGTACACAATTATTAAGACATATATCAAATAAAACAAGGAATGATTATTAGTGTTCAGTACTAATTTATTAGTGTCCACATTCGCTGATTATTTATAAGTTAAGTACAAAATATTTGTTATTATACAAAAGTTTGCTCCGGCTATTAAATTTTACTCGCTCATCGGGTGGTCAGGCGTGTCTTCAAGCGTTCTGGTTAATGATACAGTGTTTTGTTCAGAACGATGAATAAGTTCTTTGGATTACAACAAAATAAAGCAAGATGTTTATGAAAGTACACAACCTTACATCAATGTTAATTAAATACTATACAGGTTTACTTACAACTCGGTTCTTAGTGTCTAAAAAGTGTGTCGACTTATAGGCGTCGCATAGAGGTTAAGTTACAGTTTCAAATAGGCTGATGCAGTTTTAAATAATTTTTCAATAATGGTTTGTGAAGTTGTTCAGTTTTTTTTTTTTTTTTTTTAGATATAGTTTCAACTAATCTTTGAAAGAATTTATTATACCAAGTTCAGAGTAACAGTTATTGTGTTGTGGAAAAGTTAATTAATTTTATTCGCAATCATATAGAATTCATTTATACTTTAACAAATCTTGTTGTTTCTTCTGATTAGTCCCAGGTAATTCTTCAAAATAGTGTTGATTATAGTATTTAGTTCTTCATCATTCGGGTTTTCTTTATTTCTGTTTTATTTAGTCAATTTTTTTTTTATTTCAATTATTTAATTTTGATTTATGGTTTCATCATGTGTTCAATGGATCCAGATTCAATTTCTATTATTCATATTTGTTCATTTTGAGTACATTTCCCTGTTATTACTTTTTAATTAGAGCGGATTCAGTTTGGTATCTGCATACCTTGAGCGTTAATAATGGACTGTCTAAAAATTCTAGCGGTTTTCGTAATTCTAAGCATAATTTCCTGCTTCTAATTGGTTAAGAATTTTGTTTACATTGTTATAAAAGCTTGGGTTTTTGCCCCAAATTGACCTAATATTTTATAATTGCAATAATTCATTGGTGTTACCAGTGTGTGAGATATTAACATCAATGTCTTTATTTTCTTTCAAAGATTAATTTGATATCCCATAATGCTGGGCTTGGTTGATAAATAAGTAATGTTATTTTATTACATATTTCACTTATGTTTTATGTTTACTCTATTTCTGACATACTCTCATGGTTAGATAATTAAAATTAACAAGTCACTTTGTCTTATTTCTCAAATACAATGGTTAATTGCTTATAAATTGCTTTTTCTGAATTTTGACAATTAGGCATTTTATAGCCCTAAGCTGTAAATGTCTGGAATTTCTTAATTTACACAATTTAAACATTACCTATTACTTTCATAGGTTATGCTTGCCATCACTTAGTTATAGTGTCTACTTTTGAATGACTTTGGGCCATTTTACAATAAATAAATGTTATTATAATTTTTAAAAATCATTCCTTGACCTTTGCTAGTTCATTTGTCTAACATCCTTTTTTCCTATCTTATTACAATTGTGAGTACCATTGTGATTATTAAACTTATACAATTGCTTGTCTGTATTTTCTAATATTTCTTACATAAACTTTTTACCACTTAATCTTTCTATGGTAGCATATAACATTAAAATGGTTTATGGACTTCTCATGATCCACATTCCTTCTTTTAAATACAAGTTTTTAGATAAACTAACAACAACTATGATGCATGGTGTCTTGACACCATTTACAATATTGTGGTCACCATCCTTGTTACTATTTTGTAACATAGAATGTTTTACTATTATTTAAATCATAAGTAATTTGTTTCTTAGTTATTAACACAATAAAATTGGTTGACATACTAACTTTGTTGTCTACCATTTGTACGAACATTTAACATTATTTCTTAATTGAACAAAAGAATTCCTTTATTTAAATCTAACAATATGGTTTTTAAATTGATCTTATTTTCTACTAAAACTTATTTTTAATAATCGTCTCATAATTCTTATACCATAGGTTCTACACACTACTAATGTCTCTTATTGTTTATCTATCAACAGTTTAGTATTGTTTATTGTTTATTACCACTTTTTTCTTTTATTACTACTATTAATTGTTTATATTAACTCATCCCTATCCTATCTATCACCTTCACTGATTACACTGGTTAAGTGTTTATTAAATTACAGTCACATTTGTAATACACTCTGTTTAAATTCACAGTAGTGATTCATCTTCAAATGCTTTAAGTTTTACGATCACTGTTGCTATCATATATTAGTTTGGTTCACTGGTTATCATTAACACTCACTACCTACCTCTCACTCTTGTTTTAAATTAGTTTTGACAAATCTAATTTTAAAGTCAGTTTTTAAAACCTCGTGTGTTTTTATTTTTATATTAATAATGTTATTTTAAAACACATAACACTCTAAATCACAAAGTTAGTCATACAATTTGTGTAAAGTTAGTTTTTTCGGGTATTAACATTAGTCCCTATAATTCCTTCATCAAGTCTTTACAATTCGATTCTATTCTACCCTTTCTTGGTAGTATTTTTATCATCATAATATAATAACAATGGGTTTACATGTTTATTACTGGTGGTGTACTTTCTTTTACATAACTTGGGTAATACATTCTACAAAAAGAAATATTAGTTAGGTTTTTTATTCGTTTACTTTTTATTTTATAGCCTTTATCTGCCCAATCACTGGGGTTGGGTCACACTCATTTGTCTGTCAGTCTAGTCTATTCAATCATTTATTATCTTTGTCTACTATTTTTCTTTTTATTCTCTCATTACCTTTGTATAAATGATCATTACCTTTACTATTGATCATTATGCTTCAAATTAGTTTACTTCTCTTACAGCTATATTATATATGTGGATCCCTTATAGAGTCTCAGTTCTGCAACGTTATAACATCCCACAACTTATAAATTTAAATCTTCGTGTTAAACTGAATTGAGAAAAGAAAATATTTCTATGCAACTAAATAAGGAGAGAGTTACATCGTGGAAGGGTTAGAGAAAGAGAGAGAAAGAGCGAGAGTGAGTGAAGGGCACATTCTGTAGTTAATAACGGTAATAAAGTAATGTCAACAAAGTAGATTATGTGAAAATTATTAGATTTAACGTGCTTTAGCAAGACGAATTGCCTGTCGTGTAGACGCGCTTGACATTTCATTACTACGTTACAGAAAATGTTCACAATCGAGATGTATAGTAATTACACGTACTCGTGAGCACCTCAGACTTGTAAAGGAGTTATTACGTTTTGTCTACCCTCGCAAACAAGTTGATACTTATGAATCACAGTGTGCATGATTTATCACCACATACCATTCAGAAGAGAATAAGAAATTGATGTCATATGTAGTATATAGGAGACGAGAATTTGAGTAATCTCACCCAGCGATTTTGAAACAAGCGTAAAAAAATGTGATTAACATATTATCTATACAACATTTTACTGTTATAAGCAGACCGGGATAACGCGTTTTAAGTAATACAAAGGTTTTAAGTAATAAAGCAACAATTTTCCCAACTTTAAAGCAGTCAAATTCGTCAAAGGTTTGAGGTGATCATCTCAGTGTCTTATTGAATATACATCTCAGATTCCACCGTCTGTCTGTTTTTTTTTTCAGAGAAGTTCTCTTTAATTTTACTGGAGATACAATGTTCCGTTTATAAGAGTCGCATTTGTCATAAACATGTTTTTTTACTAATTTAGTGAAAGAATATCTTATCAATAAATATCTTTCCTTAAATTCTTTTCCAATAAGTAATTAATCAATAAAATTTACATCATGTAGCTTTAAATAAATCGGTTCCTTCGTGTAGCATGTATGTCTATACCCAGACAAAAGATTATTGTATTATGCCAGAAGATTGACGTTTAATCTGAATGACGTAGAACCGACTGTACGGTTTTTGTCTTAATGCTGATGACTTATGGCCAACAAAGGTACAAGGAGGGGTAAAAGTTTAAATCCAATATGTGTCCTGTTTGATTTGTGCTTCTTTTGGAACAAAGTCTGGCATGATGTATACTAGAATCTTCGAACCGTATAATATAAAAATGTACTTCGCCTTTCAGAGCTGTACTTTTACTTTGCACAAATAACTTCGACGCAGGTACTTGAAATGGGTTGTGTTTACAGACAGCCACACTAGTAAGCTTTATATAGTCGTACAGCCTAACGCCTGCTCCGAACGGTTAAGTATAGAGGTAGACTTATAAATAAACATAGATATTACGTGACCCCCATTTTTATTCATCGTCTCTGTATATCTAGGTTTAGGTGTTTCTGTCTGTTCCGAACTTCACCATCTCCAAGTCGGTAGACTCATATTTCTTTTTCCATGTCGGGTATACTCCTCTGTATTCCTCGGTATATTCTCTGGAGACATGTGTAGGACTAACCCCTCCAGTTCATTTTGTAGCGCTGAACTGTGGTCATCAACCCTTCAACATCTAATGGAGTTTGTGTATCATCGTTACGCACTATAGTCCAGTCTTGAACACCCTTGTACCCCCCCCAATAGAATTTCATTTCTGCTGTGTGCAAGGCCCTCAAGTTCTTCTGTCTTGGTACCCAGCATTCCTAACGTAGACACAGCCATAATCTTCAAAGCCTGATCTGCACCTCCTTACGGACCTTACTTCTTAATATTTTTGAAATTGTGCCGCTAATGTTTTGAAATCTGTTTAACTTAATGGTGCGATATCTATCTAACAATGTGACATTGTCACTAGTAATCTTAGATTATACTGAATAAATGCATTTTAATGCCATAACTCTTGTTTTTTACAGAAATATTTAATTTATATGTTTCACTGAGGACATGCAACTTTTGAAATGCTAGCTACAAATTGTCTTCAAAATCTTGTCTCAACACTCTTGTGAAAATTTTGTTACCAATCCTTTCATATACTCCAATTTAAACTTATAATCTCCTCTTCTATGTTACATCAGGAATTGCTGAAACTATATAATATTAAAATAATGTAATAGTTAATGCATTACGTGGATAATGTGTTTGTTTCATTTTCCAGTAGCTTATATTTGAAATCATGCAGATTAATTTAAAAGAAAATGCAATTGCTTTTACGAACGTGACTGCTAAAAAACAATTTTTCAAAACAGTTTTAGAAATACTAACCCTCTAATATTCGAATTACTTAATTACTGTTACAGTAATAATAAAAGCACTCGAAATATAATTATGGTTGCATTCAATAAACGTTACCAACTTAACAGACTTGTCACTGTCTGGTTCACACAGGCATTATTACATATGTGTGTGTGTGTGTGTGTGTGTGTGTGTGTGTGTGTGTGTATATATATATATATATATATTGCAACAGTACAAATGTATAGGGTACTGTGCATTGCACAATTAATTAAGATAATTAATAAAATTAAATAAATAATTCATATTGTTAGTAATTATAATTCAGCTTTCAATCTAAACTGTACAAGGAACAACCAAATTTCATGTTTAGACAGGTTTATCACGCCACGCAGCTGTGTCTGTGTGTACACATGTATTTTACGTGTGTGTGAGACCAGTTGATTACTGTAAAGCGTCACACCCTAAATGAGCGCTATTGATTACATGAAATATTTAAATTGTAAAGAGTGTGTGCATAATATCACAAAACCAAATACGGCACAGTGTGTATAAAATAAAGGCGCACATGTATGCAAAAATTAGTGCGAAAATAATAAAAAGTGCGATTATAGTGAAAATAAATATAAATAAAACTTATATTAATTAAGATAGGAAAATACCGGTATGGAGAACCATACATAACTTCCATGTTCTAAGATTTGTATTTAAAATCAAATTCGAAATGAAATATTTCCATAGAAATTACTTATTGCTTCAGCATTAACCACAGTACTGTGGTCAATAACGTATAACACCTCACGTTTTCGCACTCGATTTTCACTGATGATGGCAGTCGATGCCACTGCCGAAAAGTCTGGTTTTGCAGAAAACTTTGGAATACGGCTAAACAGCCCGGGAAGCAATTTTAACAAAAAACTACTTCTTTGTTGCCGATAACGTAGTACACATATAAGAAATTCTCCCCTCCACCTTCAACTTTAAATTTTAATAATAGAAAATTAACCCCACCCCGTTCACCAAACCTCTTCATTTATAGATATTTCATCTACGTTTCTACAGTGGATTATTATGAGCTTCTTATCAGGATACGTTATTTATAAAAATTAAGTTCTTTACTCTTGTTAAATCATAAAATGTTTCAGGTAAACTACCCCTTTCTCTTAACCGATCTTCTCCAAAATCAATAGACCTCCAGTCCTCTACAATTCAGTAATGCATGCAGAAAAATATTTGATTCTGTTTGAATGTATAGTAGTTATCGTTCATCATGGAAACATTTCTCTTGTTACAACATAAAATTTTGCAGGTGAACTACCCCTTTCCCTTAACCGATCTTCACCAAAACCAACAAACTTTGAATTCTATTTAGTTCAAAAAGGTATGCAAAAACGTAGTTGATTCTGTTTGAATTTACGGCAGTTATCGTTCGTCATATAAAAAATTACCCTTGTTAAAACATAAAATGTTGTAGGTAAACTACCCCTTTCCCTAAACCGATCATCACCAACACCAATTGTATTGAGAACTCTACAATACAGGGCTGTATGCAAAACATCATTGGATTCTGTTTGAATTTGCGGCTGTTATCGTTTGCCATAGAAAAAAATTACCCTTGATAAAAAACCGTAGCAGGTAAACTACCCTTTTCCCTTAACCGATCTTCACCAAAAACAATAGGTCTTGAGTACTCTCTACAAATCAGGTCTGTACGCAAAAAATTATTTGATTCTGTTTGAATTTGCGGCTGTTATCGTTTGCCATAGAAAATACCCTTGTTAAAACATAAAATGTTGCCGGTAAACTACCCCTTCCCTTAACCGATCTTCACCAAAAACAATAGGTCTTGAGAACTCTACAATTTAGGGCTGTATGCAAATAATCATTTGATTCTGTTTGAATTTGCGGCTGTTATCGTTTGCCATAGAAAATACCCTTGTTAAAACAAAAAACTTTGCTGGTAAACTACCCCTTTCCCTTAACCGATCTTCAACAAAATCAACAGACCTTGAGTTCTGTATAATTCAAAAAGGTATGCTGCAGAATAGTTGATTCTGTTTTAATATACTGTAGTTATCGTTCGTCAGAAAAAAAAATTACCCTTGTTAAAACATAAAATGTTGCCGGTAAACTACCCTATTCCCTTAATCGATCTTCACCAAAACCAACAGGTCTTGAGAACTCTATAATTCAGGGCTGTATACAAAACATTATTTGACTCTGTTTGAGTTTGCGGCTATTGTCGTTTACCATAGAAAAAATAAAAATTACCCTTGATAAAAAACCGTTGCTGGTAAACTAAACCTTTCCCTTAACCGATATTCACCAAAAACAATAGGTCTTGCGATCTCTACAATTTAGGGCTGTATGCAAATATACATTTGATTCTACGATTAACTTCTAAAACTTCCGGGCTGAAAGGCCGTGGTCGATTGCTTAAAATACTGCTAAACGTTTCGGCCGCACCACCGGTGGCCATCTTCAGTAGCAAAAAATTGTGTTCGATAGATGACACGCCGAACACGTCTCCCAATGAACAGGGTTGCTTGTTCCCAGTTCATTGGGAGACGTGTTCGGCGTGTCATCTATCGAACACAATTTTTTGCTACTGAAGATGGCCACCGGTGGTGCGGCCGAAACGTTTAGCAGTATTTTAAGCAATCGACCACGGCCTTTCAGCCCGGAAGTTTTAGAAGTTAATCGTATTGACACCGGCCGTGAAAGCCTACGTATGAAGAATACATTTGATTCTGTTTGAATTTGCGGCTGTTATCGTTTGCCATAGAAAATACCCTTGTTGAAACAAAAAACGTTGCAGGTAAACTACACCTTTCCATTAATCGATCTTCACCAAAGACAAGAGGTCTTGAGAACTCTACAATTCACGCCAGTATGCAAATAATCATTTGAATCTGTTTGAATTTACAGCTGTTATCGTTTGCCATATAAAATACCCTTGTTAAAACATAAAACGTTGCTGGTAAACTACCCCTTTCCCTTAACCGATCTTCAACAAAATCAACAGACCTTGAGTTCTGTATAATTTAAAGAGGTATGCAGAAGAGTAGTTGATTCTGTTTTAATATACTGTAGTTATCGTTCGTCAAAAAAAAAATTACCGTTGTTAAAACATAAAATGTTGCCGGTAAACTACCCCATTCCATTAACCGATCTTTACCAAAAACAATAGGTCTTGAGAACTCTACAATTCAGGCCAGTATGCAAATAATCATTTGATTCTGTTTGCATTTACGGCTGTTATCGTTTGCCATATAAAATACCCTTGTTAAAACATAAAACGTTGCCGGTAAACTACCCCTTTCTCTTAACCGATCTTCAACAAAATCAACAGACCTTGAGTTCTGTATAATTCAAAAAGGTATGCAGAAGAGTAGTTGATTCTGTTTTAATATACGGCAGTTATCGTTTGTCATAAAAAAATTACCCTTGTTAAAACATAAAATGTTGCCGGTAAACTACCCCTTTCCATTAACGGATCTTTACTAAAAACAATAGGTATTGAGAACTCTACAATTCAGGCCAGTATGCAAATAATCATTTGATTCTGTTTGCATTTACGGCTGTTATCGTTTGCCATATAAAATACTCTTGTTAAAATATAAAACGTTGCTGGTAAACTACCCCTTTCCCTTAACCGATCTTCAACAAAATCAACAAACCTTGAGTTCTGTATAATTCAAAAAGGTATGCAGAAGAGTAGTTGATTCTGTTTTAATATACGGCAGTTATCGTTTGTCATAAAAAAATTACCCTTGTTAAAACATAAAATGTTGCCGGTAAACTACGCCTTTGCATTAACCCATCTTCACCAACAACAATAGATATTGAGAACTCTACAATTCAGGCCAGTATGCAAATAATCATTTGATTCTGTTTGAATTTACGGCTGTTATCGTTTGCCATATAAAATACCTTTGTTAAAACATAAAATGTTGCTGGTAAACTACCCCTTTCCCTTAACCGATCTTCAACAAAATCAACAGACCTTGAGTTCTGTATAGTTCAAAAAGGTATGCAGAAGAGTAGTTGATTCTGTTTTAATATACGGCAGTTATCGTTCGTAAAATTTACTTTTGTTAAAACATAAAATGTTGCTGGTAAACTACCTTTTTCCATTAACCGATCTTCACCAAAAACAATAGGTCTTGAGAACTCTACAACTGAGGCCAGTATGCAAATAATCATTTGATTCTGTTTGAATTTACGGCTGTTATCGTTTGCCATATAAAATACCCCAATTCAGGCCAGTATGCAAATAATCATTTGATTCTGTTTGAATTTACGGCTGTTATCGTTTGCCATATAAAATACTCTTGTTAAAATATAAAACGTTGCTGGTAAACTACCCCTTTCCCTTAACCGATTTTCAACAACATCAACAGACCTTGAGTTCTGTATAATTCAAAAAGGTATGCAGAAGTGTAATTGATTCTGTTTTAATACACGGCAGTTATCGTTCGTAAAATTTACTTTTGTTAAAACATAAAATGTTGCTGGTAAACTACCCCTTTCCATTAACCGATCTTCACCAAAAACAATAGGTCTTGAGAACTCTACAACTCAGGCCAGTATGCAAATAATCATTTGATTCTGTTTGAATTTACGGCTGTTATCGTTTGCCATAAAAAATACCCCAATTCAGGCCAGTATGCAAATAATCATTTGATTCTGTTTGAATTTACGGCTGTTATCATTTGCCATATAAAATACCCTTGCTAAAACAAAAAACGTTGCCGGTAAACTACCTCTTTCCCTTAACCTATCTTCACCAAAAACAATAGGTCTTGAGTACTCTACAAATCAGGGCTGTATGCAAAAATTATTTGATTCTGTTTGAATTTGCGGCTGTTGTCGTTTGCCATAGAAAAAAAATCTACAGACAGATAGACACACAGACACACAGACACACAGACTCACACACACAGACACTTTTCGAAAAATGACTTTTTTTCATGTTTTGAGTGTAGAACAATCAGAATCTGCAATAATCTCGATCACGATTTTTTTTGCCATCACCGTACTTCCATTTCCTTAAGGAACATGGAAGTAAAAACGGTTTATACACTGTGAACTCATGAAAGTTACCGCAAGATGAATGTGCAAAAGACTTCGCATGTTGCGAAGACAAGCGAAATAAATGTGAAAATAATCGTGTTTAGAAAGGGACGCCAACGACAGACTGGGCCTGCAGAATATTGTCGAAACATGATTTTTGCGCCCTAGGGTATAAATACTCGAGACGCGCTAACTTATTTCTCTTTCTCGTATAACTACCTGGCAGCCGCAGGCTCTGCGCAACGACAACAACTCTTTTTCTGTCAACCACAGCAGCAGCCGGAGGTTCTTCACGACTACTCATCACTTTCGTGAGAGCACCTGCAACCTGAGGCCATGACGGGATACGAGGGAGCAGCCAAGTACATGGAATAGAGTCTAGCGTACAGAACAAGGCAACGGACTGCAGAGAGGATTTGAAGGACGAGGATCAAGGACTCCAGGACTACACGACTACAGAGGAGCATCCAGGATCGAGAACCTAGGATCGAAGAGGATACGCTGAGTATTACCACGATAAGTAAGGTGAAACAAAACCATGTATTTGTAAAAACAAAAAGACTCACGTAAAGATAATTAACTATGTAAAAACAAAGACTATATAATTCAAAGATGAGTTAATAATTTTTCGAAATATAAATATTTATTTATATAGTAGTTTTAGAGTAATGTTTAAACACATGAAAGTATAATTTTGAGAAATAATTTAATCAATGCTATTTAAAGTAATATGAAATTAAAGAGTAAATTTTATAATCTTGAATAAATAATTTAGTCAATGATATTTAAATTAATATGAAAGTAAATAGTAAATTGTTATTATAAAACAAAGCAATGCATATGCAATATAATAATAAGAAAATAGATTATTAAAAAGAGATTAGATAATCTCATAGTTATCACAGTAATGAGCAAGTCGAAAGCAATATTATATAATAACAAATGTTTATTGTAGTATAAGAGTGTATATTATGTTCAATGTGTAATACGAGATTGTTACTTATATGTTAATAACTAGATGTGTGCTACGGCTACACACATGCGAATAATAATGTTATTTTAAATGCCAACAGAATAGAAAATTTTTAATTAATAAATTTTTAAATGATTCTAAACCATTTCACGTCGTGTTATTATTATTACGATTACACCTCTCATAATTTTATAGCGTAAGTAATGTTGAAAAATAAATGGCTCACAAGAACGTGGGACTTCACAAATACTTAACGTTTTATAAAAAGAGATGTCGCCCAAGAATGTGGTGCGCGACCATGCCATTTAACAATTTAAAAAATTTTAAAGTTAAATGTATGCTCTAAAAATGTGTGTTAAATGAAAAAATATATTATATGTAATAACTAATATTATAGACTATTAAATATTATTTTAATGTTATTTCAATTGTTGTGTATTATGATAGCACAACTGGCGCTCAACAGGTAATTATTGTAAATGAAAAGTGTAATCGTAATAGTAACATTACTAATAATAACAGTAATAATAATAGTACAAAAGAAAATAGTAAATTAAGAATAGTATAACCGGGATCACCAATAATAATTATTTTGAAAACATAATATAAATAAAAATAACTCAATATGGCAGAACCAGGTAGTTTTAGTCTAGAGGCACTTCAAAATATGATGCGAGCCATGATGGACGAATTAAATATAAAACAAACAAAAGAATTAAAACAAGAGAAAATAAAACATACAGAAAAATTAAAAGAAGAATTAAAACAGGATAATTTAAAACTCGCAGAAAATTTAAATGATAAACTAAATGAATTAAAACAAGATAATGTACAACTAAAAGGAGAAATAAAACAAGATATAATAGATAGTACTACACAGTTAGCAGATAAAATTATAGACACGAATACGCGCATAGATGCACTAGAAAATAAAGTTAAACAAGCCCTGCATGAACAATCTGTTAGGTTAGAGAACAAGCATAAAGAGTTACGGGTAGAATGGAGGAAAGATTTAAAGAACATTCATAAACAAATAAATGAAAATGTAAATGAGAACTAAATAGAATAAAGCATGAACAGGACGGTAAAATACAGGAGGTTCATGATCTGCTTCAAGCGACCACTAGTAAAACAAGTGAGATTGAAACATGCACAATTGTAATAGAGAGTAAGCTAGGAGAAACATCCAAGACTGCGAAAGATTAACTTATTCTGTAGAGATGTCCAACATGAAGGAAGAGGTGAAAAGTGAAATGGATCAACTTCGAGAAGAGCTACGTAGACGTCCAGCGCAGATGATGATGTATCTAGCACCAGTAGAAGAAAGGGTTAAATTAACATTTGCAGGAAATAAATGGGAGAACAGCATGGAATTTTTAGCCAGCTGCGAAAAATAAATGGAAAAAATTTGTAGTACCATTGACGATAACGAATAAATAAATTTTGTTACTCGACATTTCAAAGATTCAACAGCACAGTGGTATACTATAATACGTGATAATGTTGCAAATTATCAACAATCCGTAACTCGTTTGAAAATAGGTATTGGAATATCCATACGCAACGTCAAATACGTGATCAGCTAGAATATGGTAAATTTAATATTCATGGTCGTCAGAGTATGGAACAGTATACAATAGCACAAATTGAAAGAGTGAAACATCTTAAACCTAAGTTTTCAGAATATGAAAAAATATCTTAACTGTCTTACCATTTTCAGAAAATATCCAACTCGCTGTTTACAAACAAGGTATTAAACAATTAAGGAATTTTTAATACTTGTAACACAATCTTGAGAACATCACTCGCGGTGAGAATACACAACACAATTTTCAACCGCATGGTAATCACAATTATAACCATAATCACAGCCGTAATAATTAGAAACCACCAACGCAACACATGCAAAATTGATCAGCTGTGAATGTAGGTCAGACACCAACGACTCAACGCGTGGAATACGGTCGTCAATAGAAGGAGAAAAGCAGCGATCAGAGAGAGAGTAGAGGGGAGAAAGGTGGCTACGTCTGGCCAAGTTCAAAGAAAAGATTTCCGAAGCCATAGGAACGAGCGGTTAACGCGGTAAAACCAAACAATAGCTCAAAGAGAGAATGCATAACGGAAACGGCGAGTACACCATCGACTTCTAAACAATGACTCGAGAAGCGTAAGCGGCAGTACACAATAAATAATATATATCCTGTCGACATACGAGACGAATTGCTTAGTACAGACGGGGATGTTATCCAAGCGGAATACACACACACATTTTGCCCTACTATTAATGTTCGTATCAACAATTGTCTAATTAAAATGTTGATGGACACAGGTAGTCAACTGTCAGTTTTAAACACTGCATGGGTGCAACGAAATAAAAATTATTTTAAAAATACAGCGATATTAGGTATGAATAGTATGAACATTACAACTGCTACTAATAAGCGAGGAAAAGTTAAAAAACAAGCATACGTAACAATGGCATAAAAATTTAGAAATAGAATGTCCAATGATTATTATGAATAAGCTGATATATGATGGTATTATAGGAATTGATTTATTGAATATACTAGATGCTAAGATTGATATCATTAATAATAAGATAACATGTAATTATAAGGGTGTTCAACATAGCATAAGTATGAACGAAGAAGAAAAACAGTATAAGGTAAGTGAGACACCTATTGTCTTAACTAAACCCAAGGTTCAATATGTACCAACTCGATGTACAAGTCAGACAACCGGCAAGATTTCTAAACAGGAAGAAAAGCGGCTTCAAGAATTAATAAATGAATATGAAGATGTATTCAATGAAACACCGACGCAGACGACAGTCTACAAAGATACTATAACTGTAACAGACCCGACAAAATTCGTCAGGAGGACATACCCTATTCCAATGCGCTACGAGGAAGAAGTAGAAACGGAAATACGTTTCATGCTGGATAATAAAGTGATAGAACGGTCCAACAGCAACTTCTTAAAGTAGTAGTAAAGAAGTAGTTCCTCTTGTAGTAGTAAAGAAGAAAAGCGGGGATATTCGTCTATGCCTGAAAATGCGGGAGCTGAACAGTACTGTAATGAAAGAGTATGACTGTGCGCCTAATGCGGACGAACTGTTTACAAAGTGTGAAGTAGCACGCTACATGACAAAACTAGATCTACGTTCAAGTTTTTGGCAGATTCCAATCCGAGAAGACGATAGAAAATTTACTGCATTCTTGTACAAGTGTTACCAACATAAGGTAGTACCATTTGGATTAAGCACGAGTTTGGCAGCAATTGTAAAATGTTTGGAAAGAACATTAGCCCCAGAAATGGAACCTTATACGATGATCTTCGTAGATGATATTCTAGTGATATCTAACGTAATAACGTATACTAGTAATTCTAGTATATCTACGTATATTATTCCATAAGTTTAGGCAAGCAAACATGTTCCTAAACCTAGAGAAATATGAACTCATAAAAATTTCCATCCAATTCCTAGGACACATCATCTCATCCTCAGGTATACAACCAGATCCTACCAAGATAACCAGTATAATCAACTTTCCTATACCCAGGAATCTTAAAGGGGTACGTGCATTTTTGGGTTTAACTGGATATTACAGGAGGTTTACACCATTGTATGCTGAAAGGACTCAACTTTGTTAGAATTGACAAAGAAAGGACGAAAATGGAAATGGGAGAAGAAGCATCAAGAAACCTTCGACCAAGTGAATACGTTATTCGTAGAAAACATCATGCTACATCATCCTCAACGAGAAGGAAAGTTCGTGATTTATTCTGATGCTAGTGATTACGCCGTGGGAAGTGTACTATACCAGAAGGATTCCGAAGGAAAACTCAGGGGCATCGCCTACGCTAGCTGAGTTTTCAAAGGAGCAGAGCGGCACTACTCAACATCAGAGAAGGAGATACTTGCAATTGTCTACGCTCTTAAACAATTCCGATATTGCATTTATGGTACTCATTTTGAAATACATACTGACCATCAAGCATTGTCATTTCTACTTAAATGTAAAGTAACGAACTCTCGTTTACTGAGATGGATTTTAGCCATTGGTGAGTACTCATTCACTATCAAGTACTGCAAAGGGAAAGATAATAGCGTTGCAGATATTTTAAGTCGTTATGTTACAGAAGAATGTGAAGAGATGTACAATAAGGAAGGTAACGAAATACGTCTATTACCTATACGATTTGAAACTAGCAACGAAGTAAGAAGAATGCTACAAAATCTAACAGAAGAACAGGATCAAGATATTACCTTACGAAATTTAAAACGTCAATCTCACCTACCAGGTCAACATAAGCTACATAACAACATTCTTTTCAAACATGATTGAAAATTTGTGTTGACGAAGAGATGTTATTTAAACTGATAACACCAACTCATGAGAGCTTAGCTCATGCATCGACATTAAAATGTTATTTATCTCTTAAAGAAGATTTTACTATCAACGACATGTTTAGAAAAATTAAAAATGAATTGAAGAAATGTTATGATTGCCAGACTGCTAAGCAACCTAATCTTCACACATATGTGGAAATTCAAAGTATACAGAAGGAGGCGAAAGGGGAGTTAGTTGCAGTGGACTTCTTAGGGCTATTACCACGATCAAGTCGGGGGGTTAAACACATACTAGTCTGTATAGACGTGTTTTCTAAGGCAGTTCATCTGTATCCTATTATGCGACGCACAACGAAAGCTGTCTTAAAAATTCCCTTACAAAAATATATTCCAATACATGGTAAGATGAAGAGGATTCTTAGTGATCAAGGAGTGCAATTTCAAAGTGATGTATGGAATAGAATATTAAGAGAAAATGGAATCCAACAGATCCATCCATCAGATGGAACTCACATCCATCAGACATCCACAGGGAAATTTAGCCGAGAGAGTGAATAAAGAATGGGGGGTAAGTATCTACGTACTTACTGCCATAACCAACACAATAAATAGGCACAGTATTTACCATTCCTTGAGAAAGCCATTAATGATAATTATAGCGAAGCAACCAGCTACACGCCGACAGAGATTGAACAAGATCGTCAGCCCGACCGATTTTGGAAGAAGTATGTTCACAAACCTGCTAATCTGAACTTACCGATACCGTTGAGCATTAAGATTGAACATGCGAAAAGAAGGATAATGGGAAAAGGTAATAAGAGAATAGAACGATTCAACAGAACTCACAAGTTTCAGAAGTTTAATGTGGGAGAGAAAATATTATTAAAAACCAATTCAGTGGGAAAACGTATTGATAATACTGCGAAAAAATTCTTCAGATTGTATGATAGACCTTACACTTTGCTAAGACAAATTGGCAAACAAACTTTCATTGTATATGATGATACAAGATAGAAAGAATTGGGCAAGTACCATGCCAACTCTTTAAGGAAGTTCTATGAGTGAATAGCTGGGTCACTGTGACAAGTTAAAGGAGAACGCATTAAAGTGCGGAACCACACACCAAGTCTACATGTATGGGAGGGGAATAATTTTGTTCAGACCACTACACATAAGGGTAAATTGAATAAAAGTTTATTCATTGTTATGAGCATAATGTAAATAAATATTGTATTGTAAAATTGTACTGTACTATTTTGTCGAATGTAAAAAGGCGAAAATTGAATAAACCTGTTTATTAAATAAAATAAAAATATATATATATAACAACGATACAAACAACGACGATAATAACAACGGTGTTAGTATTGAATATATATATATATATTTATTGTAACGTTTTTCTTTAGATGTTACCCTCGAATTATATTGAGGATCTAGCTTTCTCTAACGCCTCACGTTATTGGACGTCAATTTGTAATGTGTTAAAAATGTTTAATAGTGTAAACGTGTTCGTTTCAATCTTTATCTTATGCCTCACTGTTGGTTGCGCCAATCTGTAACGTTTTACTAGCTGTTTTACTCTCTCGTATTCTATTGTACAAATATAATAATCATTCTTTCTAAATTATATTTTATTTAGACTCACTATTGGGATAGCCGATTTTTTACATCTAGACTCGAATCTATGGTTATTTATCTGAATTTGCGTCTTGTTTAACTCTGTTATTATTTGTATATATTTTTGTTAATATTAAATTAAGGATGAGTATCTGTTCAGGGGGATGTTTGTTGAGCGCCAATTTGCAATCACCGTTTGCAAATAAAATTTTATTGGTGAAGTATCAATAATAAATTTTTGATCAAATTTATGTAAATAGTATATGGTCTCTTTATTCTGTAATGAGCTCTCTTTTATTCTTTTCTTTCAGCAATGGATATGCTAACTTGTGCTCATCACCACATTTTTAAAAGAAATCTGCTAAGATTTTCAATTGATGAGTGTTGCCAACTTAATCTAATTACTGAGGTCAACTCACAGTATCAGATATTTTGTTCAGAATATCATACCCTTTTTGTTTTCATGAAATAAGAAACAAATTAACCTTTTTCTGTATTTTGTAAACTCAAATCCTTTATTTATTCTTTAATTTGTTCTAAATGTAAAACATAATTTTTAACAAAGTTTGGCCAGCTGTATTTTTATAAGCTCAGAGTGGCAGCAGTAACTCTTAGATCTCAGACTTTTTAAAACATTTTATAATTTGTTTTTAATAAATAAAACACAATTATAAGGTTTAGTAGGTCCTTTCGACTACGATATAACAACAGTATTGACAGGGAAAGTACCAAAATACATATGATGAGAAATAGTCACAATGTATTTTAAAAGGATTATATTATTAAGAGTGTAAAACAGTTCAATGTATAGGTTAAGTTATAAAAATGTTTTTTAGACTTAATTAGTTTTAAATTATGTTAGCACTATACATCAATGGTGGCTTATGCTTATGTCCATATTATTAATCATTATTGTTCTCAGTGAAAGTTAATTATGGTTTTTATAAAAAAACGTATTCAAAGTTTTTTGAAACCTTTAGATCAGGTTTAACAGGGAATATTTCAGATTAATTTTAGATCAAAAAATACTTCTCTCCCTGTGTCAATTGGTCCAATTTCTTCAGAGATGTCCTGGTTTAATTCTGTAGAGTCTTGTAGCAATTCTTTCTTATATTTTAATCTTGATATATCTAATTATTCAATTGTTTATCTGGAGATGCACTGATATCACATATATTATAATTTATTTTTCACTATAAGTCTTTAAATCAACCTTTTTGCATTCAGTTTTTTTAGAATCAATTTATTTTCTTCCTCAACATATTAGTTGCTAAGGCCTCTCTTAGATATCTCCTTGGTTTCCAAGTAACATTTTTATATCACCCTGGTGACATCATAAGAATAATATAAACAAACCTTTTACTATTTTATATGTCATTTTCTTTTAAAAGGATATACCTTTTTTATAAGAGCTCTTATCTTCTTTTTATTTGTTTCTTTGCTCTTCTGATAAAAAACTGATCATTTTGACATCACTCTTGACTATTTTCTGATCTATATTTCCTAAGTTAATGATTTACATTTTTTTTTTATTATTTTTGTTCCAAACTTATTTATTATTTCTTTTGTATCTTTCACTTTCTTAAATTTATTTTATACATTTGGTAATCTTTTAACATAAACTGACATTGTTTCCTTATTATTTTCATAGAAATCTTATTCATATAATTTGACTGACTATAATTTTGGTACTTTCTTGTTAAGACTAACATTAGTGTTATTAACACTAGTATACATAATATTAATAAATGTGACAGAAACTGATTACTAATAACTATTAGTAATATGTTATAATTCCCCTTAACTGACTGTGTTTATAACTTTACAGTCTGCACACAAAAAACAAATTTCGTAAGTAAGTTCTTACTTTAATTATAAGAAACATAACATACAATAAACAATTAAAATTAAACATATTCAATTAAGTCTTTCTTAAAATATTATGTCTCCTGGTACTTTTTAATAATATAATCATGGTATATTTATGTTACTAGGGCATGGTAAAAATGTCACGTAACATAATGCCCCTCCAGAAAACTTACTAAAATGATTTTAGTAATCATTAGGTTGCTTAAATAAGCTGATTGATTTCACCATTACTTTTCTCAATCTCCATAATATTTTTTTATTTCGGCTTGATTATATACTCCCTTTACTTTGTTCGTTTCAGTGTTGGATAATTCACAAGTATTATTATGGTTATCCTTTGTTATTGTATGTGGTCCTGTATATAACAATAATAACTTTTTAGTTATCCCTTCAACAGAGCTGGGTAGATGTCTATTTTATAGCAAAACCTTTTCGCCCATAGAGTATTTTAAAATCCTGTTATGATCTCTTTCTTCTTTTCTCTTCTGTAGCTCAGCTTTGTGCAAAACTCGATTATGTATTTCGATAATAGCCAATTCTTTCTCTTCCATAAAAGGGAATTTAATTAAAGATGTTATTTCCCTAGGTGGTGGTCGATTAAACATAACTTGATATGGACTAGTTCCTATGGTCTCGTGGTAAGCTAGGTTGAGGAATGTTTCGGCAGCTTCGATATATTTACTCCAGTTTCTATGTTCTTCATGACAATATGTCCTCAGAATCCTACCTACTTCACGGAGAACTCGGTCTGCAGGGTTACTTTGGGGATGATACACCGAAGTCTTGTAAGTTCTGATTCCCCTATTTACTAATTCCTTTTGCCACTTTTTTCCTTTAAATTGAGTACCGTGGTCGGTT
The DNA here is from genome assembly GCA_034769895.1 of Magicicada septendecula. NCBI lineage: Eukaryota > Metazoa > Arthropoda > Insecta > Hemiptera > Cicadidae > Magicicada > Magicicada septendecula. The sequence continues at coordinate 355,107,036 of CM068367.1, forward strand.
ACTATCGTCTCTGGTTTACCCACCTCAGGAATGTATTTCGTTATGATTATGTCCAGGATTTTACGAGTTGTAGCTTTGCTGATAGAGTATAATTTCGAAAATTTTGAAAAACGATCAAATATTATTACAATATATTTGAACTTACTTCTTCCCCCACTCTTAGGAAATGGACCACATATGTCTAAAAATATCTTTTCCAAACTATGGCTCGAAATAATGGTTATCATAGCGCCATCCTTCCTTTCATTATTCGTTTTTACCATTTGGCAGATTGTGCATTTTCTAACAGTTTGACTTACTTGCTTATTTATCCCCTTTATGTAGACGTGTTCACTCAATGCTTTTACAACTTTAAGGGGCCCCATGTGTCCATATCTTATATGATAGTCAATGATTATTGATAATTCAACACTCTTAGGAATATATAATTTCCATTCCTGTTTTCGGGAAGTTGGAGATGTAAATATTAAATTATTATAAATACAATAAAATGCTAAAATTGTGGGGTCATTGCTTGCCAATCTTTCCTTAATTAATTTTAGTTTGGTATCTAAATTCTGATGAATTTCTATCTGTTTTAATACTTCTGCTAAATCTCCTCTTGATTTCAGTATGTGATACACTCTTCCAATGTTTTCTTTTTCTACTTCGTAAGTTCCGTTTGCCATATTAATTCTGGATAATCCATCAGCTACAATATTTTGTTTCCCGGGTACATACTCCCAATTTATATGGTACTCTTGTAATATCAAAATCCATCTGGTTAGTCGACCATGATTTAGTTTGCATCTTTTTAGGAAAGATATGGATTTATGATCTGACCTTACTGTTATTTTGTATCCTAAAATATAGGTGCGGAACTTTAAGCAGGCAAACACCACACTGAGGAGTTCTTTTTCTGTAACTGTATAATTTCTTTCGCAAGCACTCAAAACTCTACTAGCAAAACTGATTACTAAATGGTTTCCTACTTCATCTTCTTGATATAACTCAACACCTAAACTCACATTACTTGCATCACAATTTAAATAGAACCCCTGGTTAAAATCTGGGTTGTGTAACATAACACTATTTAGGAAATTAGTCTTGATTAAATTAAAGTTATCTTCTTCAGCCTTACCCCATTTCCATTTGTTCTTGGTTGAAAGTAGATTTTGAAATTTAGTGGTCAGCTCGGAATACTTTTGTTGGAACTTGCGATAATTATTACAAATACCTAGAAATTATTGTAATTGTTTGATGTTTCTAGGTCTTGGAAAATTTTGTATAACTTCTACTTTCTCAGGCGACGGCGTGATCCCAGTTTCAGAGAGTATAAACCCAAGAAATTGTAATTCCTGAGTTATGAATTTAGATTTATTTAACTTCAGTGTAATATTATTTTGTTGGAGTTTCCTGAGTACAATTTCAATACGATCACAGTGTTCATCCCATGTTTTAGAGGTAATAAGAATATCATCTACATATACTGTTGCGAACTCTAACGCTTCTTTTCCTAGTATCTGGTCCATGCACTGGATAAAAATGGCGACAGAATTAACCAACCCGAAAGGTAAGCGTTTAAATTGGTAGTTTCTTCCCTCGAAGATGAAGGCAACATACTGGCGACTGTCAGGGTGTAACTCTATTTGCCAGTATCCGCATCCCAACAGTAAACAGCATCCCAACTACTCATAAACTTACAACCATGGAATTTCTTCATAGCTTCTTCTATCTCTATTGGAGAGGTGCGATCCGTTATTATAATTTTATTTATTTCCCGTGCATCAAGGCACAACCGTACTTGTCCATCTTTTTTAGGAATCGCCACAATGGGACTGGTATATGGTGAATTACTTCGTTCTATAATATCTTCTTGAATCATCCGAGTTATTTCTTTTCTAACTGCCTCTTTTGACGATTGAGCAATAGGATACGATTTCTTATTGAAATTAACGGAGTCATGAAATTTTAATCGGCATACGAAATCCTTCGCCTTTCCAGGAGAATCGGAAAATACATTACGATAAGTTTTATATATTTCTATTAATTTTTTCTTCTGTTCCACACTGATTGCCTCGGTATACCCCTTTCCTTGAAACGACAATATTTCCTGCATTTTTTCCTGCCATAATGCTGATTCTGTTACGATCTCTTTATCTCCTATGGGTGTCCTTATTATTTCCCTAACGTGGTATGAGTTTCTGTACTGAGGGGCTATTGAGCTTCCTATTATCTCAGCAGTCCATTCATAACCTTCTGAGCTCAGTGTTATTTTTCCACTGCCTAAATTAATATTCGCATAGTGACGCCTTAGCGTATCACAGCCTATCAACACCTTAAAAGGTAACCCTTGGGCCACCAGAAACATCATAGGAATTCCTACTCCCATACTCGTAACATTCAGACTTACTTGTTTGATTGTCTTGTTTTGTTTGCCAGTCGCTACTATAATAGCAATATTATTAATAGGCAATGTGGATATTTTTTCCGTACTCAACTCCTGTATTCTGTTCAGCTCTAATCTGTCTATTAAAGAAATGTTTGCTCCTGTATCTATCATAACTTCAGTTAGCACCCCATGTAATTCTACCTTGATGTATACTATGTCCTCATTCGGTTTATCTTCTTCCATGGTAATCTCTTCCAACAAATCTCTCTGTATATTTTTTAAATAAAAGTTTCTTATCACGGTTATTGGTTCTTGGTTATTATTATTAGGGTTTATATCTCTCCTCAGCCCTGGGTCCGCTCGCAGTGATGGGCCGTCCAATGTTCTCACTGCGGCCTCTCGTTTTCCCTATTTACATCACTGTTGGTTTGTTGAACTTGTTCATTGGTGTTTTGGTTTCCAGAGGGTGTCTCCCTTCTTCTGTCCCAGCTTCTGGATCTCTGATAGACTTCTCTATTATCATTCCATTGTCTCCGATTGTCATTATCTCTTCCATATCGTCGGTCATAATTTCTATCATTATTAAAATTCTGACGTCTTCCTTGAAATCGCCTGTTATTCGGATTTCTATTATATCCCTCCGTACGTACGTGGTTTATTGGCTGTCGACTGTCGTGTGGTTGTTCATTGTTCCTATCATTCCAATCCTCTGTTCTTCTTCGACTCCTGTAATAATAATTTTCCCTCTCAAAAACTTCTAAGAGAGCCTCCATTTCTCCAATAGTTTTTACCTGTCCACACCGACGAGCCCGTACAATGTCTTCTCCAAAGTGATATGACAATTTGGCTATGAGACACTCCTCAGGGATTTTTGGTTGTAAATGTCGAGCTACCCAGACTTCGCCCAAAAAGTAAGCAGTCATTGTCTGTCCTCTTCTAGCATCATATCTGCCAGTGCTTAAATTGTCTCGGACTATATTTTGAATAGACTCAGACCAATAATTTATTTTAAAAATTTGTTTAAATTCGTTATAATTGGTGATTTCATTTCTTACTGCCTTCCACCAGTTATCATTACTATTTTTAAAACTATCATCGAGGAGATTCTTTATTATTGGCCACCGATTTTCTTTGATTCTATACAGACCTTCTTCTAACCTCTCCAAAAATTCTAGAGGGTTCTGACGATATTCTTTAAAGTTTATCACTTCTTTACTTTCTCCGATTAGTGTAGGTACATAGTTTATCGGTCTATGTTTTAGTACCTCTATTTCTTCCTTAAGATTTATTATGTCCTTCTGTTGAATTTCCTCTATCTTCTCCCTGTTGTTGGTAACTTGATTTTGTACCTGTGTTATCTTAGTTTCTGCCTGATTGTATTGTTCCCCTACCTTATTTTGTAGTGTCTCTAATTGCTCCTGAGTATCTTTGTGAAGTATAACAATACTAGTTTTACTGTTATCTTCCACTTCAATTATTTTGTTTATCAACTCTTCGCGCAATTGACTTAAATTTTCCTCGGTTTTCTCAACCTTCTGTTTGGTTTCAGTAATTATATTCCTTATTTCCTCTTTATACTCTTCTAACTGCTGTTTTAATTCCTCTTTATTTTTCTCACTCTCTTCCTTCAACAGTCCTTTTAATTCTTCATTACTTTGTCTAATATCCTCCTTCAGCTGTTGTTGTAATGTTTCATTATTACTTTCAATTTTTTTATTTAATTCCTCATGATCTTCCCTAATTTGTTTCTTTAATTCCTCATTAGTTTGTTTTAATAAGGTTTCATTATCTACTCTCATTTGTTTAAATCCTTCTTGGTTACTATCCATTTTCCTGTTAAGTGTTTCGATATTCTTTTCAATATCCTCCTTCATCTGTTTCTTTAAACTTTCATTATTACTGTCCATTTTTTCATTTATTTGTTTCTTTAATTCCTCAGTATTTTGTTTCAATAATGTTTCACTGTTTCTCTGTCACTGTCCATTTTCTCCATTATAATTCTCAACATCTCCTGCATGCTCATGTCCTCCTTTTGTATGGGTTTATCTGGTTGGTCCCCTGGTGTATCAATTACCACCTTTTCTATTTCTTCATTCTCTGTTACTGGGGTATCCTTTACTATGACTTCCACTTCTTCAACTGTTGTTGTTTCTTGGTCTTCTATATTTAACTCTATCTCTTCTTCTTCCATTCGTTTCCGTGACGTCGCTCTTCTCCTTGACATCTCTGTTGTTAATCGTAGTCGTCACTAGAGTAGAAATCACTGTAAACTCACAATAAGAATACAAAGCTATTCTATTTCTAGCCTCACTAGTTGGGCTCCAATCTGTAACGTTTTCCTTTAGATGTTACCCTCGAATTATATTGAGGATCTAGCTTTCGCTAACGCCTCACGTTATTGGACGTCAATTTGTAATGTGTTAAAAATGTTTAATAGTGTAAACGTGTTCGTTTCAATCTTTATCTTATGCCTCACTGTTGGTTGCGCCAATCTGTAACGTTTTACTAGCTGTTTACTCTCTCGTATTCTATTGTACAAATCTAATAATCGTTCTTTCTAAATTATATTTTATTTAGAGTCACTATTGGGATAGCCGATTTTTTACATCTAGACTCGAATCTATGGTTATTTATCTGAATTTGCGTCTTGTTTAACTCTGTTATTATTTGTATATATTTTTGTTAATATTAAATTAAGGATGAGTATCTGTTCAGGGGGATGTTTGTTGAGCGCCAATTTGCAATCACCGTTTGCAAATAAAATTTTATTGGTGAAGTATCAATAATAAATTTTTGATCAAATTTATGTAAATAGTATATGGTCTCTTTATTCTGTAATGAACTCTCTTTTATTCTTTTCTTTCAGCAATGGATATGCTAACTTGTGCTCATCACCACATTTTTAAAAGAAATCTGCTAAGATTTTCAATTGATGAGTGTTGCCAACTTAATCTAATTACTGAGGTCAACTCACAGTATCAGATATTTTGTTCAGAATATCATACCCTTTTTGTTTTCATGAAATAAGAAACAAATTAACCTTTTTCTGTATTTTGTAAACTCAAATCCTTTATTTATTCTTTAATTTGTTCTAAATGTAAAACATAATTTTTAACAAAGTTTGGCCAGCTGTATTTTTATAAGCTCAGAGTGGCAGCAGTAACTCTTAGATCTCAGACTTTTTAAAACATTTTATAATTTGTTTTTAATAAATAAAACACAATTATAAGGTTTAGTAGGTCCTTTCGACTACGATATAACAACAGTATTGACAGGGAAAGTACCAAAATACATATGATGAGAAATAGTCACAATGTATTTTAAAAGGATTATATTATTAAGAGTGTAAAACAGTTCAATGTATAGGTTAAGTTATAAAAATGTTTTTTAGACTTAATTAGTTTTAAATTATGTTAGCACTATACATCAATTGTGGCTTATGCTTATGTCCATATTATTAATCATTATTGTTCTCAGTGAAAGTTAATTATGGTTTTTATAAAAAAACGTATTCAAAGTTTTTTGAAACCTTTAGATCAGGTTTAACAGGGAATATTTCAGATTAATTTTAGATCAAAAAATACTTCTCTCCCTGTGTCAATTGGTCCAATTTCTTCAGAGATGTCCTGGTTTAATTCTGTAGAGTCTTGTAGCAATTCTTTCTTATATTTTAATCTTGATATATCTAATTATTCAATTGTTTATCTGGAGATGCACTGATATCACATATATTATAATTTATTTTTCACTATAAGTCTTTAAATCAACCTTTTTGCATTCAGTTTTTTTAGAATCAATTTATTTTCTTCCTCAACATATTAGTTGCTAAGGCCTCTCTTAGATATCTCCTTGGTTTCCAAGTAACATTTTTATATCACCCTGGTGACATCATAAGAATAATATAAACAAACCTTTTACTATTTTATATGTCATTTTCTTTTAAAAGGATATACCTTTTTTATAAGAGCTCTTATCTTCTTTTTATTTGTTTCTTTGCTCTTCTGATAAAAAACTGATCATTTTGACATCACTCTTGACTATTTTCTGATCTATATTTCCTAAGTTAATGATTTACATTTTTTTTTTATTATTTTTGTTCCAAACTTATTTATTATTTCTTTTGTATCTTTCACTTTCTTAAATTTATTTTATACATTTGGTAATCTTTTAACATAAACTGACATTGTTTCCTTATTATTTTAATAGAAATCTTATTCATATAATTTGACTGACTATAATTTTGGTACTTTCTTGTTAAGACTAACATTAGTGTTATTAACACTAGTATACATAATATTAATAAATGTGACAGAAACTGATTACTAATAACTATTAGTAATATGTTATAATTCCCCTTAACTGACTGTGTTTATAACTTTACAGTCTGCACACAAAAAACAAATTTCGTAAGTAAGTTCTTACTTTAATTATAAGAAACATAACATACAATAAACAATTAAAATTAAACATATTCAATTAAGTCTTTCTTAAAATATTATGTCTCCTGGTACTTTTTAATAATATAATCATGGTATATTTATGTTACTAGGGCATGGTAAAAATGTCACGTAACATAATGCCCCTCCAGAAAACTTACTAAAATGATTTTAGTAATCATTAGGTTGCTTAAATAAGCTGATTGATTTCACCATTACTTTTCTCAATCTCCATAATATTTTTTTATTTCGGCTTGATTATATACTCCCTTTAATTTGTTCGTTTCAGTGTTGGATAATTCACAAGTATTATCATGGTTATCCTTTGTTATTGTATGTGGTCCTGTATATAACAATAATAACTTTTTAGTTATCCCTTCAACAGAGCTGGGTAGATGTCTATTTTATAGCAAAACCTTTTCGCCCATAGAGTATTTTAAAATCCTGTTATGATCTCTTTCTTCTTTTCTCTTCTGTAGCTCAGCTTTGTGCAAAACTCGATTATGTATTTCGATAATAGCCAATTCTTTCTCTTCCATAAAAGGGAATTTAATTAAAGATGTTATTTCCCTAGGTGGTGGTCGATTAAACATAACTTGATATGGACTAGTTCCTATGGTCTCGTGGTAAGCTAGGTTGAGGAATGTTTCGGCAGCTTCGATATATTTACTCCAGTTTCTATGTTCTTCATGACAATATGTCCTCAGAATCCTACCTACTTCACGGAGAACTCGGTCTGCAGGGTTACTTTGGGGATGATACACCGAAGTCTTGTAAGTTCTGATTCCCCTATTTACTAATTCCTTTTGCCACCTTTTACTTCCATATTCCTTAAGGAATGGAAGTATGGTGATGGCAAAAAAAATCGTGTTCGAGATTATTGCAAATTCTGATTCTACTACACTCAAAACATGAAAAAAAGTCGTTTTCCGAAAAGTGTCTGTGTGTGTGTCTGTCTGTCTGTGTGTCTGTCTGTCTGTCTGTCTGTCTGTCTGTCTGTCTGTCTGTCTGTCTGTAGATTTTTTTTCTATGGCAAACGATAACTGCCGCAAATTCAAACAGAATCAAATAATTTTTTGCATACAGCCCTGATTTGTAGAGTACTCGCGACCTATTATTTTTGTTGAAGATCGGTTGAGGGAAAGGGGTAGTTTACCTGCAACGGTTTTTTTTTAGCAAGGGTAATTTTGTTTGTTTGGCAAACGATAACAGCCGCAAATTCAAACAGAATCAAATAATGTTTCGCATACAGCCCTGAATTGTAGAGTTCTCAACATCTGTTGATTTTGGTGAAGATCGGTTAAGGGAAAGGGGTAGTTTACCTGTAACGTTTTATGTTTTAACAAGGGTATTTCCTATGGCAAACGATAACAGCCGCAAATTCAAACAGAATCAAATAATGTTTTGCATACAGCCCTCATTTGTAGAGTACTCAAGACCTATTGTTTTTGGTGAAGATCTGTTAAGGGAAAGGGGTAGTTTACCTGTAACGTTTTATGTTTTAACAAGGGTATTTCCTATGGCAAACGATAACAGCCGCAAATTCAAACAGAATCAAAAGATTATTTGCATACAGCCCTAAATTGTAGAGTTCTCAAGACCTATTGTTTTTGGTGAAGATCGGTTGAGGGAAAGGGGTAGTTTACCAGCAACGTTTTTTTAACAAGGGTATTTTCTATGGCAAACGATAACAGCCGCAAATTCAAACAGAATCAAATAATGTTTTGCATACAGCCCGGATTTTTAGAGTACTCAAGACCTATTGTTTTTGGTGAAGATCGGTTAAGGGGAAGGGGTAGTTTACCTGCAACATTTTTTTATCAAGCGTATTTTCTATGGCAAACGATAAGAGCCGCAAATTCAAACAGAATTAAATAATTTTTTGCATACATCCCTGAATTGTAGAGGTCTCAATGACTTTCGATTTTGGTGAAGTTCGGTTAAGGGGAAGGGGTAGTTTACCTGCAACCTTTTACGTTTTAACAAGAGTAAAGTACTTGAAAAATTATTTAAACTTTTTGAAACAATGGTAATTGTTAAAAAAAATCTTAGAATATGGAAGTCATGTATGGTTCTCCATACCGATATTTTCCTTTAAATTGAGTACCGTGGTCGGTTACTATCGTCTCTGGTTTACCCACCTCAGGAATGTATTTCGTTATGATTATGTCCAGGATTTTACGAGTTGTAGCTTTGCTGATAGAGTATAATTTCGAAACTTTTGAAAAATGATCAAATATTATTACAATATATTTGAACTTACTTCTTCCCCCACTCTTAGGAAATGGACCACATATGTCTAAAAATATCTTTTCCAAACTATGGCTCGAAATAATGGTTATCATAGCGCCATCCTTCCTTTCATTATTCGTTTTTACCATTTGGCAGATTGTGCATTTTCTAACAGTTTGACTTACTTGCTTATTTATCCCCTTTATGTAGACGTGTTCACTCAATGCTTTTACAACTTTAAGGGGCCCCATGTGTCCATATCTTATATGATAGTCAATGATTATTGATAATTCAACACTCTTAGGAATATATAATTTCCATTCCTGTTTTCGGGAAGTTGGAGATGTAAATATTAAATTATTATAAATACAATAAAATGCTAAAATTGTGGGGTCATTGCTTGCCAATCTTTCCTTAATTAATTTTAGTTTGGTATCTAAATTCTGATGAATTTCTATCTGTTTTAATACTTCTGCTAAATCTCCTCTTGATTTCAGTATGTGATACACTCTTCCAATGTTTTCTTTTTCTACTTCGTAAGTTCCGTTTGCCATATTAATTCTGGATAATCCATCAGCTACAATATTTTGTTTCCCGGGTACATACTCCCAATTTATATGGTACTCTTGTAATATCAAAATCCATCTGGTTAGTCGACCATGATTTAGTTTGCATCTTTTTAGGAAAGATATGGATTTATGATCTGACCTTACTGTTATTTTGTATCCTAAAATATAGGTGCGGAACTTTAAGCAGGCAAACACCACACTGAGGAGTTCTTTTTCTGTAACTGTATAATTTCTTTCGCAAGCACTCAAAACTCTACTAGCAAAACTGATTACTAAATGGTTTCCTACTTCATCTTCTTGATATAACTCAACACCTAAACTCACATTACTTGCATCACAATTTAAATAGAACCCCTGGTTAAAATCTGGGTGGTGTAACATAACACTATTTAGGAAATTAGTCTTGATTAAATTAAAGTTATCTTCTTCAGCCTTACCCCATTTCCATTTGTTCTTGGTTGAAAGTAGATTTTGAAATTTAGTGGTCAGCTCGGAATACTTTTGTTGGAACTTGCGATAATTATTACAAATACCTAGAAATTATTGTAATTGTTTGATGTTTCTAGGTCTTGGAAAATTTTTTATAACTTCTACTTTCTCAGGCGACGGCGTGATCCCAGTTTCAGAGAGTATAAACCCAAGAAATTGTAATTCCTGAGTTATGAATTTAGATTTATTTAACTTCAGTGTAATATTATTTTGTTGGAGTTTCCTGAGTACAATTTCAATACGATCACAGTGTTCATCCCATGTTTTAGAGGTAATAAGAATATCATCTACATATACTGTTGCGAACTCTAACGCTTCTTTTCCTAGTATCTGGTCCATGCACTGGATAAAAATGGCGACAGAATTAACCAACCCGAAAGGTAAGCGTTTAAATTGGTAGTTTCTTCCCTCGAAGATGAAGGCAACATACTGGCGACTGTCAGGGTGTAACTCTATTTGCCAGTATCCGCATCCCAACAGTAAACAGCATCCCAACTACTCATAAACTTACAACCATGGAATTTCTTCATAGCTTCTTCTATCTCTATTGGAGAGGTGCGATCCGTTATTATAATTTTATTTATTTCCCGTGCATCAAGGCACAACCGTACTTGTCCATCTTTTTTAGGAATCGCCACAATGGGACTGGTATATGGGGAATTACTTCGTTCTATAATATCTTCTTGAATCATCCGAGTTATTTCTTTTCTAACTGCCTCTTTTGACGATTGAGCAATAGGATACGATTTCTTATTGAAATTAACGGAGTCATGAAATTTTAATCGGCATACGAAATCCTTCGCCTTTCCAGGAGAATCGGAAAATACATTACGATAAGTTTTTTATATTTCTATTAATTTTTTCTTCTGTTCCACACTGATTGCCTCGGTATACCCCTTTCCTTGAAACGACAATATTTCCTGCATTTTTTCCTGCCATAATGCTGATTCTGTTACGATCTCTTTATCTCCTATGGGTGTCCTTATTATTTCCCTAACGTGGTATGAGTTTCTGTACTGAGGGGCTATTGAGATTCCTATTATCTCAGCAGTCCATTCATAACCTTCTGAGCTCAGTGTTATTTTTCCACTGCCTAAATTAATATTCGCATAGTGACGCCTTAGCGTATCACAGCCTATCAACACCTTAAAAGGTAACCCTTGGGCCACCAGAAACACCATAGGAACTCCTACTCCCATACTCGTAACATTCAGACTTACTTGTTGTTTGATTGTCTTGTTTTGTTTGCCAGTCGCTCCTATAATAGCAATATTATTAATAGGCAATGTGGATATTTTTTCCGTACTCAACTCCTGTATTCTGTTCAGCTCTAATCTGTCTATTAAAGAAATGTTTGCTCCTGTATCTATCATAACTTCAGTTAGCACCCCATGTAATTCTACCTTGATGTATACTATGTCCTCATTCGAATTATCTTCTTCATGGTAATCTCTTCCAACAAATCTCTCTGTATATTTTTTAAATAAAAGTTTCTTATCACGGTTATTGGTTCTTGGTTATTATTATTAGGGTTTATATCTCTCCTCAGCCCTGGGTCCGCTCGCAGTGATGGGCCGTCCAATGTTCTCACTGCGGCCTCTCGTTTTCCCTATTTACATCACTGTTGGTTTGTTGAACTTGTTCATTGGTGTTTTGGTTTCCAGAGGGTGTCTCCCTTCTTCTGTCCCAGCTTCTGGATCTCTGATAGACTTCTCTATTATCATTCCATTGTCTCCGATTGTCATTATCTCTTCCATATCGTCGGTCATAATTTCTATCATTATTAAAATTCTGACGTCTTCCTTGAAATCGCCTGTTATTCGGATTTCTATTATATCCCTCCGTACGTACGTGGTTTATTGGCTGTCGACTGTCGTGTGGTTGTTCATTGTTCCTATCATTCCAATCCTCTGTTCTTCTTCGACTCCTGTAATAATAATTTTCCCTCTCAAAAACTTCTAAGAGAGCCTCCATTTCTCCAATAGTTTTTATCTGTCCACACCGACGAGCCCGTACAATGTCTTCTCCAAAGTGATATGACAATTTGGCTATGAGACACTCCTCAGGGATTTTTGGTTGTAAATGTCGAGCTACCCAGACTTCGCCCAAAAAGTAAGCAGTCATTGTCTGTCCTCTTCTAGCATCATATCTGCCAGTGCTTAAATTGTCTCGGACTATATTTTGAATAGACTCAGACCAATAATTTATTTTAAAAATTTGTTTAAATTCGTTATAATTGGTGATTTCATTTCTTACTGCCTTCCACCAGTTATCATTACTATTTTTAAAACTATCATCGAGGAGATTCTTTATTATTGGCCACCGATTTTCTTTGATTCTATACAGACCTTCTTCTAACCTCTCCAAAAATTCTAGAGGGTTCTGACGATATTCTTTAAAGTTTATCACTTCTTTACTTTCTCCGATTAGTGTAGGTACATAGTTTATCGGTCTATGTTTTAGTACCTCTATTTCTTCCTTAAGATTTATTATGTCCTTCTGTTGAATTTCCTCTATCTTCTCCCTGTTGTTGGTAACTTGATTTTGTACCTGTATTATCTTAGTTTCTGCCTGATTGTATTGTTCCCCTACCTTATTTTGTAGTGTCTCTAATTGCTCCTGAGTATCTTTGTGAAGTATAACAATACTAGTTTTACTGTTATCTTCCACTTCAATTATTTTGTTTATCAACTCTTCGCGCAATTGACTTAAATTTTCCTCGGTTTTCTCAACCTTCTGTTTGGTTTCAGTAATTATATTCCTTATTTCCTCTTTATACTCTTCTAACTGCTGTTTTAATTCCTCTTTATTTTTCTCACTCTCTTCCTTCAACAGTCCTTTTAATTCTTCATTACTTTGTCAAATATCCTCCTTCAGCTGTTGTTGTAATGTTTCATTATTACTTTCAATTTTTTTATTTAATTCCTCATGATCTTCCCTAATTTGTTTCTTTAATTCCTCATTAGTTTGTTTTAATAAAGTTTCATTATCTACTCTCATTTGTTTAAATCCTTCTTGGTTACTATCCATTTTCCTGTTAAGTGTTTCGATATTCTTTTCAATATCCTCCTTCATCTGTTTCTTTAAACTTTCATTATTACTGTCCATTTTTTCATTTATTTGTTTCTTTAATTCCTCAGTATTTTGTTTCAATAATGTTTCACTGTTTCTCTGTCACTGTCCATTTTCTCCATTATAATTCTCAACATCTCCTGCATGCTCATGTCCTCCTTTTGTATGGGTTTATCTGGTTGGTCCCCTGGTGTATCAATTACCACCTTTTCTATTTCTTCATTCTCTGTTACTGGGGTATCCTTTACTATGACTTCCACTTCTTCAACTGTTGTTGTTTCTTGGTCTTCTATATTTAACTCTATCTCTTCTTCTTCCATTCGTTTCCGTGACGTCGCTCTTCTCCTTGACATCTCTGTTGTTAATCGTAGTCGTCACTAGAGTAGAAATCACTGTAAACTCACAATAAGAATACAAAGCTATTCTATTTCTAGCCTCACTAGTTGGGCTCCAATCTGTAACGTTTTCCTTTAGATGTTACCCTCGAATTATATTGAGGATCTAGCTTTCTCTAACGCCTCACGTTATTGGACGTCAATTTGTAATGTGTTAAAAATGTTTAATAGTGTAAACGTGTTCGTTTCAATCTTTATCTTATGCCTCACCGTTGGTTGCGCCAATCTGTAACGTTTTACTAGCTGTTTACTCTCTCGTATTCTATTGTACAAATCTAATAATCGTTCTTTCTAAATTATATTTTATTTAGACTCACTATTGGGATAGCCGATTTTTTACATCTAGACTCGAATCTATGGTTATTTATCTGAATTTGCGTCTTGTTTAACTCTGTTATTATTTGTATATATTTTTGTTAATATTAAATTAAGGATGAGTATCTGTTCAGGGGGATGTTTGTTGAGCGCCAATTTGCAATCACCGTTTGCAAATAAAATTTTATTGGTGAAGTATCAATAATAAATTTTTGATCAAATTTATGTAAATAGTATATGGTCTCTTTATTCTGTAATGAACTCTCTTTTATTCTTTTCTTTCAGCAATGGATATGCTAACTTGTGCTCATCACCACATTTTTAAAAGAAATCTGCTAAGATTTTCAATTGATGAGTGTTGCCAACTTAATCTAATTACTGAGGTCAACTCACAGTATCAGATATTTTGTTCAGAATATCATACCCTTTTTGTTTTCATGAAATAAGAAACAAATTAACCTTTTTCTGTATTTTGCAAACTCAAATCCTTTATTTATTCTTTAATTTGTTCTAAATGTAAAACATAATTTTTAACAAAGTTTGGCCAGCTGTATTTTTATAAGCTCAGAGTGGCAGCAGTAACTCTTAGATCTCAGGCTTTTTAAAACATTTTATAATTTGTTTTTAATAAATAAAATACAATTATAAGGTTTAGTAGGTCCTTTCGACTACGATATAACAACAGTATTGACAGGGAAAGTACCAAAATACATATGATGAGAAATAGTCACAATATATTTTAAAAGGATTATATTATTAAGAGTGTAAAACAGTTCAATGTATAGGTTAAGTTATAAAAATGTTTTTTAGACTTAATTAGTTTTAAATTATGTTAGCACTATACATCAATGGTGGCTTATGCTTATGTCCATATTATAAATCATTGTTGTTCTCAGTGAAAGTTAATTATGGTTTTTATAAAAAAACGTATTCAAAGTTTTTTGAAACCTTTAGATCAGGTTTAACAGGGAATATTTCAGATTAATTTTAGATCAAAAAATACTTCTCTCCCTGTGTTAATTGGTCCAATTTCTTCAGAGATGTCCTGGTTTAATTCTGTAGAGCCTTGTAGCAATTCTTTCTTATATTTTAATCTTGATATATCTAATTATTCAATTGTTTATCTGGAGATGCACTGATATCACATATATTATAATTTATTTTTCACTATAAGTCTTTAAATCAACTTTTTTGCATTCAGTTTTTTTAGAATCAATTTATTTTCTTCCTCAACATATTAGTTGCTAAGGCCTCTCTTAGATATCTCCTTGGTTTCCAAGTAACATTTTTATATCACCCTTGTAACATCATAAGAATAATATAAACAAACCTTTTACTATTTTATATGTCATTTTCTTTTAAAAGGATATACCTTTTTTATAAGAGCTCTTATCTTCTTTTTATTTGTTTCTTTGCTCTTCTGATAAAAAACTGATCATTTTGACATCACTCTTGACTATTTTCTGATCTATATTTCCTGAGTTAATGATTTACTTTTTTTTTTATTATTTTTGTTCCAAACTTATTTATTATTTCTTTTGTATCTTTCACTTTCTTAAATTTATTTTATACATTTGGTAATCTTTTAACATAAACTGACATTGTTTCCTTATTATTTTAATAGAAATCTTATTCATATAATTTGACTGACTATGATTTTGGTACTTTCTTGTTAAGACTAACATTAGTGTTATTAACACTAGCATACATAATATTAATAAATGTGACAGAAACTGATTACTAATAACTATTAGTAATATGTTATAATTCCCCTTAACTGACTGTGTTTATAACTTTACAGTCAGCACACAAAAAACAAATTTCGTAAGTAAGTTCTTACTTTAATTATAATAAACATAACATACAATAAACAATTAAAATTAAACATATTCAATTAAGTCTTTCTTAAAATATTATGTCTCCTGGTACTTTTTAATAATACAATCATGGTATATTTATGTTACTAGGGCATGGTAAAAATGTCACGTAAATATATATATATATATATATATTTGCACTTAAACACAAATATTTCACATGACATAATAGAGAATAAAATTGTAAACATTTTGACATAATAACTTATACTTTTTTAAACATATCTTGGTTCAAAACTTATGACTACTTTACAAAGAAAAAAAAATCAATTTAAACATGTCTATGGCCATCAGAAAATGTTATATAGCATTACTATTCCACTAAAATGAACTTCATGTCCTGTGTACTGTTGCAATATATATATATATATATATATATATATTTATGTAGTCATATTCCGTTAACAAGGCAGTTTTGCATTATACATTATGAAACACAAAACAGTGGTCACGTGCAAATTGCGGAATGCCGCTTACTTTTTTTATTGTGTACACATTTGATCATCGAACGCAATATGATGTTGTAAGTGCAACGCATTTTAGCAGGAAAAACACTCATTATAAGCACTTTTTGTATTTATACTTAAACTAATGCATACAAATTTTGACAGAGACTCGATTAAATAAAATTATTGCACGTGAGCATACGCGGTGTGTTTGTGTCAGGTCAGTCGTTAGCACAGTTCAGATTTAAATATGTACAGAGTTTTGCCGACTGCGCGTAGAAGTAACCGATAATGAAATACAAACACCAACGCTTTGATGAATATAAACTAAGGTAATTTCGTGAATTTTCAGTTGTAACAATATACAACTGACGAAAAAAACTGGCTTTGAATTTATAATTACTCAACTTTTAAGTGATGTACGTATGTCCCTAATGGGTTTGTGGAGTAAACAAATACATTTTCTAAATATGAAACTTACATTAATTATAAAATAGTGTAACGATAAATTAGAACTTCTGCGATATATGACTATATGTATCCTTCCTTCGTCGATGACGAATTAAAAATTTATTCATATTTGAAGTTGGCTTCAACAGTGTAAATACTCCTAGCAGTAAATCATATCTTGGAAACAATTAATTGTCCTAGAGTTTCCTGAAAGATGTCTCAAAGTGATGTATGTAAATCAAGGTTGCAGAGTACACGAGGCGACACTTCCAGATTAGAAGAACGCTGAACAAAAGCCAGATCCAAATAATTTAAATAAGATCTTTAGACTATACTTCAAATCCTGTTTTCATTTTTAATAGCGCAATTCTACGGCCATTGTACTGTGGTCGTAATGAACAGGAGTAACATAGTATAATATGGTTATATGTGAAAAACTACAATTGTAGTGTAGAATTAAGCAGTTATTTACTAAGTTTTCGCTGTAATAGATTTGCGGCATATGCGGCATGCGACCAGTTTTATGAACTTATTTCTTATTTTCTAGTTAAAATATTAGTGGTGTTTTTAATAGGCAACGCATATGTTAAAAAATTGATGTTACATTAATTTTAAATTTGGCATAATTGCTGAGTTCATTCTTCTTAAAACACAACAAATTCTTACAAAAGCATCACAAACATTAGTAAATCATTAGGATTCTCTCTATTTTTAAATATTTCTTTAGCAAACAGAGAATTTTTTATTTTAGAATTTAAAACGAAATAATATTAAAATTAATAAAATTTCCTTAAATTCGTAGTGACATTAAACAATGAATTTTTCCGGTGAAGGCTTTGTGAGGAGCAGTCAAAAAGTATAACACAAATTTTAAATTATTTGTGTCGACGTTTCAACAATACTTATTGTCATCACCAGGACCTGTGTATGAATACAAAATAAAATGTCAAACACCACAATTCAATTATTTGAATGAACGTGTGTTTGTGTATGTGAGTGTGTGCGCGCGCGCGCGCGTATGTGTGTATCCTTGTATGTGTTAAGGAGTAGAAACCGTTTGATTTACATCATCAACTGTTTTCCTTAAATACAACGAGAAAATTATAACATCCCAGAACATAATTTATACAATATTACAATTTATATTACTCATAATAACACTGGTCAACTATGATTTTGTTAAATGCTCGATTTTTGCTAATTCTTATGTATTTTTGGGTGCTGATTCTGGATATGTAGTCAGAATTTCTCTATCAGCCTCAGTTTTTTGTAACTGCCCTTTTTATTTTTTATCCATGAACTCCATATGCATAGAATTTTGTGAACTTAATAATATCAACTAAATAGCTTTGGTTTATTTATTGCAGCAACTAAATTGATAAGTCAAATATAATTGTTTGGGTTAGTGAATAGTCATTATTATTTATTTATTATTGTTACATTACATGCCATTTGCAGTTCCAATGGATTGGAGAGAACCGAAGGATCACACCACAGACTGTTATTTTTGTGTAACAAAAACATCTGGGATAACAGCTAACACTAGACGTAATGTTAAATATCCCGATATCCCCTCTGCTATAAGGCCAGTTCCACACAGTCAGAGCTTCCAGTACCACCAGAAACATGGAACTTAGACGAAGATGAAGTTGTTACTGATGTTGAACCTTGTGCAGACTTGTCAGGTGATGAAGAAAGAAGAGACCCAGATTTATTGGAAAATACATTCACTGAATCTTACTTAATTAATCAGTCAGAATTAAATGGCCTCGTTCGTGATCCTAATTTATCAAAGAGTCAAGCACAAATACTGGCATCAAGATTGAAAGGATAATCTTTTACAGTAGAATACTAAAAAAAGTGTTTTCCGTGACAGACAGTCTGAATTTGAACATTTCTTCTCCAAGTACGAGGACTTAGTGTACTGCAATGACGTGCATTCTTTACTGGAAGCTTTGGGACATATGCACCATCCTGTAGAATGGCGTCTATTTATAGACTCCTCAAAGCTTAGTTTGAAAGCAGTCCTACTTCACACTGGTAATAAATACCCATCAATCCCTTTAGCTTATGCTGGTCACATGAAGGAGTTATACAAAAACATGAAACTTGTATTGAGCAGGATTCAGTATGAGAAATATTCATGGCATATTTGTGGAGATCTGAAAGTGATAGCACTTTTACTTGGACTGCAACTTGGGTACACTAAATTCTGTTGCTTCTTGTGTGAATGGGACAGCAGGGTTAGGAAGAATCATTACATAAAAAAGCAGTGGCCAAAGAGATAGGCACTGACTGTAGGAGAGAAGAATGTTGTAAGTCAAGCACTAGTAAAACCTGAAAAAGTTTATCTTTCGCTACACATTAAGCTTGGTTTAATGAAAAATTTTGTAAAAGCAATGGATCGTAATGGTACAGGATTTCAGTTTCTAAAAAACAAGTTCCCTAATATAAGTGATACTAAGATTAAGGAAGGTGTATTTGTTGGACCACAAATAAGAAAAATAATGAATTATCCTGCATTTGAAGAAAGTTTGAATGAATTTGAGGTTGCTGCATGGAAATCATTTCAAAATGTGGTTAACAACTTCTTGGGAAACCATAAGGCGGATAACTACAGAGAACTTGTAACTGAGCTTCTTCAACCTACAGAGAATTTGGATGTAATATGTCACTCAAAATTCATTTCTTAGATTTACATTTGGATTTTTTCCCTAACAATCCTGGCGCCGTGAGTGACGAACATGGTGAACGCTTTCACCAGGAAATATCCACCATGTAAAGACGCTACCAAGGAAAATGGAACCACAAATGCTAGCTGACTACTGCTGGAATCTGAAGAGGGATCTAGGGATCTACCTATAGCAAATTACAGCAGAAAATCCAAAAGAAGTAGATTTTAGGTAAGTACAAAGTGCACGTAACATATTGTTATATTACCGTCACATAATTTTGTTTTTGCAAAAGAAAAATGTTAATTACTAAAAAACTATACCCGATAGGAAAAACTGTTAACATATTTGAAATCAGCGCTAAAAATACTATAAGAATCAGTTATTCACTTTCATTTAACAAAAAAAAATTAAATTTTGTTGACCAGTGTAATTGATCTGTTTTGTTTGACTTTTTATTTTGTATTCATACACAGGTCTTGATGATAATAATAAATATTGTCGAAACGTCGACACAAATAATTTAATATTTGTGTCACACTTTTTGACCGATCCTCACAAACAGTTCACCGGAAAAATAATAATATTAATATTATTAATAATAAAATTATTGGTATTATTATTAATAATACGTAATTACGTAAACAAGTGTCACTGAGGTAAATCAAGTTGTAATAGTAGAATTTTTGGAAAATTGATGTTAGTGTCTGTCAAACAGTCGCGGAACATACTTAATCGAGAACACCTATATCCTTGATCTAACAACTTGTCAAGTACACTGGTCCGATATACACTATCCACATGTCGCAATGTATCTGTACAAAATAAACTATAGCAGTAAATTCAAAAATTGGTAAGAACTAATCAATAATTATTTAATATCAGGAAAGGCCTACTTTCTTACAGCGCCCGAAGTCAATTACTCGTGCGACACTGATGGAGTCGTGTATTGGTTTCGTCTGTACTTAGCGATGTTATTTTAACCTTAATGAAGATAATCTTAGCAAAGACAATCTAATATTTGATTAAATTATGTCTCGCTTTTTAACATATTCTCGAATTCTGTTCTACATATTCATAAATTGTGTCACAAAAGCTTTAGGGGGGGCCTTTTCTATCAAAGATTTATTGGACGAGTCAAGACGTTACTTTTATTTATTATTTTTTTGCGTGTCAAACTACCTCCTTTCTGCTATTGGTGTCGCCAAAACAAGATTAAGTAAGATTTTTAAAAATTAATAAACATAACAAAAATGTCACTTATGTAGGTACTTCAAATAGGCTATAGTGACAAGAGATGTAACTCTTATAATAAAAAAATATTAGCTTTAAATTGCTGTATAAAATTTGAAATGGGAATGATTAAAAATAAGAATTTAACAGTAGTTAAAGTTTTAAATTGGAAAACAACGTCTGTAAATGTAATAACAATAAATTGATTTAATTGTTTCAAAATGCCTCTTTGCGGGACTATAATCCTTACATTGTTATATATCACTGCATAATGTTAAAGGCGTTGCATTCATACTTTGAGATACTTTGTATATAATTTAACAAAAGGTTTTATACGTATTTTGGCCGTTCTGTCACTGCAATTTTTGCGCCAGACGTTCGGAAGGTGACTTGATGGAAATTTTATGCCACGTATGTCTACGTAATTTGGATACGAACAGACAATTGAGCGTGATAAAAACACACACTTGCGCTACACATAGGAACAGATACGGCCATAATATATGAGACTAGACATGTCCTTGTACCCTTTGTGGTGGGCGTTAACTTTGTGTTGTTCATAACAAATAATCATCCAACTCATCATTATTCGTTAATACCTTTTAGTTTCATATTACATGGAATTAATTTTAAATACCCGTTAATATTATGGTTTACACGTTAACATACTTTCTGAGCAAGTATGATTTGTTTATGGTGCAGATAGGCAATAACATAGCATGGCTTAATAAAAACGTCAATATTAACAAATCTGTGTTAACATGTACACTCTCCGGGCGGTGAATTAATGCGAGTTTCTGGACGAGGGAGTATGTCCAGCTGACACTGACTGACACCTATCCCAGCGACGTTGCTACAGGACTGACTGTCACGTCTTGAAAGTTTCTGAGTCTTATTGAAAGTGAAGCGACGAATATCTTATTCGTCACTAAATTAAACTCAAGTACGCTAAATGTATAACGTAGTGTACTGTTAGGCGATCCTAGTGACAAATATAGAATTCCAGTTTATGTTTAGACCTACGTCTAGTTGTAGAAAGCGAAAGTACTACCTAATTATCCTATTATATTTGTTTCAAAGACTGTTATCTGTTAAATTAAACTCAAGTACGCTAAATGTATAACGTAGTGTACTGTTAGGCGATCCTAGTGACAAATATAGAATTCCAGTTTATGTTTAGACCTACGTCTAGTTGTAGAAAGCGAAAGTACTACCTAGTTATCCTATTATATTGGTTTCATCATGAGTTCTGTTATCTGTTACATTTTTGTACATGTAAAGTGTGTATATTGTTAGCGACACAATATCACCTGTTTCTGTCATCGGAAATGTTTAAAGTTGTGTTCATGATTGCTCTAGTTTCAAGAGTTGTTAGTTACTTATTAAAACACTAGTATATTGAAATTCTTATACTTACGGAATTCTATCAGATTCTTTGATTATTGCAATGAAACAAACTTTCATAATATGTGTGAATATTTGGGACATATTTACAATAAGCCTTAGTGTGAATGTGATACAGCATGTTAGCGTAGTTTAAGACGATTATAAACAAGTACAGCAGTGCAGTGGTATGAAAGTGTTGCGCGCGTAACGTATTGTGTGAACATAATTAACAGTAAGCCAATCAACAGACACACAATAAGTCATTTATATTAGTGTGCAGATTGTAGTAACTGTCAATAACTAATTATTTTAATATTAAATATATTTTAATAACATATAATCAACTGACAAAATAATTAGTCATGAATCACATGCAGTTGAAAACTCGTGGTTTGGAAAGGTCTACAAACCGGGAGTTTAAGTTCACCAGCACGTGGTCGACTTTCTTGTACAATCTATAATGCATTAACTTGTAAAAATGACGTATTGTGCATAGATCTATAAAAGGACGGGTGAGCCATGAGTTAAGCAGTCTCTAATAAGGAGTCTTTCGCAGTCTCTCACAGACTCACGTATTCACTTGGAAGTTCGCGGTGGTAAATTCGCATTTCAGCTAGTCCTTGGGAAGCCGGAGTGGATCGTCGAGGGAGCGGCTGAATTAGACCACGATTACAGCTACGGCATTCGAGATCTTCAACGATCGATGGCTGTCAACGAGGACTGAAACAGGAGCAACTTGGACAGACACAACGCCCACGAGGAAACCCTTAAATCGACATCCTACCTTAGGAGTACAACGGCTGGTGTGTAAGCGTAAGAGTAGGTCCGCGGGATCGCCCGGACTGGTCCAACTAAACACAGCAAATCCAGGAAAGTGAAATTATAAACTAAAACAAGTAAAGACTCTTTTTTAATCGCTGTCAAACATGTCAAAATTTATATTTTTCAAACTGAAAATTTTCAGATATAAACTGTATCCTATGTTTTTATATAAAAAAAGGAATAACCAATAAATTAAATGTATTAATTCACCCTATCAAAATTTATTTCTGCAAGTGCAGTCAGCTTCAAACCTGTTACTTTCCAATAGATATATGAAAGACTTGATCTCATAATTTAAGACAAAATTAATTTTATCAAATGCGTATCAGAGCATTTAAACAATCCATAATTTTTTTAAAGTGATTAAAATGGATAAGGTCTTTATCTTTTCTCCTTCGATTTCCCTATGATTCGACAGAAAAGAAGATACATTTTTGTATACGATAGTGGTTACTTGTGGAAAACGGGGGGGGGGGAGGGCTACATGACTTTCAGTTCATTGCTATTTCCGTTAGTCAGACGTGGTTGTAAACTTTGTAATCACTAGCACTTTGATATACACGTCACGTACAGATGTGGCTTGTGCAGTCCCATTGCCGCCGTCTACACTACACTCGATTCACTTTGCCTCGCAAATATTAAAGCCACATTCAGTTTAAAAACGCAGATAGGCTGGAAATGACAAGAATACTTCAACTGCCGAAAAACGCATCAAAATATATGTTGCGTATTTAATATATGTATAAATACGCAACAGTACAACCATTTACAACCATATGTATATATATATATATATATATATATATATATATATATATATATATATATTGTAGCATGACAGATAATCCACTTAAATCAATTACCAGATGATCATTAATAAAACTCAAGTATATGGAATATCCAAAAAAGATCCAAATGAAAATCAATTAAAAAGCACTATAAATTATTATAATAACAAGAAAAAGTAAACATAAAGAAAAAATCTGCAACTAATATAATTGTACTACAAATTAAAAACCCAGAAAACTAAATTTCAAATAACAATATTACCCAGGTAGGATAGAAGCAGGCAATGAAGATACCCAGAACAAGTAAACCGCCAAAGAAAACAGACCAGAGTAAACAAAAGAGTATAAAAAGAAATGGTACTGAAGAACCAAGAATGAAGAAAGAAGAAATAGAAAATAAACCAATATACTGAATAATCAGAGACAAGTGAAGATCAACTAGAATAAAGGAAGTGAAACACGACCAATACCAAATAGAAACCCCATAGGGAGAAAACCCAAAAAACCCCAAAAATAAATGAAGGTCACAATAGAAAGTATAACACCCCAACAAACCATCTAATTATGTAAAACTGACAAAAACAAAAAGTATTTAAAGTGTTAAGTAACAGTGCACCCAAAAAAGTTATTATATAGTTTATATAGACAAACCTTAACAGTTCTCCATGGTTAAATATTTCGTATTATAAAACTATAAAAGGACTAGTGATAATATCAAGAAACAACCAGGGACAAGTGCAAGTTATTAAATTATAATAAATAAACTTTGAAGAGGTACATGAATTACCGTGCAAATAAATAACTTTAAGTGTTTTTAAACAGTATCATGATAATAGTTAATAAAGTAATATGGTGAAGGAGCAAGGAATACTCTTGCTAATAAAATGCCCCTGTTTATATGAGAACATTCCATAGAATGAATAATATAAGCAGATAGCTTGTGTTTAGTACAAAGTGACGGGGAATACATTCCTAAAATTGGGAAGTACAAATAAGATTGTAATTAAATAGTTTAAGGAAGTGTTGAACATATAATGGAACCAAATTGTTATGTTCCTAGTTCCAGATATTAACTATATAAATAAGATTTAGTATTGAGCAGTATTGTAGTTATAATTTGTTATTTTTGTTAGTAATTTAAATTAGGAATGCAATATCTGTATGTAGATACCATTCCTATATTATAAAATGTTTTTATTAAGTTACTGTGTGTAACCAGTACACAAAAAAGGTATGATTCAAAGTACCAGATTTAATAGTAAATACTGTAAGTGTTATATTTTAATTGTTTAAAATCAATATTCAATGTTATAATAGTAAAGGAACAAATAGCTAATAAATGTTATACTAGAATAGAAGGTCAGAAAAGGGTACAAACTAACTATATTAATAAAAACTTTGCAAATAGCAACAGATAAAATCTAGGCCAGATAGTAAATTTAGACTACTTAATAATTGACAAGTCTAGTCCTATAAACCAACTAAACTGATAATATTTATGTAAGATAAACCCACAATATAGTAATACAATGTAACTAATTCTTTATAAAGACATTGTCAGAAGATAAGTAAAATTATAAATAAAAATGGAATGTACTAACTAACATTTCAGAGGAGGAGTCATAGATAAATGAATTATATTTAAAAATAATAATTAACAAACTAAATTGCAAGAAATTAAGTAAACATAGACAATTATATCAATTTCAGATTCAATATAATAATAACAATTATATCAGAGAAAATGGCTATATCTGGTAAAGAACAGGAAACACATATTTGAACCTACTTTCCAAAATGTAAGAAATATAACTTTTTTAAATGAAAACTTTATAAAACTATATTCATTAGTATCAAAATAAGCAAAATAGAATAAAGAAACCGAATATGTATTTAGTATTTCATACAGTTAATTAATAACGAAAATATTTTCCGTGTATAATGTATTCGAATAAAATGTATCGGAAGCTAAGATAATTTGAAACAATGTATAATATATATTAAATTGGCTAAGATTTTCAGGAGACGAAGGAAATGAGAACAGTTCATTATTATCCGTTGAAGCAACTACTTAAACGGGATTTTTGCTCTGCATAACCTTAACTATGGCGTCTTATAATTGAACGGAGTTCGGTAAAAATTTTTATAAATTTTTATTTTGAGTTTTTTATTTGTGAACCGGTGAAAAGAAACAATGAACAGTGCATCACCAATAAACAGAACAACACACGCCTAATTACTTAAAATAACACTACTACAATAAATTTTACAGACGAACAAATATGGTTAAACCCGACACGTGTGACAAAGTGAGATACACATAATCACAAACATTTACACCAAGTGAACTATTAAACAATACACCAGTAACACTCAATTAACTCCAGAACCATTATACACAATTGTCGAGACCAATAAACGGAGAAAGGACATCTTTAGTGAAACAAATATTTCGTCGAGGTGTTAGACGTTCCACTGCGCATGATCCGGTCGGCCATTTTTGATTTGTCATCAACCTACTCCAGCTGTGAAGCAAACGAATCTCGCCTGCACTGGTTTGAAATAAATATTATATAACTTCATTTATTAATTAATAACTTTGTATTTGTTAGTATTAAGGCATTTATAATTGTAAGTGTTATACTTTCTTGTCCCTACCCTTCTCTGGCTGTTCTTAACTAACCGTTCAAAGAACTATTTTTTCATATACGATCAATGTAAAGTTTTTTATCGACCGGCCCTGAGTAGAGTCGATACTGCTGTTATATATCGATTCTTATCGATAAACTTTAAATAATTTGTTAATAAACTTTATATTTATGCAATTTGGGTTTAATTTTTCTTTAATATACTTAAGGAATAAGTTGATCAAGGACACAGACTAACCGAAAGGCGGTATATACGAATTTAAAGAAAGCATCGAAGAAGAAGAATTGCCGTTTTTCGACTAGTACTGGAGTTAACCAGATTATCATAAAGTAATTTACAGAAAGTGACACTACTACACTAATAACCATAATACCACTAAATTATTAACCCCAAACAATAAACACGATTATTTTTTAAATATTAGCAAATAAGAACGACACAAAAATATTTTTCAGAAACAACAAAAGTTATTTTTTTTTAAATAAAATTATTTTTTATTTCAAATTTTTAACAACATTATTACAGATTTTATTTTGTAAACACGAGAACCGTTACAATATATATATATATATATATATATATATTGTAACAGTACAACCAGTTACGGTACTGTGCACTGCCAAAATAATTTAAATAAATAATAAAAATAAATAAATATTGGTTAATAAACATGATATAAATATTGATTAATAAACATGATGCAGATTGCAAGCTGGATCGTATTTAAAAGGGAACGCAGAATTCCTGCATGGACACGCATATCTGGCCCACCTGTCGCTAGCGTTGTGTATATGTGTATTTTGTTTGTGTGTGTGAAGCCTGTCCGTTCCTGAACTGTAACCAACCCTTTTCGAGTATTGATAGATTTTATGTTTTATTTTAATTATAAGAAAAATATGTACGATATTGTAAAACGAAAGACACCAGAGAGTGTAGAAAATAAAGGTAAACAAAGGGTTAAAAGACCGTGCCAAAGTGACGGAAAGTGCAATTACTATAAGTAAAAAGTGAATAGTTCTTTTTTGTAATTACAATAACGAAGTGTAATTTACGTATAGTAAACATATAAAAATTAGCGATCGATTGAGCATCGAGTAGTGTCAAACAGATTTCGTAATTCACGAAGATAGGCAAAATTCGTGAATTGAACCAGAGTGGGAGTAAAGACGCTTCGACAAACTCTGACAAGATGAAAATTGTTCAGACCTGAGCTTTTGCACGAACTGGCTACCAATACCAGGTCGCGGTAATAAAGTTCCTTCTTTATCAATCGTTGCCGTAGGAGGCTATGTCAGTCGACGACGCTATTTTAAATCTACAGTGAGTGTCACGGGACGAACTGGAAGTCTAACCAGAACAGCAGAGCACCAACGAAGAGGTTCGATGGACTCACGTACGATCCATGAGAGGATACGAGACAACTAGTAAGCAGCGCTAGCAGTGGAATCCTGGAAGAGGACCAGGGGACCAGAAGAACGAGAAGGACACAGACCGAGGACACGAGGAGGACACACTGATAGTATCGCATCAAATGAGGCGATGAAAAACCATTTTTGTTAATTACAGACAATTGAAAGACTCTAATTAACATAGAATGAAAAACATTCGAACAGTTAATCAATCATAAAGAAATGTACATAAATGTAAAAGCAGATTGTAATGTAAAATAATAACTCTTGTATAGGAATTAGTAGTTGAATCAAACATAAATGCTAAGAGAGAAATATTTGAGTTTAAATTAAAATCAATTAAAGTATTGAGATAGGTTTGTTTGATATGATTTTAAATAAAAATAAATGAGAGTAACTGATAAAGTCTTTGTTTGATAAAGTAAAATGCATATGCAATAGTAAATAATGAAAGCCAATAAGATTAAATAAATTAGAAATAACAGTAAATTCAGAATTACAGAAAATAATATGAGATTGCAAAGATAACCACACAATGAGTAAGCCGAGAGCAAAATATTTAATTAATTAAGATTAAATGATAAGGTTTATGCATACCATGTTATATATAATTTGTTAGCAATAAGTCATGTGCGAATGGTTCATACAAACGATTAATAATGAGTATTATTTCAATATGCGGAATGAAAGAATTTTGTTTAATAAAAAATATAAATAATGGAAAACTTAAAAACTTATATAACGCATCATCTTCTTATTACGATTACACCCATGAAATTAAATTTGTGTTGCGATGTTATATAATTTGGCGCTCCAAAAGCGTGGGGCTATCCAAATTAAACAAATTAAATTACATTCAAATTCGTGTTGTTATATAATTTGGCGCTGAACGTGGGGCTACCCAAATTAAATTAACATTCAAATTTGTGTTGTTATAATATATATATATATATCCATCAACACATTTTATAAATTTAACCACCAAACTGATAAATGCTTACCATGAAGGAAAAAAGGAGTTGTGAAAAAGGACTATTTTGAAATTGAGGTTTTGTTACTGTTTTCTCCTAAAAAGTGAACTATTAACATTAATCTTTATGATCTACTGATACAAAATAAACAAAATAAACGTTTAAATAGACTTATACGTCATACGGGTATATCTCAGTCATTTACAATTTTTCAATATTTCAATTACCTACCGCAAAGTTGTAATTTAAGTTCGATAAATAACTAATTTCTACGTTACTGAGCAGATGTCTTGCCTTTAAATAACCTTCCATAGCAGCATGTGCACCTCAGCTGCCGGATGAATTGATCAATTTTATGTCCGTGTTTCATTATTCTCATTTATTATTTCCTACAATTTTTAAACTCATAGGCTCTGTCACGATTTGTTTAAGTATTATCTTGATATCACTTAATTAATAATGTATTTATAAGATATTTTGTGAACTTCGCTTTGTACAAAATTATGTCTTCGCTTGCAGATTTATGACTGTCACACAATCATGCAACACTACAATTAACATACACAGAATACAGAATGTGTAGAGTATTTTTATTGATACTTTGTTTTATCTTATTCAGACTAGCCATAGCTTCTACATCAAGGACACGTTGCGACAATGATAACAATCTCGGAACTACAACGACAAAACAACTACATGTAGTTCACGTCTTAAAGCTAGGTGGAAAATAAGTGCATACATTTATTTATTTGACATATAATCATGCATTGAAGTAGGCTATATGTCGTAATAATGTGGCTATATCATGCACTTTATAGAACTTTACATTTAAGTCACTTTTACTTATAATTTAATACTACAAAAACAATTTTGTTTTTCTAGTCAAAAGTAAAACATTTAAACTGTAGTCTTTATAAAAAGTGATGAAACGATTCTAAGTTATTAACTTCAAAGGATCAATTCAACACTGAGAATAAAATATTTTTACTTTTATGTTTATAAACTACATAATTTAATTGCAGTTTTATTTTCTGTAATTTTGTAATTTTATAATTAAATATCAATGTCAAAAGAATGATATAAAACTGGATACTTTTTAATTATTAAGTTTCCTCCTTTTCTCAATAAAAATAATGTCACATTAGTTCCCAGGAAAGAAAACTAAAGTTTTGACGGTATGGTACAGTGGAAAACAAAATACAGCCACCAATGAAGTCACTAATCACAAATAAATAGACTAGTCAGTCACTTAAAACTAGTCACAAATAAGACTAGTCACTGAAGTCTTAAATAATCACAAATAACAGTTTGTAAACAACAAGGTACTCTCTTACAATAATTCAAGTAAAATTTCTCCACACGCAATAATAATGCCAAATAATAGAGTTCTGCGCTAATTATAACAGTAAACACTTTCCACTAATCTTCAACCACCACTAAGTAAATCGCTCAACGTAGCTGACTGACAAAGCCAGCCTCTGTTCCTTATATAGATAGCGCAGGTATTCGAGAATAACTTTCCATCCTTACTGCGCTGTGCCAGTATAATGTGTATTTCAAGTGCCCTCCAGAACACTCTGGAAGGTACTTTTGTGCAGCCTTGGCAGAAACACGCAACTGCTCGTCTAGCCGAGAAACGTGTAGAAGGACGCTCTTGCCTTTTCGAGAGGGTTCCGTCGTTACAATATGTTAATACGAAGGCACAGGACCCATATACTATAGTAGGCCTACGTCCATTGTATCTTTTTTTATTAGTTCTGTTGACATTGATTCCCAGATACCAATATGGTAGGTTTATACCAATATAACAAAACAAAAGCTCATGCTGTTATATTATACAAAGTGATCACTGAAATTTAAAAAAAAATATTCAAATGTATGCTTTAATTTCGAACATATACTAATTAATTTCAAATTTAGGAAAATATTCGTTTGGCCAATAAAAGAAAATTTATTTGCCTCTACTGTCTGAATTTTTTAAACTTTTTGAACTAACCTGCAGGTGGACAGGCGGTAAAATTATCTTATTTTTGACATCAATATATATGGTTTTATATGAATGGCGGTTTTTATAAATGTTTTGATATTTTATTGTAGCTAATATTTGGAAAATAACAATATCATCATATGGGTTTACAGACTTGAAAAAATATTTGAACACGTTTTCATAATTAAATATATTTCGTATTTAGTGAAATTAGTTTATTTTCTCAACAGCCAACCATGGTATTTGTCAAGTATGTAATATTTTAACCTTTGCTTGAATAAACGTAAAAATGCGCTTTCATTTTCTTAATTAAAGGAAGCAGTTAAAGTATACGAACATAAGTTAAAGTATAATAAAATTGTTCAGAAACCTGAAAAATAAGATTATGCCTAAGAATTTAATTTGTTAGCAAAACAAATTTAATTACATTTTTGTATTTCTATATCTGATTTCATTTAACTCGGATTATAGATCTCACAGACTTTCTGCTGATACCATTACCAATAAACCTATTTATTATAAGCAATCAGTAATACGATTGTCGTTATTAGTTAATTCGCTATTCATTTCATACGATCAATATAGTATTTTGAATAGATCTCTACTTTATCAGACCGCCAGTATTCTGTTACACTTTTCAGTATTAAATAGTATTCAGCATATGAAATAAATCTCTATGTATGACAGGATAACAAATGGAACCAACAGAGAGAGTGACAGGATTTATTGCATCATTACCTTTCCTTTATTGTGTGTATGTTTACCTGAAAAACGATTCGCGCACACATAAATAATAAGCATACAGAATATTAAAACACACAATATTAAAAGTTAATTAAGTACAGAAATTCAAAATAAAATTATCGGTTGATGGCAAAATAAAATTAAAAATTTAATTAATTTAAATTAAAAATTAATTTGAAGGATAATCAGAATATACAAAATGTGTTCTTAAATCATATTCTGGCATTGTTCACGTAATGACGTTAGTGAATAAAGCATGTATGCAATTGTGTTCACTTTGTAATAAATATCCACAAATAATATTAGAATGTGTGGATTGAGTAACACATTGGATACCACTGCCGGTCCCAATCCGAGGTAAAAGAAGATAGTTGATGAACGAGGTTAGCCACCTATCCACAGGAAATATATGGATGGCTCAAAGAAGCAACGGACAGGCTCGGAAATACGTCCAGTAATATCCTATGCATCAGAGACCAAACCAGATACAGCAAACAACTCAAATAAAAAGACAAAGTATAGAAATGACTATATTACGGAGGGTACTAGGAAAGACTAGCTACAATAGATTGCCAAACAATACTATAAGAGAAACGTGTAATGTAACAGATATTGATTCTTGGAATGCGGAAAAAGAAGGATATGGAATGAACACATCAAGAATGGATGACACAAGGCTAGTGAAACAGGCAAAATATAGCCAACCAAACATGAAGAAGAGCATTGGTCGGCCAAGGAAGAAATGGAGTGACCGTTGTTATAGAACAGGACAGAGTCCAAACTAGGAAGTTAAGAAGAAGAAGAAGAAGAAGAAGAAGAAGAAGAAGAAGAAGAAGAAGAAGAAGAAGAAGAAGAAGAAGAAGAAATAAAAGTAGGGATAAATAATTAAATATTGTACTTTTTTAAGGAAACAAAACAAATGTTTTCCATCATCTGAGTAATAAATCAAACAAATTAGTGTACGCAGAAATTTCAATATCTGGTTAAAATTGACACATAGATTTTATCTAAATTATGAAAACTTATAATTATTAATATTGGTGTTACATTCACTGTAAACTTACTTTACAGTGAAAGTAACACCAATATTAATAATTATTATGTGTGTAAACAAAGAAGTGATGAACATTCAAAATAGAAAACTTATAGTTTTATACATTCTAAATTTTATTATAAGTATTCATAATTATCACTTTCACGTCTGATTTATCGAGAAAGTGGAATTCTTATCTTATTTATCTTTAAAAGTGAAGGCGGGAAGTTGTTTATATTTTTTGCGTTCAAGGATATCAGAGGAGGCAATTTAGTGACAGTGTAATGCTATTTAATAACGCTTACTGTGTGTGTCATCGTTCACTACATTTAAAAAATATTCTTTCAATATTTGTAACATAATACTCGTATTTCTAAATAATCAATGATAATACGCTGCGTTTGTGGAAAAAATTTTGCAGAATAAATTTTTAATGAAAACAAAGTAAAGGTACTTTATTAAATAATGTATAACGTTACCAGATGAGTTGAAATACTTTTATGTAATTGTGTGTTAATTGTGCCAAGCATATCAAATCACTGAGTAGAACTAGATCAGTGATAACAGGGATTAGTTTCTACGTATGTCCACATTCACGTTTGAATGTAAAATGATTCAGATTCAAACTCAGTTAAGTGAAACAAAGGTAACAATACGTTCGGAATATTCAATCAAAGCACGTAATCTTAATTAAAACACGATATCCATTCTGGTTTACAATGAATAACGTATTTGTTCTAAGCACTTAATCAATTTGGGGAAACCTTGTTTTCCGATATGTGATTTACCTAGATCTATTACACTCTAAGCTTTATTCGTTGTTTCACCATTGGTATTGTAATCGTCCGAATTAAGTAAAGCACACAACGGATTCATATCACGTACACGTGTGGCTTTGTACAGCGAAGGCATCAGGGAACCTTGCCATTGCAAATTTAAAACCATGTTGAAATAAAAAAGTAATCATAGGACAATTTATACGACACTTTTTGTGTTAATAGATTTAACTGATTAACTATATGTAAATATGGAAAAACACGTAAGAAAATTCAGGAATTTAATGAGTTCTCTTTCGTGCAGAAGATACACTTATCTTCAAAAAACAAATCTGGATATACTTTTAGTGGGTTAACATGGAGGAAACCCTTAGCGATGCAATAATATTGGAGCGGAAAAGGCAGTCCTTCTATGAGGATGATATGGTTATGATTGATGGTCGTAAGACAGCATTTCTGTCTCCATCTTACCTGAGGATGGTAACGCATTAGGGACTTTACTAACAACAGAAGGTTTCAAGGGAATCTTTGGCTGTACAGAATGGTGGAAGACCTGGCAAGAAAAGGGCTAAAGATTTTAGTATTTGTGTAGATTGTCTTCAGGAACTTGGAATTTTATAGATAAGTTTATCTGATCAAATTTAAATAAACATGGAGAGAAACGGGGATGAGGGTCAAGAAATTTAATCCGTTCTCTTGTAAGCACAAGAGGCACCTATTCTCTAGGAAGTGTGCTTTCGGCAAGTATGCTAACAAGAATATGTTAATAAAACTTATTAAAGAATTGGAACATAGTAATGGCACTCTACGTTATTGTTTAAACTGTTTTGACAGAACAAAACAATTTTCTTTGACAAAATACAGTTGAATAAATGTAGAAAGCTGTTTTTTTCCAGGTTGTAATAACCGTATTACATAATATACTGTAAAATTAAACAGACATGAAGCAGCTCACAGGTTGTAGTGGGGAGACGTCGGGAGCTGTGGAAGCCACGAGAGAGGAAAATGCCTACTAACGCAGTTGAAAATATTGGCCTACTCTCTGAATCGTGAATAAGACGCGAGTATGAGATGAGCAATCTATTTTTGAGACGGATTAACCTTGTATACCTAATATGCCGAAGTTACGCTTTTTTAATTAAAGATGAAAGAAATAGTAAAATTTACGTTTTTCCCTGTAAGAGTACTAACATTTGAAAACCGATATCGCTTATAATGACAGCTGAAATAAAGCAGTTATACTGCCTTGTCGATTCACAATTATTTTCTTTTTATTATTTTTATAAGTTTATTTACTTAATTTTCTCTTGTCTATGCATTCTTATAATGTTTTCAATACTTTACTTTTAATTTGTAACGTTTTTTATGTATTTACTGTTTTCTACATTTCATTAGCTACCTTTCCGACTATATTACTAAATATTTTACCAAACTAAATTTTACAGCCCTACCAAAACACACACACACACACACACACATGTAACTTACATTTTACTAACTTACCTAAATTTACTAACCAATTATTCTTATAATTTTTAAATTGTTGTGTTACTTTTTATATTTTATTATGTTTTATATGTAATACACTAATTTTTTAACATAGTTACGAAATACTAATATATTTGATTGTAGGTAAGTTTTGATTTCGATTACGACATGACCAGACAGTAAACGTGGACATTTTGTAAGACGAAACAAGCGTCAGACATCACAGAAGGAGACAATGTAATAAAGATTTCACAGAGTTATAAAATGTTTAATACTGCCATTATTTTGTAAATAGTGACTTGGCATGTTGTGTCTGTTGCAATGTTTTTCCAAAGTCGAGCCTAGACATCAACAGTCGTTGTATATTTTGGAATGTGTACACTTTGTGTACATGTTACGATTCACGAAAAAATGTAGTAATATGTGACTCATATTGCTCTGGCATCTTAATTTGCTTGAATAAATAACATTAATAACAGCCTCGCACGTGAAATGTGTGTGTGTGTGTGTGTGTGTGTGTGTGTGTGTGTGTGTGTGTGTGTGTGTGTGTGTGTGTGTGTGTGTGTTTAAAAACAAGCAGATGTAAAGTATCCATAAAGAATAGGAGAGACAATATTAATGCAACAATTAGACAGAAACTATTTAAGTAGTATACAGCACATTTACTTATATGCAATTACAATTATTTAGTCAAGTTCTTCACCCTACTAATATTTACGTCACTGTTATCACCGTTAGCCTATTATCACTATCACTAAAATTGCCTTCATTGCTGCTATCCCGTCTTATATTACTTTCTAAACGATCTGTTACAATATCCATTATTTGGTCCGATCTCACGTAGTCATTTTCAATTTTCATGACGTCACATCTTGATCTTCAGTCTGCGGGAGAAATACAATAAAATTTCTTTTTCGCTAAGTTTATGACACTGTCTACAGAAAAATGCACGTTTTTTCTTTTTACACGCTCCTTCACGGTTGCCCAAATCAGTTCCATAGGATTAAAATCCGGCTGATACGGTGGAAGTCGTAAAACGGAATGTCCATGGTTTGCCAAAATAGCATATATTTTAAAAGTTTTGTATGTTGGTTTATTTTGTTTAATTAATGCATAGATGGACTACAAGGAATGCCATGGTTCTCTAACCAGTTAATCATGTCTGCCTTTTTTATTAATGATGTTGGATGTCAATTTATTTGTACCTTGTGGTAGGGGGCATTGTTTATTACTATTACGCTGTTCTTATTCAAATGAATGAAACTAAAAGCTTCATTTTTGATGTATACTAATGTTTTTTGAAAAGTACTCATACAATAATCTCCATAGCGTCTCGGAGAAAACTGAGCTATGTTTCTCTGCTGACGCATGCGCATTGCATAACCTGCGCCGTTAGCACGAAAACGGTTGATTCATGTCTTGTGAAACTTACTGTACTTGTCCTTAAATCTGATAAGCAGGGATGAATTTCCTTCGACTGTTTCATTGACTTCAAATAATCTGATTTGTAAGGCTAAAGTTTTAGACCGAAACGAAAATTAAAATTGTTTTGATAAAAAATTGTATCCTCTCTATAATGATTTTAATGTTTTGGAAGTGGAAGTATGGGATCTAATTCTACTTTTCCAGAATAGCAACATAAATCGGCTGATTCGACTTCCACTTCAAAGCTTTACAGTAAGGACAAACAATACTCGATCGATCAGTTTCATTTGTGGTAGTGAATTAAACCACTTTATTTTTCTACCCCAACAAATTTTGTTCAGCCTATGAAATAACTTTAACATTAGTTTGCCTACTTCACTCAGCTGTAAGCCTCCCGTCACGTTATTGTTGCGTTCCCGAAGTTATGAAAAGTCTTTTTCGTTTTGCATTTATCGTCGGAATTTGTAAAGATGATTTTATGTTTGGTATTGTAAAGTATGAATAACTGAAAATCAAAACAATTGGCATAAACATGAATCATTCTTGTACGTAATTATTTGGAACGTATTTTACTAACCAATGAGCACCGCTGACAAAATTAGTGAAAAGCAAAGTATTTACTCATCAAACACTTCGAAAATAAACATTAAAATCAGCTCTCTCTTACAACATTAATCTCTCTTTCACTCGTTTTTAATATGTGTGCACCACCTTTCCCTAGAATGGAAAAGTAATGGAATACAAAAATTGAACGAGTTATGGAGGTATTCTGATTGTGGTTAATCATGGTTTAACAAGTAATGCGAAACATGAATTACAAAAGGCAACTTTGTATTACAACATGGCATTTAAATTTAAATTGTCTGCACAGAAAACAAGACGATAACTTTCCTAGATAAAGCTAATGCTTGAAAAAAACTTGTTCTGAATGATACTTCTGTAAAATTATTACAAGTCGGAGGTATGTAGTTTGTAAAAGTACTTAAAATATTGGTAGTCAATAGAACTAAATAACAAGTTTCAGATAGGGTTTCAGATAGCCAGGATGTGAGGATACGAGGGCTATCCAAAAATTAACCTCCCGTTGGCTGGTTGCGAGAGCAACGTGTTGTTGGCTCAGTAGAGACGATTATCCTTTTACATTGTTACACGCAAATGCATTTGTTTATTTCTTTCGAGAAGTGATTAACGAGACGTCACCTGTAAAATGCATTGGGGTTACAACATTCTATCGTCTGCTGGGCACGTTCGCAACTGTATCCCTGAATTACTGAATAGTGTCGGACGATGAAGCTTTAAGTCGACGGGAGGAGAATTCGATTAATCGCCCGTTGCCGGTGACCTTGCGGGACCCACCCTGACTGGCCCGGTGTGAACGGCGCGGTCGTCATAACCAATCGCCGTCGAATCATTTGGTTTCGCGTATCGAAAGCTTGCACTTTGGAGACGTTCACAAAGGGATTAGCGGACAATCGTGCGCGTGCCCTGTTGGTTGCAAATTGGAGACCCCTACTTCGCCTGACAGCGCCTGTGTCATTAGATAAAGGTCTGTCTGGCTACCCAGCGCTTTGAAACAATATGGATTTCACCAATAGTGTGCAACGTGACAATTTGGCAAATTTAATTTAATTTAAATTTGTGGAATCCTTCGATCTTGGAGCACCAAATTTAAACAACGTTACATATACATAAATAGGTGTGAACGGTCTCACGTCCAAGATTGACAAATTCTTTAAACATATAGCATTTAAATAGGGGGTCAGGTGTATCTGCAATAAGAACTCTACGGAACTTGAAACAGTAATTAAAATTTATTTGATACTATAAAAAAATATGTGCACATGGCACTGACTTCGATTTAAAAAACATTAGTTATCATTTGTTATAATGCCGTAAGGCTTAAGATATATACATCCTTACTAACTAAACATTCTATGCTACTAAATAGTATATAAAAGAAAAATCTCATTTTTAGACTACTCAGTCTATTAATATGTTTCAAAATCAATTTTTAAATCTTTTTTCTATATATGGTACGTACTCCAAAGATTAATAGTTATTACTTCTCAGTACTGTTTTCTCAAATACTAATTGTTTTTATTTATATTCTTTGTAATCATTTTATATCATATTAATTTGAGCTCTTGTTACGTTAATCGTATTTCTAAACATCTATGATTTTTAACTCTACTATACAAGAAATATTACTCTTATTTTTAAATAAAATATTAATGTCTTTAACTGTCTTTGTATACTGTGTATGATTAAGATATGAATAAGTTGTCTATCACCTTATTGTCGTCAATCATACTCGATCATTTTTGTTCCATCGGTGTTCGTCTTCGTCTCGCCTCCAGCGTCGGCTGTCTCTCTTCTCCTCTTGTCCAGCGTCGGCTGTCTCTCACTCTCTCGGCCTCTCCTCTTGTCCAGCGTCGTATCGCTATGGAACTGCTTCTCTTGTCCAGCGTCGTATCGCTATAGAACTTCTTCTCTTGTCCAGCGTCGTATCGCTATAGAACTTCTTCTCTTGTCCAGCGTCGTATCGCTATAGAACTTCTTCTCTTGTCCAGCGTCGTATCGCTATGGAACTTCTTCTCTTGTCCAGCGTCGTATCGCTATGGAACTTCTTCAGTAGTGCTGTTATTAATTACAATGTTTGTCTTATAGCTTGGTTACGTATTTGTACATAACTAGCAATTTAAACTGTTTCTAAAAATATTAATAAATATGCCGTGCTGACGGGCATAAGCTCCCGCTGCATCGCGGATGATTCAAAAAAGAGAACCACTGAAGCTTGCGTGTCCTATTTATACCCATGTCTTGGTCGACACCCTTCAGTGATACAAAATCGACATGTTAGAAACTGTCTTTGGCGTCAGTTCCCCCACTCTTTGTCAAATTCACTATTTTTTATTTTTCTGCGAATTGCAGAGTCCTGTAAGTATTTTTTTATACTTATCTTATAACTAATTTTACAACACATGTTCATTGTAATTTTGGAAATTGCAACTTAACCCTTTTGATTTGTACACAGTTATTTCACTATTGCACTTGTACGGCGTGTCACTTTCGCGTGGTTTTCGCACACAGTATTTATTAAATTTATTTACATTTTATGGTGCTTTTGGATTTTAATTCTTAATTCTAGTTTATGAATAATTACGGAAAAACCGTCATTGTGCAATTATTCATACTGGGGTGGCAAACTTGCCTGCAGAGACCTGCGTTCACACACACTAGCAAAATACTGGTGTACACACTTTCAGTTACATTTGTGTGTGTGTGTGCACGTTGATTCAGGTCGAAACACCTGTTCATATTTTTGTCTGAGTCAAGCTTGCAATCCATAACATGCTTATTTCTAATATATTATTAATTATTTACAGTTTATTAAGTAAATTTAAATTTTTATATTTCATGCTCAGTACATCACTTATTTGTACTGTCGCAAGTGTCAGTTCTTGTCTGGCTACTTGACGGCAGCGTTTTTCAACGAGGGACTACAAAACTGATGCAACAATATATCAAGAGCCTGTTTGTGGGTGTTTATGTAGAAAATTATTATTGATTTACTTTATCTTTTGTATATATAATTAAATATTTGTCTCTATTTTCGTTTCCCTTACTAGCCAACAGGAGAGTTCTTTTCGTTCGCTCGTTCTTCTGCTTCTTCTTCTCTTTCTCCTCCTCCTCCTCCTCCTCCTCCTCCTCCTCCTCCTCCTCCTCCTCCTCCTCCTCCTTCTTCTTCTTCTTCTTCTTCTTCTTCTTCTTCTTCTTCTCCTTCTTCTTCTTATTATCATTATTATTATTACTCTTTATTTGCGGGGGGGGGCTCGGCAACTAAGGCCTTCAGCCCAACGACCTCTTGCAGGAGTATTGCTCGACGGATTTTTTCCTTCTCACCTACATTTTAGTTCACTCAACGACAGTAGAAACTCGTACACATTAAGACGCAAAACGATATTT
The DNA here is from genome assembly GCA_034769895.1 of Magicicada septendecula. Classification (NCBI taxonomy): domain Eukaryota; kingdom Metazoa; phylum Arthropoda; class Insecta; order Hemiptera; family Cicadidae; genus Magicicada; species Magicicada septendecula. The sequence goes on from CM068367.1 coordinate 355,147,037, forward strand.
TCAAAGCCTGTACAGTAGGGTGGAATGAAAATGGCCTTTTTTTAATTTTTTTTTTTTTTAGTTTTGTAATAGTGGGGAAAAGTTGCCTTTTAGGTTCAAAAAGAAGAAAAAAAAATTTGGTTGCTATACTACAACATCTTGAGGTGCCGCAAAGAGCTTAAAGTTTGTAAAAAAATTGAAAAATTATAAACTTTGATAAATTATTTTTTATGGTTTCCTCATACATATAATGTTATAAAAGATAGTTGTAAATACATATATAATCATTAGAATTAGAAAAAATTATTAATTACAAAATATAATAATAATAAAAAAATATTTTTTAATGTCAAAATGTTTGTATTTCTGCTAATTTTGAAACTTTTGCGAACATTTTGGTTGTTACAAATAGTAGTAAATAAGGTTGAAATAAAAGCTCGTCAAATCAATTATATATTTTTTTATTAGAGCACACGTAAAAAAATATCATAATACACTTTTAAAGACATTGAAAGTTCATTTTTTATGATTTAAAAAACCCTTAATAATTACAAATGTTACAGCTGCAAAATGTTTGTTTCTACTTCACTGACATATTAAACTGTTTTTTTGTATCAAATTTTGGCATGTTCTCACGTGAGTCAATTTTTGCTCTTATATATCCTTCTCTTGCGATTGAACCACAGACATTTTGAGCCGATTCGGTCACCAGTTTCACAGCTCTTTCTACAGCTTGCGTGTGACAAGGAAGCCGGGGAAAGTCGATAAGCGGGTCCACTTTACTATTTGGTTGAGCTTCAGATGTCTTCCGTATAAAGTCTTTAAGAGAGTCAATGGAAACATGTTTTACCAAGGGGGGTTCAGTTACGTCATTTTTAGCCCATGAGATCATGTCAGTGTAATCCTTTGCGTCAAAGTTTATCTTTGGAACTTTAAACTTCCTGACTCCGCCTGTACTTTCTGTTCTTGCTTTTAAAACACGTCGTAAACCAAGTTCTCTTACATTTTTGCGCTCATCACATAGCATGGACAAAAGGAGATTTTCTGCAGCAGCAAAGTACCCATTTCTTTGAATAACCGGGTCTAGAACGTTCTTGAAATCATCAGAGAGATAGCGTGAATACGAGATAAGCTTAAACAGATGTTTGGAACCATAAGTACATGAAGGTTTTAACTTAATGTTAAACCACACAGGTGCATACACTTTCACAATGTATTCAGCCAGAGTCTTAAGGTTTTCAGTTGGATTTTCAGTTGCCACATACAATCTAAGTATACGGCTTGCTAATGTAAGCCACCTGGAGTGAGCAAGTCTTCCAGGGTTTCTTAAAGATAAATCTAGTGAGCAATTTCCACTTGATACAGCGATACACATATCCAATAAATACTTCTGATCTGTACTTAAATCATTTATGTTCTCCAAAAGAGGAAGGTTATTTTCAATTGGCAAAAAAGTAACCACAGGAAGATTAGCACAGTTTTCCAGCTGCTGACCTATTTCGCCTTTAAACTCATTGGGTCCCTTCGTTTTACCATCTAAATGACAAAAAAGATGTCGCAAAGGTAGCTCATTTCCATGGAACAAACAAACTAACCATTGTAAAGGTCTTCCTATTTCATTTTCCATCAAAGAAACCACACAATTATTATGTCCAGTGTTTACAACGGTTCCATCACACCCAGTAGCAGTAAAGTTCAAAAGTTGTTCGTTGTGTTCTCTATCTTCAAGAAACTCCAGTATACTGTCTGCTATGTCTTTTCCAGTGCCAGATTTAGGTGTTACGTGGCCTAAAAACTTTGAGTTTGGTTCCTCTATTAGTGAAACGTGCTCTTCTGAAATAACTTTTTTGTACAACTTAATTCCTTTCTTTTCTTGAACAATTGTTTTGTCTCTTCTTCCATCAAAAAACAATCCTCTATAAAATAATCCTCTATTCATATTAAAACGCCTATTTGAAACTTTTTATTGCATAATCGAGACACGTAAAATTCTTTGAAAAAGTTACAAAAAGTGTGTTTTTATAAAACTTTACCGCTCTTGCGGCACCTCAAGACATAATCCAAAAAGTTAAAAAAAAATTGTATGTCTTTTTTGATATAAAAACTGCTTTTTGACAGTATTTGAAATAAAAAAAATTTTTTTGACAACTTCTTAAAAAAACTTAAAAATGTAGCGAAAATTGCAATTTTATGAAAATTTATCATCCTTGCGGCACCTCAAGACGTGCTCCAATATTTTTCATATATTTTTTTTATCTTATCTACACCAAAAGGCAACTTTTCCGCACTATTACAAATTAAAAATCCAAACTTGATTTTTTCGTTCCACCCTACTGTACAGTATTCTTGCTGCTTTTATAAAGGACAAAGTTCTGTCTATCGCCAACTGTTCGTTCCGAGGTCTTCTTTCAAGATGCCTTTCTCTGCCTCAGTTCCGCAAGAGCACTACAGTCTTCGATGATGTGTTTCACTGTAAGTGCTCCGCCACAAAGGTAGACGGGTCGTTTGTGTCCTTGTAGGAGTTACGAAGACGTCAAGTTCGTGTGCCCAATGCGCAGTCTCGTGATGCAACCTGCTACTTACCATTTACGGACGCTCTGCTAAACGGCAGAAAGTTTGCTCTGCCGTGTGTTGCATGTCTGGTGCCACACATTAATGATGGTGTTTGTGCAGCTAGTTTCGCGTCACGAGGTCGTATGGCAATCGCATCGACTCGTGGGCTGTCCGCAGCGTCAGCTTCTTCGTTACCTTCAACGCCTACATGGCCCGGACACAAAACAAAAGTAAAAGATGAACCAAGGCCTTATAACGCATGGCATAACGCTTTTATCTGTTGTAATAACTGATCCACTGTGCTCGGATTGTCCAAGGCAGTTAGAAAAATCAGTGAATCCGTACAGATAACTTTCTTGTCACCTCGGTGTTCACAGAAACAAAAAACTTGCCACCGCGTACAATTCGGCGGTTTATACGCTTGCCGCTTTGGGCATCGTCCAGGAATGGGAGGTGCCCTCGATGGCAAACGCACTGTCCATTCCACTCTCTGTCTTCGACGTATCAGTGTACTCAGTGGTCCTGGAAGAATTTCCAGGACTGATCTAAACAGGAGTTTCAGTTCAGTTGGGTGGCACGATTTCTTGCTGCTACTGGCTAGATCCAGCGGGCAATTTGGTTTGCGAAGCAGCCAGGGGGCCACCTCACACTAGGTGCCTCGATGTTGTAGCGCCGGGCTGCAAGTAGCGCACGAATGCCGGCCGGTCTGGTGAACTTCGAACGGCGGTCGTATATTCTACCAAGTCTGTTGCTCACCAGCAACACGTGGTTTATGTAGCTCGTGAGTGCTAATATTTTCGCGACATATATCAGCAGCACCAGTTGACGTCGCAGATCTAAGGTCGTAATTCCTGCTTCAGAATGTAAGCTTTGTGAAGGGCTAGTACGGAACGCTCCTGTTGCGAAGCGCACCTAGGGGTGCGTTGTGAAGAGGATCCACATAGCTGCCCCTGCGACACATAGGTGCAATAAAACTTCTCTCCGCTCCCCAAGTCATGTGGGAGATGCACCTGATTGCGTTCATCGAGGATTTGCACCTCGTAGCAATGAAGGCATCTGAAGTCACGTCTTGACCCGAGACACCTTGATGCAGTGTGTCCGAAACGCAAGCATTGATAACATTGCATTGGCTGAGGGATGAATGCTTTCACACTTAGCCTATGAATGCCAGCTTTTACCTTTTCTGGTAAAGTTGTCCTGTTGAAGGTTAGGACATGGGACGCAGTTGAGAGCGTCTGTCCATCCCTTCGCACCGTTAATTGTTGACATGCTATGATTCCTTCGCTCCTTTAGGGCGAGCTCAGTCGCAATCTCTTCCTCTGTGCAGTTCAGTAGATCCCTTCATACTACCACCCCCTTCGTAGTGTTCAGGGTGGAATGAGGAACGACTTTCACTTCTATGTCCCCTATTTTCTGCATTTTCAGTAATCGCGATCCTGTTGATCATCCAGGGTCTCGACGAGTAGTCCACCCGTGGCTTTTCTGATATCCTGGATGGCTGATCCACCGCAACCGATTGCAGCTTTTTCAATAAGGAAGAGACTGACTTTCGTGAAGTCACCTGCCTTCCGTCGCACAACAAGATACCTTGGCACGTCCGGCGCAGCAGCAGACGATCTCAAGACTCTCTCAGTGTAAACTGTGGAGAAATGTCTCCTTCTCTTCACCCTCCGAGGAGGGCTTTATTCAAACGAGGGTTTTTAAGAGACCCCTCAACCTGAGAATTGTTTTGAGAACCTTCTATCTTGTTCCCACGAGTACCGGCGAAGTAACAAACAACCGCGGCAGAGCCCTCGAATACCACGGCTAGGACTAAATAAAACAGGGTGCGTCCATCGTTCGCGACTCACTAACGTCAAGCCATCCACCCATTAGCATAATCGGTTCCACCTTGGGTAACGGTGAGTTTTCAAGTGGTACACACAACCTTTGTCAAACTCTCCTACCAGTGCCCTGTTTGCCGGCTAAATAGTAACAGCCGTTACCCGCCTCCCACAAGACCAAGATGTTGCAAGCCGAGCGTAGGGTGAATTTCTGGGGGGCATTCACCATATTCATATATTCATATTCATATTCATATTCATATTCATATCATCATTATCATCATCATCATCATCATCATCATCACCACCACCACCATTCTTCTTCTTCTTCTTCTTCTTCTTCTTCTTCTTCTTCTTCTTCTTCTTCTTCTTCTTCTTCTTCTTCTTCTTCTTCTTCTTCTTCTTCTTCTTCAAGATGATCTTGCTAGGGCCGCTGACAGAATAGCCGAAAACAGTTAACGTGGACCCGCTGAAGGTTTAAAACAGATGAACGTCCACAGGTCGAAGTACAAATGGCACCATCTTGAAGTATTGCGAAAGCTGAGTCCCAAGGTGGATCCATGCAGTGGACAACAGGGTTTGTGGTTTTGGTGGGTGCGAGTCCCACACACCGTAAAAGTGCGGACCCTCCTGCGGCGAACATTAGTTTTCCACAGTCTCCCTCGTAAAAAAAAATAAATTATTATTATTATTATTATTATTATTATTATTTACTATGGCTTTTTATTAATCTTTGGTCCGTTGGTCTGAAGCCATCTAGAATATGCTTGACTCGCATGGAACAAGGACCGTGATTAGAAAGCTAACCCCACTGAAGAAGGTCACATGACCAACAAATTGGGTCACAATAACTTATTGGGTTGTTACTATGTACAGATCACGAAAACTGTTGATATCTTTTCACTCTTGACTAGAAGAATTCATACAGACCTGCTCTTCTTTGTTCGAGTTCGTCTTGGATTACCCATTACCAATGGTTTGGAAGTCCGTACCTATACACTTCGTGTAAGGTCCACGTTTATTGGAGAAATGCAGGAATGTGAGTTGCATTGAAACTGTCGGCCTTTATATTGATCTCCTCAACTTATTTAGTGACAATGAGAAGTTTCGACGGGCAGTGTGAGGGATGAAATTTTCCGATTGCACTGGACTGATCTGCCACATTAATTTTATGGCGTGACTTGTTATATGCACTGTAGGCCTACATAGAATTTACTATGTCTTCTATTCGTTCTTGTCACAATCGTCTTCTTACTTGTCACACTAATCCCTCAGGTTTATGTCGTTTCCAAGTGTGATATATTAAGGCTCTAATAAACCGTTCTATCATACTTGTCCCCTGTTTTCCTGCTAGTGGCCTTTCTGAACCCAGTGGGTGATCGGCAGGATGAAGGGATATGTGTGAGCCCTGTGAAAAATTACATGTACTATTAAAAATTACTATTATTATTAGTATTAGTAGTAGTAGTAGTAGTAGTAGTAGTAGTAGTAGTAGTAGTACTATTGATATTATATATACATGAATGTGTGAATAGGCATTCATTTTAAAAAACTAACAAACTAACTAACTAACATTTTAAACAAACTGTATAGGCCTACACACTTAAACTTTCCGGTTACTATTCGCTTATAAATAACACTAAATAGGCTAAATATTGGATGTACAATGATGATATAGAAATATTGTATATTTCTATATAATGATAATGTACCATATTTAAACAGAATATAACGCACTGTTAGTGATAGTACTCAAAGTACTAACCCCCCCCCCCCAGATACACTGCTGTTATTTGTTCTGCTGTGGCACTCGTACCTGTTTATGGACGTTCTGGTATGTAATAGCTTAAATACTGTAGAATCATCATCATCATCATCTTCACATCATGGAATTGTTCCGACTTTAAAGCTCCTCCAGCAACCTCTTCCTGGGTTTACCCACACACCTGGGTGGGGGAAATAGGTTTATATTTCCTGACTTGTTTGGCCAGTATTGAATATGACATTCTTTCTAAGTGTTCCTTCCACCGTTGATTGTAATCTTTTAACCTTTCATTCAAGTCAAAAACCTTTAATTCTTCTAGTAACCTGTAGCCTGTAGCCTTTTAAAAGTTGTAGAATATGTTGTGCAATTATGTAGAACATAAGTTTCAGGACTATTAATCAGTACGGTAAATGATGCTAAGCTACATATTAAATTGTAAAAGGTAGGGAAGACAAAAGAGGGAGAGCAAAATATCATTCTAGGCACGTTGTAACTTCTGTTCACGTGCTGTGCATATGTAATGTGTGAGCCACTGTAGCAAAATGTTTCACTTACCATCCGACATCACCGTGCACACGATTGAACTTTATTTTGTTCCCCATTGCTTAAAAAAATTTGACATTAAGTAAAGTTATTTAAATTTAAATCATTATAACGAACATTTAATTACCTCTTACACCGGAATCGAACATTTCGATAGCTTATATTTACAGTTTACATTTACAGATAGAATTCCGTTCTACGAAAGATATTTTTGATTTCCTATAAATATGAACATACCAATTGTTTTTTAAACCTTGCTAACATTCCTACTGAAAAATTATTTGTAGTTATTGATCATCAAGAATAAAATATCTTAATGTTCCCGACGTAGGCCCGAGTACAATTTATTAAAAGTTATATGAGAGAACGATCAAAATAAAGATGAGGGAATCGATTGATAATAGATCCTCTAGGAGATTATAATCTGGATTATAAAACAGTTATTTCCGCATTTGAAAAAAAAAATTATTATTATGCGGAATATGATATGACTCTCTGCTGCATATTGACAGTGGACATTTTATTATTCAACGTCATAGCGATTCGCAAATCAGCCGAACAAACGTCAGGGCATTTAAGTCATCATTTTAAAGTAATTCAGGTGATAAATAATATTCAAGTCACGACTCGGACTCGATAATTTTGTTTTCACATAGGAATTTTATCTGATGACTGCACTGCAGTTACGACATTTGAAAAATATGTTAATTTACTAGAAAATTACGGCATTTTAGGACTAAGGTATAAGATCAATCTCAAATACAATAGGAATCTGTATAGTAAAAGTATGGACATGCATGCTAATTTTATGAAAATCGGTTGATAGTTTAATTTGACACCCGGCGCAGAGTTTTGCGATTTTTTCTAACTTTTGGTATTTTTCCAGATTCTGGTATCTTAAAAATATTGAAAATTCCAATTTTTTTAACACTAAATGAGAGTGTTCTTAAAATTCGTTTTAATTTAGATTTTTTGAATTTTTTTTAAATTTTGACCCTCACATTTTTGCTCCTTGCACCCTATTTCGAGTGGATCAATCTCGAAAACAATATGGCTCTGTGGGGTAAAAGTGTAGACACCATTGGTTAGTTTTACGAAAACCAGTTGATGCATTTAAAAGTTATCGTGAGAGATAACGCGAGTACACCGATAGACAGATAGACGGACAGAATAAAGCCAAATCGTCGAGTTAAAATGAGAACGTGCTTTTCTTGGTCAATGAAATAAAACGGCGGGACGGACAAAATTCTATTAATAATAGACAGTGATCTAAGATCTGTCCCTCCAAATAGGATGTTAAAGAAAGTAGACTCCGACTTTGAGGTCACATTTTTTGAACTGAAAGTTACGATATTTCTTCAACTTATGTATCAAAGAGTTACTCATAAACTTAACAGAACAAATAAAAAAGCAAATACTATGGCCCCTTCTTCTAGATAATAAATATACTGATGGTGTCTTAGGTTTTCCATAGACGTTTAGTTTAAAAGCTGATTAAGCCTAGCCTATGTATAAGTGATTCGTAGCACTCTCTCACGGATTAAAACTAAAAAAAATTCAGTGTCCGTGTTGGTTACAAAAAAAAAACTTTAAATGGACACTAACTGCAAATTTTGAGGTCGACACTGGACAACAACTGTAAAAGCACTTCGTAACAAGGAATCATAGTCTGGACAATGAGCCGACATAAAGGCAATCGATGAAACAAGTGGAAAACTCCAGCAGAAAAAGAAAGGTACAGAGTGAAAGGGTTAATCTGTAAAAATTTTGGCCGTGGCTTATTGTATAAACGGGAATGGTGCGAAACATCATGCTCCGGTCCTTAATTAAGCATTAGTATCATTTCAGGTACTGTACCAAGGATCTGTCATCCTAGAAAGGAAAAATCGTTTACTGACTAGAAGAAGGAAGATTTTGTTAGTAAAATATTTTGTTTAAGATATAAATAAATTTTATACAAACGTAACGTCAACAATGTTAAACTTTGAAGAAGTTCCTTAGGCTGTGTCAATAACATGCACAGTATGCAAATAATAGAAGTTATATATAGGGCACTTGTCAATGTAGATTACGAAATTACTTTGCCACAGTGTTTGTGAAGTTACATGGGAAACAAAGTTAAAAGCTTAATCTGAAATAGATGAAAGTGAGTAGACGCAGCACGGAAAAGCGTTCAACGTGATTGCTTTGTCCACAGGAGGTCGTTGTCGAGCGTTGTCATTTGTAATTAAATACGGTTCCATTTAAAAATGTCTGGTCGACATGTTTCTTGTTTAAGGGAATATTAAAAATAGTTTTTCTAAGCTTTTGTTTACAGTTCTTGCTGGTGTCACTGTTCTACAGATAATTTAGTCACTAAACTTTATTTATCACAATTAATAAAAAAAATAGTAGGTCTCAATCAAGTTTGACATGTAAAAACATTTACAACCATTAAAATTTAAAACTGAAATTTTTACTGAAATAATTCTTATATGCTGGTATTTGATACCGTATGTAACATATAAGTAGTAACTTAAACCGCAACTATATTTTCTAATTTATAGTGTTAAAAACATAATTTGTACTCAGCTGTTGAACAGAAAAATTCATTCTTTCCTATGCCTTGAAAGTTTTGAATAATGCCTCAAATAAATTTATGATTAGTGCCCGAGTACCGCGTATGCGTATCTCTAAATGATACGGTTTGCTAATAAAGAACGAAGTCAGAATACTATCAACTGACAATGATGAGATCGTAATGACTTCTTCCATCAATCCAAATACTAACTCAAGACCGATATATAATGTGTAAATTTATGTTTACAGAAAATTATAATACACATTCATATAATTATTCACTTTATTATACTTATAATTATTAAACTTCATTATTCTGTATTCCTTTAACTAACAAATGTTTTTGCCAATTACGTTTAATCCAGCTACACACTAAATGGCGTATACTAATGGAACATGTAACTAAAAATATTATTTGACTGCAAATATTAATTGTATGTGTTATTTGATTATTGTAGGATAATATACAGGGAAATTATTAATATTAATCCAAAATAACAAGAAAATTAAAACATAACGATAACTAATGATAATGTGTTGCATTTTATACTTACACTTATTGTTTTTTATTAACGGTACCTATAATTCAATTTCTTTTTATATTATTTTTATATAGCCTAAAGGTACCATATAATGTTATTATTTATATTCTTAAAGCGATCGATTTCGGTCACAGACCATCGTCAGGTTATATAGCACATTTGTGTTCACAATATTATAAAACACTATTCTATAAATGTAATAATTTAAATGAGGCATGGATTAAAAACTGTTAATCTAATATGAAGTAAGGGGTCTACTGATAAAAGCGAGGTTCTATAGTAAAATAATTTCTAATAAACAAGGAAAATTTCTAAACCACAAAAATTATATTTTAATGGAGACACATCACTTTACTAAAATTCCAAATACAAGAATCAAAATAGTACAACAAGACTAATCTTATTTAAATCCTACAGGTGGAATAAATATGAAATAGAAAATTATTGTACACCAATAAGTAGCTAAACACAATTAGCCTGCTCTAAATATATAAACCTTTGATTATTTGATAATGCTTAGGCCTATATATTTATAAGCATATTCGTAGACTTATTAACACTGGCCTTTCCTGGATATGGTACAAAGTGTCTTATTTGAATTGGAAACATATTACTTAATTACTTTTGTGAAAGTGTGCTTGTCGAATTCGCAAAATACAACAAAAAAATTAAAAACGTTTGTGTTAGTATTGTTTGTTAGTTTTTAATATTAACACTACTATTAATACTAAGATAATTTGTAGCTTCAGAAATATTATTGGTAAAACGGTCGTTATTCAATCTATGAATTATATGTAAAAAACTTGTTAAAGAAAGCGTTGTGCTAATGGGTCTACTAACAATGTTAGAACACGTAGATGTAGATACGTTTCTCTATGCGTGTGAGTGTGTGTGTACGTTTCTGTAAAGTTTATAGGTATACAGTAATGCGCCACACGTTTAGTTACGAATATTTTTAATGTTGATAGTTATGTTTTAATTATATTGATGTTCTCCTGAAGTATATGCCCGTTTCGTTTATGATTCATTGCACTTGCTTTCTTCTTTACATTCTTACATTTGTATGGCGAGAATTACTAGAAGTGTAGACAGGGAGTCAATTACTAACAGAAAAACAGTGCCGAATTTTTTGTAATAACAGTAATTATGACTTTTTCTTACTTTTTTTTATGTCAAGTTTACAAATTTCATGTGTTCTCTAAGTATTTAGATTTACCATTGAGCATCTCTTATAGCGTCTCAGTTTTGTAACTTGTATTTTTATTTTTTACTTTAATATTGTGGGAATATGTCACCTTATTGTACTTGAAAAATCACGTATAATTGTCAAAATGAAATCCATTAATTTTTTTTAATAACATTCAAGAATACGAAAAGAGGAAAACGGTGTAACTGTTTAAACAACAACCTTACTCTAACAATGGAGATAATAATGAAACCCTAACAAAAGAAAGGACGGAAATCATGAGTCAGCTGAGAGGCGGTATTCGTGATGTATCTCGCGTAGTTGAGGGCATCTTATTGCACCCCACAAACCCTTCCACACGCTTCCACTAACGTGGCTACGTTTCTCCACCGCTAGAAACAATAAAATGTTTTAACTGTGAAGGTCTTTAGATTCACACGTACGTCTTCACATTCACTACGATTCATAGTCGTAGTTTGCCATTCGTATTTCGATAACTTTGTTTGCAGTTGGTAACATGTTTTACAATTAGTTGTGAGAAGTCAGAATAACATGTACAAAGCATTTTATATATACAGCAGAACATAAGAATTAACAAATAAAGTAAAATTTTTAAATTACTGTTGAAAATTGTATGTTTTGATGAGTAAACTTTAGGGTACACTGAATTTGTAAAATGTCTTGAAATTTTTATTATCGTTTAGCATAATCTTTGCACACGTTACTAAAACCACGAGAATGGCTGTATGAAACAATTGTATTGAAAAAACTTAATTACATATGTAATTTTGTAATTTAAGAATAGTAATATCACAATTTAATAAACATAAAAATAATTTTAAAGTAATAGAAAATAGAGCAAAGGAAAAATCAAGATTACACAGGCATTATATAAAACTAGGTATTATAATAAATTTTATAAGTAATTAATAATTGTAAAATGTCATAAAGAATATAAATTTTGTAGCAATTATACATATGTATAAATATGTCATATAATTATTTAAAAATGAATTTAGATAATTTATGTATTAGTCATAGGAGACGAAGTGATGAACCAAAGTCAAAACATATAAATTGTTATACTGTATGAAAGCCATAAGTATGAAGAACAGAAAAGTAGTTTCCAACAATTACGTTTAAAAACTTACAAAATAACGCCATTTTGTAAAAACATTCAAGGAAAGTACATTGCAACAGAAGTGTGTAAGAGAAAATTAAGAAAACATAGTTTAAATAATATTCAAAATTGAAAAGAAATCAACATTTGAGGAATATAACCTAGAAATTAAACAAAATAAGCCTTCTATAAGTCAGTAGCAGGCTACTAATAGTACTTGATTCTATTATTCCAAATCAAGTAAAAACTCATAAAGCAGAATAAATTACTAAAAACCAGGTAAATACTAAAAATAATCCAATTTAAAACTTCAAAACTATAAGTGAAATAAAATTAACCATCTCTGAGTGTGAATGAAAGAAATTTAATTTAAATGATAAACGATACTGAGTAATTTAAACAGAATCATTTTTTAAATAAAACGCATCAAAGTCTAGTTTAAAAAAAATTACGTTTTAATGAAAATACACAAAGTTTATATACTTGAGAATGTTGGCCGTCTTAGTTACTACTGCTTCGTACTTTGGTGTTTGTAACTAAAACTACTAATATGTTGCAGGAAATTTATAATTTTACCTTTATATTGTAAGAAACATTCTTTCAGTCGATTTTAATAACTGGAAAATGACTTTGTTCTATTATTATTCAATTGATTATAAAAATACCACTCATTGTCAGCCCAGAGATAGACAGTCTATGTACCATGCTTAAAGAATAAAGTTTAAATTTTTTATGAACACCAAATTTTGTTTTAAATACTAACAGTACAATACTACTTATATGTGTTTTATTGTATATTTAATAACAGGATGAAATTGTATAGATACATCCTCTTGTATACCACTCTTGTAATGATTACTCTTCACGTCTAACTATATGAATCCATTCTCGTAGTGAGGGTTAAGAATATACACGGACGGTACACTGAACACATTTTATTCCATACACCTTGTGCATTCATATACATTATGCGTAAATATGTGGATATTTATATGGTGATATAATATTTATCGTTTTGAATGTAACAATAAGTTCTTGTTTGTTGAGTATTTATGTAACTGTAGTATTTTCTATTATACCTCTGTACTATTGACAAGTTTCAGACGATGAATGCACGTACTATCTACAAATATCTCTTTTTGTTACCTTCTAGTTATTCTACATTTATTACTGCAGTTACATTTTGTACTATGTTTCCGTAATTTAGTTTAACCACACAGAGGATTGTGAAATCGATAGGACGTATCCTTGACACAAACATTTATTTAATTTGTTTTTTTGTGTATAGTTTTATACTTTTATTACAAGTACTGCTTGGAGGAAGTATACGTTTTATGTACTTTTACATGACGTTACATACAGGAGATTCAATTTAGAATACAAAATATACCACTGGTGTATATTACAAGGAAGAAACTTAATTAGTCCTCTTTCCTCAAACAATTATCTAAACACAATTGTCTACTACTTGTACATTTCTTTAGGCATTTTTACATTTATTTACAAGAAAGTTTTAACAATTTATTTATATCAAATTAAATACGGAATTCTCATTTCATTCTTGTGTGATATGTATTTTTAGAACCTTTCCGTCGTTTTAGTATTTTCTGGACATAGTATGGTAACGAATTAACTTTTTCTTATATAATTTTGATCGAAGGTTTCTTTATATGGAGGTTTATCATTTATATCTTTAACCAGTATCTACGCATATTATCTTCGCTTCTTCGTTGGCCTTTAGTGCTTGAAATGATTGCATGCTTGTCGTGACAGCCATACGAATTTATTGAATGTATTCTTACAATTTAATGTTTTTATTTCCTTACATATTACAAATTACTCTGTCTTACTTTTTTGTATATCTGTCTCTTTATTTTTCCTTTGTCTTTTCGGGTTGGAACTTATACTTCTGCACCTACATCTTATTTCTTTTCTCACTATTATTCTGCTGCCCTTTAATTTAATTTCTTCATCGTAGGTTTATACTGGTACAGGTATTTTCCCGTTTTACATTTCCTCCAAGTTAATAGGGCACCGATTGACAGTTATGAAACTGATCCATCCTTCCATGGATGTCTTGCAGTGATCCTTCTTTAGGTGTAAAGATTTAGTTACCTTTGATTTTTGTGTTTGTTTTGTTTGGTTCAGATTTTATCTTTTTCCAATATGACACGAGCATTGTTATTCTACTAATGTAAACTCTGTAGCCATCTTTCGCAACCTTACCTGTAGCACTAAATAAAAAAGTATTTTTAGTGTGTTCCAGGGTTACAAGAATGCCTACTAGTGCGTACCTAAAGATAATGCAGTGTCTGGAAGACAGTATAATTGTTAATTTGTAGTTTTATACGTTGTCTACAATTCTTACAAGTTTTTTGACATTTTAAAGGAAGATATTACGAGTATATGTATCAGCGTCACTTTATTTAAAATAATAATCTCTCTCACCTTAATATATAACACGTAAATACAGAACGCTTGAATACATCCGCCTTATATGTGATTAAACATTTTTTCTCCGATTAACAACTTTTGTCTTATTTTATTATTGATCTAATGCGTTCCACGTGTTATTTTCTGTTATATTCGAAGTTAATTTACATGACTAGTGGGGCTTAAACATAGTTTAATATAAACAGGCCTGTTTAAATAATTTTATTTACAAACAGTATGACATGTAGTATAGAGATTTAGTTTTTAATTCAAGTCTGGTAACTCATTTACTGCTAATCTTCACATGATTAGAAGGTAGTGGCTAGTGTACTGGCTTACGCTACCAACATTTGTAACCGCGTCGATGGTGAACAAATTTTTTAACTATCAAGTTTATAAAATTACGTAGTGCCAGCACAACAGCAGCATAAATAGCACAAATGTGTAGAGTGTCGAAAAAAGAAATGTATATACGTGACGTTTATTCGAAATGTATGACAGTGCCAAGCAACACAGACAAGATTTTATGTCTTTGCCAAGCTAATAAACAGGTTGTCACGTTTCGATGCACGTGTTCTCTACATATGTGAAACGGCACAACTTGGAAGTGTATGAAACAAAAAACTAAGGATCCACTATTACTGTATTGTCAGCGTCTTTACTATTAGTATGCATACATAGTTATAAAGTGTTATGCATTAATATAGGCCCTACATGATTACAATTATTGTCAATCCATATAGTTACTTTATAATTGTGTGCATTTTTATAAATGTGTATAAGCGTTTATACATCATTATTTTATATTATACTCCTTAAGTTTAGTCAATGCGAGTTTATGTGCATGTTTTCGTAAGCAGTATTAAGACACCGCCTTTAATGCAGTTTTATTTAATGTATCTCTGTAGTTCCGATATAATCCCTTTACGTTAGTTTATTTATTATCAGCTTTCTAATACAGATGCGAGTTTTTTATGTAGGCTTAGTGTGAGAAAACTTTTTGACAGCAGTCATTCAAACAATACTTTATTTTGGTCTGTGTTGTTGAGGCAAGTGTAAATAGTGTTAAATAAATAGTCTAGAAGATTGCATTTTTTCAACGTTTACATCTACGGAATGTCTTAGTGTCAGGCATATTTGTAATATAATATCATTAATAACAAATTTGTATTTATTAAGCAAACATCTTGTGCATTAACACAAGAAGTGCAGTGGCACAAAGAAGGATCGTATGCAAGGCACGGGCTCGCCTTATAAACAATTGTTTAATTTACGAAACCTAATACTATACTCAGAGTGGATTATATGTGCCTTTTTTGATACCCTAAGTCGATTTTTGCGATCATTTAAAATTTCGATTCCCTCGCATTTTATCTTTCTCCCCATCTATAATTAAGTGGCTCAATCACGGTAACATTAGGGGCTTGTAGGGTAAAAATGTGGACATGCATGCCAAGTTTACGTAAATCCGTCGATGCATCATATTCGAAAAACTGTCAACTTGATTTAGGCCTAACTTTGCTCCCAGAACATAGATCGTTTTGTACAGATTATCAGCCATTTTATAAACTCTTGGATTTCGTTGTCCATGGCGTGTCCGTTACTTAACTAAATATCACTATAACATAACCTAGTGTCCGAGTCGTTAACGTAATAGTGATATTTATCTTATAAAGGTCAGCACCGTGCTCTGTCACTCCCGGAATTCTCCCCGAAATCTCTGTTAATCATTCAAATTGTTTCCGCGGCAGTAATCGGTATTGTTTCAAATTGATGAAGCAATACTGATACAGATTGACTTGTTTACTCGCACACTCATTGTGAATGCGACGAATGCACAAAACACGAAATTACACTAACAACTGGCTAGGTTGTTGGATGGGAATCGAAATAAATATGGTTTCACTTTTGCCATTTATAGGTTTGAGCAATTGATGCAATGAATATACCCTAACATAGCATAATCAGAATTAAATGATCAACCTGTAATTATTAAACTATATACCTTACCCCATTTTGAGAGTGCCCTCAAATGATCACAGATAAATAACTCAATACTGATATTTCCAATGAAAATGAAAATGAGCTACTACTGGGGATAAGTGATTAATTTTACAATGAAATCTTTTGTCGATAACAAAATTGTTTGGTATTCAATAGTGATCAAGTTGGACATTGTAGCAACTTAACCTAGACTAGAAATTAAATTTCTAAATTTTATTAAAATCTCTTAAAGCCTAGAAAAAGATTAAAAATAAAATAGATTTCTGAAGGCTTACGCCATACAGAGCCGTATACTAGCGTAATTATGTTAGTACTTGATTTTACTTCCGCACACTAACAATCGAATTTAATGCCATATGGACACACATTAAAATGTATAGCTGAGAGCAAATGCACATGGAGTGGTTATAATTCAAAGCGCGCCCTGGTTCTTTCTGACGTGCCATGAGTGCGTTATGCGGCAAGAGCTGTTCCAATATGTTCCACTGGCTAACCTACATCAGACAGCGTCAGTGAACATCACTTTATTCCCCGTTGTCTTTGTATGGTTGGCTGGCAATTCGTTTATGTATCGAATAGATACCTTAGCTGTCTACTCTAAGCAACGTTTTAAATAGAGCATTTCCTAATTATATTTATTTGCATGTAAATATATTTTCAACAATTAATACGGACTGACATACTGTTAAATTCACTGAACATAATTATAATAGCTGGAGTGTAGACAAATTTCTTACTAATTACATATTTATGAATTGTTAAAAATAAATAATAAGTATTAAATTTTCATATACTTTTTTCGAATGTCAAACAAATAACACAAATTATATTTGTAAGGTGCTTTTGTCATCATCATCATCATCATATTCACGGATTAAACCAAGGATGGTTTGTTCCGGTCTCAAATAGGCAAAGATTAAAGCTGGTCACTCCAGCGCTTTCTCAGACGTCCCACACCTCTCAGTCCCCTTACCTTATAGTTCCAGAGTTGTTTGGGGATGCGGCAGTCATCCGTTTGGCAAAGATGTTCCCACCAAATTCAGCCGATACTGGGCAATCCTGTCGAGTATAATCATAATATTCAATTCCTGCCGTATATCTGTGTTTCTTCTATGATCATGGAGAGTATACCCTGAAAAATATCATTTCAGCCGCTTGGATACGACTGGCCTGGCCTTTCGTTAGAGTCCAATTCTCAGACCCATAAAGAAGTGTGGGAAGAGCCATCACCTTGTAGAAATTTAGGCGTGTTCCTTTAATTTCTGACTTAAGGATTTGCCTAATGGTCCCGCACATAAGGTTGAAGTTTTGCAACTTATTCACAACGTCGTTGAATGCATTATAAGACACACTGTAGCCCAGGTTTTCAAAACTGGTAACTTGTTCCAGGAGGTGCTTTTGTATTTTAGGTATATATATGTGTATATATTGTAACGATAAGTTTATAGATGTTCCGTTCGTTACTTCTTTAAAGCCTCACTTTGGATTCGTCAATTTATAACAAATTTTATAAATTTTGCGGGCACTTAAATTATATACGCCGCCCGTTGGAAACGTCAATTAGTAACAAATGTATATGTATTAATTACCTTCAACCACACTGTTGTTGTTGTAATAATGTTACTGTTAATAATATATGTTGAACGGCGAATGATTTTGTAATCTGCCGCTCGCTCCCACTATACGTACCGTTTCGATGACGTCACCCACCGTTGCCAACCGTTGTGGTGTCCGCTGTGCTCTGTGAACTTATTTTTTAAATGGAACAGCAATAATAACGACGCAAATATAACAACAAACATATATCTTTGTAGGAATCATTTATTCAATAAAGCATGGGCTAACTGTTTCTCGTTTCTTTTATAATAATCACAATCGTGGCAAAAATTATGTGTCTCCTTTACCAGTTGGTACTGTAGTTGTAATTCTTATTGCATTCAGACCAAAATAAAGCGTTGGTTATTATTTCTTATTAAAAATAGATCATCTCAGGGCGTATATGGTTCGGGGATTACAATTAAACAAAACGTTATTCTATAAATCAAAGTACAAATTTTACAGTTCAAGGATATTACAAAGTTTAGAGTATAATGTGCACGCCTGCAGTTGAATCGTGGCTGCTAGTTATTATAGGTTATGTCCAGTTCATGTGTTTATTAATTATTATTGAAATCAAAGGTTCTTGTGGTGTTTAAAAAAGGTGTCACTCTCAATTCGTGTTATTAGTGAGTGTTCTTAGTGTTGGTGTGATATGGTGTCTGTAGTTTAGTTGCTTAATTCTTAAAAAGTCGTGTATACAAAAGTTGGTGTTGATGCATAATATAATAAAATGTCAAAGTCACCAAATCCTCTTCATTATATGGTTCTTGGTCGAAGATAGGGCCCACGTCTGCTTCTGTCCTCCTCCCTGGTTCTTGATTCTTCTATTTCCAATGCTAGGTGTTCCTCACTTGGTTGTAATAACTCGTACTATGTGTATCTATCGGTGTTAACATGTCTGGAACGGGTTTTCACAATTTATAGTTAATTATGTAAGACGTTTTGCAAACGCGTCTGTACGCTATGACCGTTGTTAAAGAAGTCTCATTTTATTTATCCGAAATTTCTGGTTGCTATGGGTAAACTTGGAATCTGGTTGGTTGATTCGGATATACATTGTCATGTAATTTCATTATTTCAATGTCAAAATTTGTTCAAAACCTTGAAATTATTATAACTTTTCTGTACTGATTGGGAATTTAAAACTATTATCAACCTTATTTTGGTCTTTACATTTGACACACATAGACACTAAACATGCCTAACTTTACTTAAGAAATACAGCTGTTACAATTTTGTTATTTGAATTTTTCATAGATAGCTTAAAACGAATTATTTTGTTTCTAGATTTGTAGTGTATACTATTAACTATCAATCTGTTCATCCTTCAATATTTGTTTCATAAAATTCCTAACAGTATTATTTAAAATTTACAAAAGTTGGTTTTTACCTGGCCTATGTACTGGTGTTATCTTCATCACCATGTTTATAAACATTTTACCTTAATGTCATTTTCCATGACTGATATCTTAGTAAACCTTTAACAGTTAAATTAACTTTTAACAACCATAAAAACTGTTTAACATATAACACTATCTTAACAAAACAAAAAGGATATACTACCCTATTAGTTTAATCTCATGCCCACATGGCTATGATTCTACTGAACATTTGAACAAATAAACTGCTTTTTACTTAATCCATACAATTGTTTAACTCTTAAATTTATAACCTTAACATAACTTTAACATAGCTTAATATAACTTTAATATAGGCTTCATCACCACTCAACAGAATATAACTTACTCTTAGTGCTTATTTTAACAATTATAACTTTTGCACCGTTCTATAACATTAATATTACCATCTCCTCTGCTTTCTTTATGCTATCATAACACTGCTTATAAACATTTACTATATAAACTTACTATTTAAACATTCATAACAATAACATCCTTAATAACATTAGAGGATTTTTATCCTGAATACAACTATACTATTAAGCTACTATCAATTCTTACTATAATAACAATATTTTGGTTACTCTTCATTTTTTACTACTATTTTTTACTACTACTTCATTTGTTTATTCCATTTTTTGATACTTTCCACCCTTAAACATAGTCATATTCCTATAGGTTTAAGGAATTGGGAATATAAACAAATATTCTCTCAATTGTCATCTAGGTATATCCTTAATATTAGCACTTGACTGGTGATACTTGTTCAAAAAACACTTGGTTTATTATTTTATCACTGGTTAGTATTGCACTGTTTGGATTCTATTTGTCACACTTATAAATAATTAATCCATCTAGTTTGACTGTTTGATTAATTATTTGTTATCTTCTCATGTAAATATTATTTCCACTTTTGTCATGTAATCTTACATATAGTATTTTCTTAAAATTAATGTACATTAGTTTATTTATTAACTGTATTGTACTTCAGTATCATTTTAGAATGGTTTTGTTTTTATATTTATTCTTATTGGTTTTTATGGGTTTTTACATTTTATTGTCCACTCTCACCTTTATAGACCTATGAGTTCTGATTTATAATTCTTGTGGTTTATCTCTATTTTGGGTTAAACTTGCACTTTGTACCTTTTCACTGTACTTTAATGTCAATAGTGGTTATTTCATAATATTTATTTCTTTTACTCATTTCACTTTGGTGTACCCACCCTTATTAAATTGTCACTTGGTAAATCACTTACTAATTACTATTATGCACTCTTGTTATAAAATGTTACTGTGAATAAATTATTATGTGTTGTTTTCTAGACAAACGTATGACCATTATTTATTACAATTAGTGGTATGGTTCATTGTATCTATAATAAGGTTTGTTATATTTTCATTACATCATTCAAATCAATCACTTACTACTATTTCTCTTTACATAATATTGTATGTTTGGGCCTATTATCCCTCAATTTGTATTTTGATTACCTTGATATTATGACACATTGAATGGAACCATTTGTTTCCTTATTGCATTGATATATAATCCGTCAGTCTTTATAATACTTATTTTGTCCTTATTTAAAGTTCATGTCTTAATCGGGGTTGGATGTATTTTGCATCACTTTGCCTGAATCATTAATTTGGGTACGGTCAGTTGTATTACTAGTCAGTCTGAAATATTTATTCGTTCCTCTTCACTATCATCTTGAAAGATATACTTCTTCTTGTTTAGCTTCTTATCCATTGTCTTTAATAAATCGGGTACGATATTAAGTGGTTTCAAATGTAATGTTACATATTACCCTGCCATCAAATTTGATTATTTTAATAAAATATTGTTTTTTGTTGAAATTATCAATTATCTTATCCTTCACATTATCATTTTTTGTTCTTTTTATGATCTGGTATACTCGTCTTTAATTATAAGTGTTCTATCCCTGGAACATGTTACTTCCCTAACAAATTAATCACCATATATTTTGGAATCAGTCGGGGGGCTCTCTTGACCTAATACCCCGCTGTCCTTACAATACATAATACATAAATAATATCGATTGCTGGAGCTATCTCATCACTCAATCACATTTAATTATCACTAGTCTATTCACGACTAAATCAAATAAAATAATATAATAATATATTCTTGGGATGGTTCACTCAGGTAAACTTCTCAGATCTAAATATTTCTTTCCATTGATTCTTTCAGATGTTTATTTTCTTGTGGCGATATTAATAACATTTCTTATTTTCAATTGGTACTATCTTCTTTCCTTCTTTATCAGTACTCCTTAATCTTCATTTTTCATTCACTATCTTCATTCAGTTAAAACATAACAAGTATCTGCATCTATAGTTGTTGTTGATTCTCTCACAATCATGATAGGTTATTTGTAATAAATTCGTTTCTAGTCTTGTCTTATTTCCATCGTCGATTGTCTACATTTGTCTTTTCTTATTCATTTTATAGCACTATGGTTTCTTCTAATTCATGGATGTTGCATCCTTTTTTTATATTCCAATAATAAGTTCATAACTGTGTTTAATAAGAGGTGCTTATCTTGTTTAGGATTTGGAAATTTATTCACATTCGTTTATTCACTTGATTCATAATAACATCATCACAATGTACTGTAAGTTGTCCTTACTATTTATTTGAATTTTTTGATATTCAAATTTGTTTATTTTGGTATCCTTTAAAATTATATTCTGGATTAGTAAAGTTGGTAAGATGAGCTTACTATATTCTTTTGAATTTTGAGGTATTATAATAATAAATTCTTCAATTCCAAATTAATTCTCATAAATAATTAGTTGTAAGTTGATCTTACTATTTCTTTAGAATTTTGTGGTATTATAATAATAAATTCTTCAATTCCATGTTAATTTTCATTAATAATTAGTTGTAAGTTGATCTTACTATTTCTTTAGCATTTTGTGGTATTATACTTCCTTTATTGGGTTCATAATACATTTTTAAGGAAACTTGGTTGTATGTTCCCTTCTTATATTCCATGAATCATCTTGATTATTGTTGAATTTTCTTATAGTATTGCATAAAGGTACATTTTTATTTTCTACTAATTTTGCTGTCCATTCTATATTATCCATTTTTAACGACACTATGGCCTGTCTCATGTCAATTATTGCTGAGTATTTTCTCAAAATATCACAGCCTATTAGTAGATTAAATGGTAGATTACTAGCTATTAGAAAAATCATAGGTATAGCTACATTTCCGCTGGTTACTGTTAATGATACCTGTTTTCTTATTGACTTGTTTTGCCTTCCGGTGGCTCCGATTAAAATTATATTCTGAATTGGTAAAGTTGGTAAGATGACCTTACTATATTTTTGAATTTTGATGTATTCATTATTATCAATTAATGACACGTTTGCGCCCGTATCTATCATGAACCTTGCGTCTAGTCCATTCACTTGGGCGATAATATAGGCGATCTCGTTATTCGAACTATTGTGTGTTATCGTGTCTTCGTTCAGTAGTTCTTCTCTCACATTTTTTAAGAAGTGATTGTGCACTATCGTCATTGTATCGTCAGTCATTTTGTCTCGTCCTAGTAAGTACCCAAATTGTCGGTTCAGTGATGGGACCTGATGGATTTTCACTGCCGCGGTCCGTTTAAATCAGGGCTGATCTCCTCTGTCCTGTTGTCTGATTGACCGGGTCTGTCTCTATTTTGCAACTCTTGTACCCCACTGGTGTTATTATCGAACGTCACTGAGTTTCTGTTATTTCTATTGTCGTCGCAGCTCCTACTTCGCCTATGTTCATCACGGTAGTGCTGGTTACTCTCCTCCTGAAAACTTCTCCCACGGTTCCCATTATAATTCGTTCGTCCCTGGTACGAACGCCTTCCCACATCTCTATCGTCAATGCTTACATAATTCACATGTCTTCGATATGTTTGGTTTTGATTGTTATTATTGCCGTTATTATTCTGTCTGTATCGGTTGTCATAGTTGTTGTTATAACCTCGGTTGTTCTGGTAATGGTGGTCTCTGTCATTGGCACGCTGGTATCCATTATTGTTATTATTTGTAGGAGAGCTACGGTAATAGTGGTTGTTGTTATTGTTGTTATTATTTGCCGCATTATTTCGTGGGTAGTTGTTATTGTTATTGTGGTTTTGGTAACCGCGTTGATAGTGGTTACCGTTGTTGTTGTAACTATTGTTCGGTCTTTGCCCGTTGTTTTCATATTGGGCGTCGCGGCGACCATTGTTTCTATTTATTTCGTCGTTCTTTCGTCTGTACTGGAGGAAGTTCTTCTCCTGTTCCATCTCCGCTAATAATGTCGACATCTCCTCGATGGTTTGGATACGTCCGTTTATTCGGCCTCTTGTAATTTCCCCACCATAGTGGTAAGCTAATAGCATCACTAAACATTCGGTAGGAATAGCAGGCTCTAAATGTCTGGCTATGTTTATTTTTCCAAGAAAATATGCGGTCGGAGTCTGCTTGCCGTGCAGGTCATATCGGCCCAATCCTATGTCACTTCTTATCATGTGTTGCGTGGCATCAGACCAATACTTAGCTTTGAATTGTTTTTTAAATTCTTGGAAGTTTTGTATACTCGGCCGCATCGCCGTCCACCAATTGTCATATACTTTTCGGAACATTTCGTCCAGCATACTCCTAATCACAAACCATCTGTCTTCTCCGGTTTTGGCTATTTTCTCTTCTACTCGTTCTAAAAATAGCATGGGGTTTCTTCTATAATTTTGGAAATCGATCACTTCTCGATTTTCCTCACATATGGTATGGGCACCGGTACATTGTCTGTTTTTTAGGGAATTAATTTCATCTCTATGGGCAGTTGTTTGGTCTTGTACTCGATTGAGGCTGGTACTCATACCTTCTAATCTTTCTCCCATCACTGCTTGATTGGTTCGTATGTTTTCAATTCGTCCATTCGTTTCTTCCCGGACGCTCAGTATCTCTTGGTTCATCCGCTCACACTTTTCCTTGGTCTCGGATTCTACCCTTTTCATTTCAGTCACCGGTTCTTCCAGTTTCTTGTCCCATTCTTCCTGCAATTGCCGGTTATTAATTTCCATCTTGTTATTCCACTCTTCTTTTAATGACTCCTTGTGTTCATCTAGTTTTTTCATGGTCTCTTGGTAATTTCCCTTCAATTCTTCCCTCAATGCTCTATTATTTGCGCCTATTTTCTCCTCCATTTTACTGCTATTCTCTTTCAATTCTCGGCTCAATTCCTCCTTGGTTTGTTTATTATCACTCTTTATTTCCTCCATCTTCTTACCCAAGTCTTCCTTCAATATTACTAAGTTCTTATTACTGTTCTCACTTAATTCTTCTTTCAATTTTTCTAAGTTGTTATTACTGTTCTCACTTAATTCTTCTTTAAATTTTTCCTTCAATTCTTCCATAGACTGTTTATTGTCCGTTTTTAATTCCTCCATCTTTTCTTCCATTTTCTTATTACTCTCCTCCGTTTTCTTATTACTCTCCTCCATTTTATTACTGAAATCTTCATGACTCTGTTTTAAATATTCCATAATGCTCTTCATGTCAACGCTCTCCGTGACTTTATCCGGTTCTTGTCTATCTCCTTGGTCCTCTCTTATTATTACTTCTACTTCCTCGACCGGTGTTGCTTCTTTGTCTTCCATGTTTAATTCGTCTACTTTCTTGGTTTCGGCCGCTCGTTTTCGCGATGTTTCCCGCTTCCTCATTTTTGTTTATTTTTTGGTTTAATTATAAATTATAATTTAATTTATATTAAATTAAACGCCTCACACGTTGGTTCGCCAATTTGTAACGATAAGTTTATAGATGTTCCGTTCGTTACTTCTTTAAAGCCTCACTTTGGATTCGTCAATTTATAACAAATTTTATAAATTTTGCGGGCACTTAAATTATATACGCCGCCCGTTGGAAACGTCAATTAGTAACAAATGTATATGTATTAATTACCTTCAACCACACTGTTGTTGTTGTAATAATGTTACTGTTAATAATATATGTTGAACGGCGAATGATTTTGTAATCTGCCGCTCGCTCCCACTATACGTACCGTTTCGATGACGTCACCCACCGTTGCCAACCGTTGTGGTGTCCGCTGTGCTCTGTGAACTTATTTTTTAAATGGAACAGCAATAATAACGACGCAAATATAACAACAAACATATATCTTTGTAGGAATCATTTATTCAATAAAGCATGGGCTAACTGTTTCTCGTTTCTTTTATAATAATCACAATCGTGGCAAAAATTATGTGTCTCCTTTACCAGTTGGTACTGTAGTTGTAATTCTTATTGCATTCAGACCAAAATAAAGCGTTGGTTATTATTTCTTATTAAAAATAGATCATCTCAGGGCGTATATGGTTCGGGGATTACAATTAAACAAAACGTTATTCTATAAATCAAAGTACAAATTTTACAGTTCAAGGATATTACAAAGTTTAGAGTATAATGTGCACGCCTGCAGTTGAATCGTGGCTGCTAGTTATTATAGGTTATGTCCAGTTCATGTGTTTATTAATTATTATTGAAATCAAAGGTTCTTGTGGTGTTTAAAAAAGGTGTCACTCTCAATTCGTGTTATTAGTGAGTGTTCTTAGTGTTGGTGTGATATGGTGTCTGTAGTTTAGTTGATTAATTCTTAAAAAGTCGTGTATACAAAAGTTGGTGTTGATGCATAATATAATAAAATGTCAAAGTCACCAAATCCTCTTCTTTATATGGTTCTTGGTCGAAGATAGGGCCCACGTCTGCTTCTGTCCTCCTCCCTGGTTCTTGATTCTTCTATTTCCAATGCTAGGTGTTCCTCACTTGGTTGTAATAACTCGTATTATGTGTATCTATCGGTGTTAACATGTCTGGAACGGGTTTTCACAATTTGTAGTTAATTATGTAAGACGTTTTGCAAACGCGTCTGTACGCTATGACCGTTGTTAAAGAAGTCTCATTTTATTTATCCGAAATTTCTGGTTGCTATGGGTAAACTTGGAATCTGGTTGGTTGATTCGGATATACATTGTCATGTAATTTCATTATTTCAATGTCAAAATTTGTTCAAAACCTTGAAATTATTATAACTTTTCTGTACTGATTGGGAATTTAAAACTATTATCAACCTTATTTTGGTCTTTACATTTGACACACATAGACACTAAACATGCCTAACTTTACTTAAGAAATACAGCTGTTACAATTTTGTTATTTGAATTTTTCATAGATAGCTTAAAACGAATTATTTTGTTTCTAGATTTGTAGTGTATACTATTAACTATCAATCTGTTCATCCTTCAATATTTGTTTCATAAAATTCCTAACAGTATTATTTAAAATTTACAAAAGTTGGTTTTTACCTGGCCTATGTACTGGTGTTATCTTCATCACCATGTTTATAAACATTTTACCTTAATGTCATTTTCCATGACTGATATCTTAGTAAACCTTTAACAGTTAAATTAACTTTTAACAACCATAAAAACTGTTTAACATATAACACTATCTTAACAAAACAAAAAGGATATACTACCCTATTAGTTTAATCTCATGCCCACATGGCTATGATTCTACTGAACATTTGAACAAATAAACTGCTTTTTACTTAATCCATACAATTGTTTAACTCTTAAATTTATAACCTTAACATAACTTTAACATAGCTTAATATAACTTTAATATAGGCTTCATCACCACTCAACAGAATATAACTTACTCTTAGTGCTTATTTTAACAATTATAACTTTTGCACCGTTCTATAACATTAATATTACCATCTCCTCTGCTTTCTTTATGCTATCATAACACTGCTTATAAACATTTACTATATAAACTTACTATTTAAACATTCATAACAATAACATCCTTAATAACATTAGAGGATTTTTATCCTGAATACAACTATACTATTAAGCTACTATCAATTCTTACTATAATAACAATATTTTTGGTTACTCTTCATTTTTTACTACTATTTTTTACTACTACTTCATTTGTTTATTCCATTTTTTGATACTTTCCACCCTTAAACATAGTCATATTCCTATAGGTTTAAGGAATTGGGAATATAAACAAATATTCTCTCAATTGTCATCTAGGTATATCCTTAATATTAGCACTTGACTGGTGATACTTGTTCAAAAAACACTTGGTTTATTATTTTATCACTGGTTAGTATTGCACTGTTTGGATTCTATTTGTCACACTTATAAATAATTAATCCATCTAGTTTTGACTGTTTGATTAATTATTTGTTATCTTCTCATGTAAATATTATTTCCACTTTTGTCATGTAATCTTACATATAGTATTTTCTTAAAATTAATGTACATTAGTTTATTTATTAACTGTATTGTACTTCAGTATCATTTTAGAATGGTTTTGTTTTTATATTTATTGTTATTGGTTTTTATGGGTTTTTACATTTTATTGTCCACTCTCACCTTTATAGGCCTATGAGTTCTGATTTATAATTCTTGTGGTTTATCTCTATTTTGGGTTAAACTTGCACTTTGTACCTTTTCACTGAACTTTAGTGTCAATAGTGGTTATTTCATAATATTTATTTCTTTTACTCATTTCACTTTGGTGTACCCACCCTTATTAAATTGTCACTTGGTAAATCACTTACTAATTACTATTATGCACTCTTGTTATAAAATGTTACTGTGAATAAATTATTATGTGTTGTTTTCTAGACAAACTTATGACCATTATTTATTACAATTAGTGGTATGGTTCATTGTATCTATAATAAGGTTTGTTATATTTTCACTACATCATTCAAATCAATCACTTACTACTATTTCTCTTTACATAGTATTGTATGTTTGGGCCTATTATCCCTCAATTTGTATTTTGATTACCTTGATATTATGACACATTGAATGGAACCATTTGTTTCCTTATAGCATTGATATATAATCCGTCAGTCTTTATAATACTTATTTTGTCCTTATTTAAAGTTCATGTCTTAATCGGGGTTGGATGTATTTTGCATCACTTTGCCTGAATCATTAATTTGGGTACGGTCAGTTGTATTACTAGTCAGTCTGAAATATTTATTCGTTCCTCTTCACTATCATCTTGAAAGATATACTTCTTCTTGTTTAGCTTCTTATCCATTGTCTTTAATAAATCGGGTACGATATTAAGTGGTTTCAAATTTAATGTTACAATATTTATATATTGCAACGTATTTATGTGTGTGAATTTTTATATGTACTTTAATTTGTATAGCCCCACGTTCTTTGGGAGCCAAATATGCAACAATACATATACATAAACACATATACAGATACACAAATTTAGCGTGACCGGTCTCACGTTCAAAATTGACAAATTATGTAACAATATAACATTTAAATTGGGTTTCAGGCGTATCTGCAATGAGAACTCTATATAACTTGTAACGGTATTTCAAATTTATTTAATATTATTAAAAATTTGTGCACATGGCACTGACTTCGATTTAAAACATTCGTTATTATTTGTTATTATGCCGTAAGGCTTATGCTATATACATCCTTACTGACTAAATATTCTATTCTACTAATTATTGTATTAAAGAAAAATCTCATTTTCATACTACTCAGTCAATTAATGTGTTTCAAAATATCAATATTTAAATCTCTTTTTATATATTGTAATGTACTCAAAATATTAATAGTTATTGAATTTATCTTTTGTTTCTCAGTACTGTTTTATCTCAAATACTAATTGTTTTCATTTAAATGCTTTGTATTCATTTTATTTCATATTAATTTGAGCTCTTGTTACGTTAATCGTATTTCTAAAACATCTATGTTTTTAATTCTACTTTACAAGAACATTGGCTCTTACTTTAAAATAAAATAGAAATGTCTTTAATTGTCTTTGAGTTCATTGTACGATTAAGATATAAATAAGTTGTTTATCACCTTATTGTCGTCAATCATACTCGATCATTTTGATACATCTGTAGTCGTCCTCGTCTCGCATTTCAGCGTCGGCTGTCTTACTTCTCCTCTCGTCCAGCGTCGGCTGTCTCTCTTCTCCTCTTGTCCAGCGTCGTATCTCTCTCTCTTGTCCAGCGTCGAATCACTCTCTGGAACTCTCCTCTTGTCCAGCGTCGTATCACTCTCTCTTGTCCAGCGTCGAATCACTCTCTCTTGTCCAGCGTCGAATCACTCTCTGGAACTCTCCTCTTGCTGTTTCTGACATCAATGGATCTTCTTATGTAATTCTTCTTATGTACTGCTGTTATAATTTAAAAATGATTGTATTTATAACTTAGTTACATAGTTGTATGTAACTGGAAAATTTAAATTATCTACAAAAAAATAAATACGCCGTGCGGACGGGCATAAGCTCCCGCTGCACCGTGGATGATTTAAGAAAGAGAACCACTGTAGCTTGCGTGTCCTATTTATACCCATGTCTTGGTCGACACCTGCAGTGGTACGAAATCGACATGTCAGAAACTGTCTCTGGATTCAGTTCCCCCACTCTTTGTCAAATTCGCTATTTCTTATATTTCTGCGAATTGCAGAGTCCTGTAAGTATACTCTTATACTTATAACTATTTTTACAACACATGTTCACTGTAATTTTGGACATTGTAACTTAACCCTTTCGATTTGTACACAGTTATTTCACTATTACACTCGTATGGTGTGTCACTTTCGCGTGGTTTTCGTACACAGTATTTAGTAAATTTTATTACATTTTATTGTGTTTTTGGATTTTACTTCTTAATTATAGTTTATGAATAATTACGGAAAAACAGTAATTGTGCAATTATTCATCTTGGGGTGGCAAACTCGCCTGCATAGACCTGCGTTCACACACTAGCAAAATACTGGTGTACACACTTTCAGTTACATTTGTGTGTGTGTGCACGTCGATTCAGGTCGAAACACCTGTTCATATTTTTGTCTGAGCCAAGCTTGCAATCCCTGACATGCTTATTTCTAATACATTAATAATTATTTACAGTTTATTAGGTATATTTAAATTTTTATATTCAATGCTCAGTACATCACTTATTTGTACTGTCGCAATATATATATTCAATCACTTTTTGCTACAGTCACATTCAGAGTATTGTATACAGAAGTACACATTCAGACTGAGTAGTCGAGAATTTATAGTGTAACAAAGAAATATTTAACATAGAGTTTTGCTAATATAAGATATAAGATATTTTATGATGAGTGTACGGCAACAAAGAAACATTGAAACAATTGATAATGAATACTTTATGGCAAAGTAAATATTATCATATATTATATTTTTTTATTTTCCGTTTGAATAAAGAAATGAAAACATGTTACGATTCATAAAAGGACTACTCTTATTATGATTACACCTGAACTCCAATTATAAATACACGCAACTACAGAAATGTTATATGAATTTTATATACACTCAAATTAAATTTGCAACTCAAATTAAGCAATTTATTGTTGTATAATTTTGGCGTCCCAAAAACGTGGGGCTCCTCAAACACAAATAAATTTGTATTTACAACCTGTATACACAAAATGTATTGTTGTAATATGTCTGTGTTTTTATTGTTGAAAATGTTTTTAGTTGTTTTTATTAGTTTTATTGTTTGTTTAAGATAGTTTTCTGTTGGGTCTTTATTTAGTTATATGCATTTATTATTGTTGATGAAGTCTTCGGTTTTTTGATGTAGTCTGCTTTTTCAATGATTACTGTTGCTTGACTTGTGTCTGCTTTAGTTAATATTAAATTAATGTTCTTTACTTTATTTTTAATTTCTTTTATTGTTTTATTGTCTTTCTTTTGTTTGTATTTGTTTTTCATTTTACTAGTGATTATTTTTTAAATTATGTGTTGCTTCTGTTCTTTTTTCTTCTTGTATAATGTCTTTTATTAGGTTAATGGCAAATTCTTATTCTACTATTAAATTTTCTAGATTTTTGTTTGCATTTTGAGTTAGGTTAGTTTTTGACATACCGTATTGTTTAAATATTCTGTTTCTTTTTTGTTAAATTCTGTATTGCTAAGGTTAATGGGTCGAGGGTAAAATTTGTGTTTATTTTTTTTTTTTTCTTGATTTTCGTTTTGTTGTTTTAATGTGTTTAGTTTTTTGTTGATTGTAATAGTCTTTTTGTTTTTTCAAATCTTATTTTATTTTCTATGTTATTGTATTTATTATTCCAAGTGAGGGGATGTAATAAACTTATTAGCTCTAAGTGTAGTTTGTATATGTCTAGTGGTATGCTATTTTTCTTACTGTATAATTGATTAATTTCGTTTAGTATCCATAATCTTTGAGCTTGTATTATTGTTTTTTGTGCAGTCATATTTTTGTTTTTTGTGTTTACGTTAATGTATTTAGGCGTTAATTTATGTTTTTGGCATTGCCTATTGAAGTATATATTCATGTTTGTGTTCATTAGTTGTTTTTTCGTGTCTGAAATTTATTTAATAATTTGGTAATGTGGTTATATGGAGTTGTGGTTATGTTGTTTGTGTTCATGTTGATGTATATTTATGTGAGAGATAATTTGTTATATATTTATTTTCCGTTATTTGATTGTTGATTTCACTTAATATTGATGTTCATTTCACTATTATTTCACAATACACTTTTGTTTTTGAATTTGTTTGATAACCTCAATTTTCGTTTCTTTCTTCACTGTAGGCTTATTTACCTTGTATGGTTTTATTAATTCAATAACTTTGTGCTACAGTCCGTTTCTTGATGTACATAATACATTTAATATTTATAACGAATTTACCTCAAGATATTTTTTTCCTTATTAGGAACATGTTTCGGGTACGATCTTGTACCCATCCTCAGCCTTCCGGTTTTTGTGTCTGGTGAAGTACATATGTGTTGGTTGACTATTATTATTGTGGCTTCCTGTTGCCTTCTGGTACTTCAAATTGGTTTTCTTGTGTGTGATTGTGGTGTATGTAATAGTTTTTTGTGTATTTTCGATGTTGAGTGCTTTGAATATTGTGTCATGTTTTGTATTGATTTGTATTTGTTCAGGTATTAGTTTGTTTTGTATTTTATGTTTGTATATTTGTAAATTTTCCCAAATATTCATTATGGTGCCTTTGTGTGGTATATGTTTTATTAGTGTTTCATTGGTTATGTCTGGGAATTCATGTCCTGTGTTTAATGCATGTGTGGCTAAATTGGATTTATATATTTCTGGTTTTTTTGTATGCGTTTATGTGTTCAAAATAACGTTTTTTTCAACTGTTTTTTTGTTTGTCCTATGTAACATTTATTGCAATCTTGGCATTCAATTTTGTATGTACTGTTAGTTGTTGAATTGTCTTTGTTGTGTGGGCTATTTAGTTTTTGTAAATTATTTTTATTAGTTTTGTATGCTATTTTTATATCTGTGTTTTTAAATAGTTTTGTTAGCTTTATCATTGTATTATTTATGTATGTGAATGTGGCCCATTTTTTGTTGTTGTTATTATTTATGTGTTGTTCATTTTGATTAATTCTTAATTGTTCAGTTTTTATTTTATATTTTATTTTATTTTCTATTTTGTTTACAGTATTTTTATTGTATCCATTTTCATAACAAATTTGGTATATTATATTTCTTTCTTTGTCAGTTTCTTGTTTGTTTAGTGGAATTTTGTAGCAGAAAGTGATGCATATACCACACAAAGGCACCATAATGAACATGTGGGAAAATTTACAAATATACAAACACAAAACACAAAACAAACTAATACCTGAACAAATACAAATCAATAAAAAACATGAGACAATATTCAAAGCACTCAACATCGAAAATACACAGAAAACTAATACATACACCACAATCACATACAATAAAACCAATTTGAAGTACCAGAAGCCAACAGGAAGCCACAATAATAATAGTCAACCAACACATATGTACTTCACCAGACACAAAAACCGGAAGGCTGAGGATGGGTACAAGATGGTACCCGAAACATGTTCCTAATAAGGGAAAAAATATCTTGAGGTAAATTCATTATAAATATTAAATGTAATATATATATATATATATTGCAACGTGACAAATGGTCTTCAATATAGATGAATCTAAAGAATGATGTGTATCAGCTATTATAAGTGTCCCAAGGAGTAAATGAATGCTTGAAAATATATAATATTAATAAAATAATTAGAATTAATAGAAGAAAATTAGAAAATAAGACAATGTAGAACCATGAATATATAATTTTACATATGAGTGAAGTGTTGTGTAGTGTGAATAACGAATAGAATGTTAGGGAAATATATTTATATGCTAAAAGGTGTGTTCTAGAACATTCAAGACCGAGGTAGTTGGAAACACGTGGCCGAGTCTAAATACATTGAAGTAATTGAAACGACGCCTACGCGCATAGCGGCGGTGACGTCACTCAGCAACGCAGCGCTTTACAGTCGGCGCATTATAAAAGGCGTAGCCAGTCTTCTCGACTCTCTCTGAAAGTCTGTGATAACTCTCTGATGTCTCTCTGAAAGTTCGTCAGCGAAGGTGGTCGCAGTGGGAAGGGATTCCAGACAACGCTAATTCCAGACGTCCTTGGGTCCGTAGAGTCGAGTGAGCAGCGATTGTCAGCAGGAAACTAGCACGGAGTCTGAGATATTCAACTACCGTTCCTGGGCATCGTTTGCTGATCTTAGCGACTGGAATACGGAGACCTTAAGCAAGGCACTACCTGGAGGCGATTGCTGGAACGTGGACCGAGACGACGGATCGCTGGAGGCCGGACCGAGATCGTCGACCGGGAGGACTGAGAGGACGACCAAACAGGGAAGCAAAAATTAAATCATTCTCAAATAGTAAAACTTTAAAGAGCGCTTAAATAACATTAATTTTAAATAATTTTGTTTAATAAAAGAAGACTTTTGAACATTTAAATAAATTCATAAAACGGTGTAAAGCAAGAGAGCATTTGTTAAAGGACATTTCAAGTAAAAATTTTAACAACAACAAGTTAATTGTATATAAAACGTTTAAAGAACATTTTAATACTAAGTGTAAAAGAAAGAACAATAAATGTATTAAATTTTCACTAATTGTGCATTCTTTTCTGCAAGTCTGGTATGGGCTCGAACCTGTTACCTTTCAATATATACATATATATATATATATATATATATATATATATATATTTCAATCACTTTCTGCTACAGTCCGTTTCTTGATGTATATAATACTATAATACTTATAACTATTTTACCTCAAGATGTATTTTTTCCTTTAGGGACATGTTTCGGGAGATCCTGTTCTCCCATCTTCAACCTTCGCCATCTTGCTTCTGGTGCAGTATTTGTGTGTTGGCTTCTGGATGTTATTATGGTGGTTTGTTGGTCTTTGGTCCTTCAATGTTGCATTATTGTGTGTGGTTGTGGTATCTGTTTTTGTATTTTGTGTATTTTCGATGTTGAGTGCTTTGAATATTGTGTCATGTTTTGTATTGATTTGTATTTGTTCTGGTATTAATTTGTTTTGTGTTTTATGTTTGTAAATCTGTAAATTTTCCCAAATGTTCATTATGGTGCCTTTGTGTGGTATATGTTTTATTAGTGTTACATTGGTTATGTCTGGGAATTCATGTCCTGTGTTTATTGCATGTGTGGCTAAATTGGATTTATATATGTTTGGTTTTTTGTATGCATTTAGGTGTTCAAAATAACGTTTTTTCAGCTGTTTTTTTGTTTGTCCTATATAACATTTATTGCAATCTTGGCATTCAATTTTGTATATACCGTTGGTTGTTGTATTATCTTTGTTGTGTGAGTTATTTAGATTTTGTAATTTATTTTTATTAGTTTTGTATGCTATTTTTATATCTGTGTTTTTAAATAGTTTTGTTAGTTTTGACATTTTATTATTTATATATGTGAATGTGGCCCATTTTTTGTTGTTGTTATTATTTATGTGTTGTTCAGTTTGATTAATTCTTAATTGTTCAGTTTTTATTTTGTATTTGATTTTATTTTCTATTTTGATCATAGTATTTTTATTGTATCCATTTGCATAACCAATTTGGTATATATATGCAAATGGATACAATAAAAATACTATGATCAAAATAGAAAATAAAATCAAATACAAAATAAAAACTGAACAATTAAGAATTAATCAAACTGAACAACACATAAATAATAACAACAACAAAAAATGGGCCACATTCACATATATAAATAATAAAATGTCAAAACTAACAAAACTATTTAAAAACACAGATATAAAAATAGCATACAAAACTAATAAAAATAAATTACAAAATCTAAATAACTCACACAACAAAGATAATACAACAACCAACGGTATATACAAAATTGAATGCCAAGATTGCAATAAATGTTATATAGGACAAACAAAAAAACAGCTGAAAAAACGTTATTTTGAACACCTAAATGCATACAAAAAACCAAACATATATAAATCCAATTTAGCCACACATGCAATAAACACAGGACATGAATTCCCAGACATAACCAATGTAACACTAATAAAACATATACCACACAAAGGCACCATAATGAACATT
The DNA here is from genome assembly GCA_034769895.1 of Magicicada septendecula. Lineage (NCBI taxonomy): Eukaryota > Metazoa > Arthropoda > Insecta > Hemiptera > Cicadidae > Magicicada > Magicicada septendecula. The sequence goes on from CM068367.1 coordinate 355,183,064, forward strand.
TGGGAAAATTTACAGATTTACAAACATAAAACACAAAACAAATTAATACCAGAACAAATACAAATCAATACAAAACATGACACAATATTCAAAGCACTCAACATCGAAAATACACAAAATACAAAAACAGATACCACAACCACACACAATAATGCAACATTGAAGGACCAAAGACCAACAAACCACCATAATAACATCTAGAAGCCAACACACAAATACTGCACCAGAAGCAAGATGGCGAAGGTTGAAGATGGGAGAACAGGATCTCCCGAAACATGTCCCTAAAGGAAAAAATACATCTTGAGGTAAAATAGTTATAAGTATTATAGTAATATATATATATATATATATATATATATATATATTGCAACAGTACGTATATGTATATGGTACTGTGCATTGAACAATTAGTTGAGATAATTTATGTAAATTAAAATAAATAATCAATATTGTCAGTAGTAATATTAATTCAGATAGAAAACTGTAAAAGAGGAACAACGAATTTACCTGTTCGAACAGGGAAGTCACGCCACACACAGCTGCGTCTGTGTACACGTGTATTTTACGTGTGTGAGTGCGGCCAGTTAATTCCTGCAAAGCGTCACCACCAGATAAACGTTAATCAATAAATAAATTATTTAAATTGTGATAAGTGTGTGTAAAATATCACAGAACAAAATACGCCACAGTGTGAATAATAGAAAGACGCACGCGTATCCAAAAGAATTTGTGCGAAAACAATAAAAAGTGTAAATACAGAGCAAATAATTGTAAATAAAACATATAATAATTAAGATAGAGAAAAGCGGTTAACACACAGTTGTACATATAAAAATTACCGACCAGATGAATATCGGGTAATTTGCAAAAGACTTCGCATGTTGCGAAGACCAGTGAAATAAGTGTGTAAATAATCGTGTTTATAAAGGGACGCTACGACAGACTGATTCATGAAAAGAATTTTCGAGACATGATTTGTGCGCCCTAGAGTATAAATACGCAAGGCACACCAGCCTTTTTCTCTTTCTCGTTCAAATACAGGGGCAGCCGGAGGCTAGGCCCGACAACTTAATCTCTTTCTCGTTCAATCACAGCGGCAGCCGGAGGCTATGCCCGACAACTTCATCACTTTCGTGAGATCACCACTGCAGCCAGAGGCTATTACTGGAGACGAGGGAGCATCCCACTAAATGGTATAGATTCCAGCCGTACGGTACGAGTCATCGGACTACCGAGAGGATCCGGAAGATGGGGAGCAGACTCCAGGACTACACCGACTACGAAGGATCAACCATGATCAAGGACTCAGGACCAGAAGAGGATACGCTGAGGAATTACCGCCACGATTAAGGTGAAATAAATCCATGTATTCATCAAAACAAAAGACTCAATTAAAGACAATAAAACAATGTAAAAGAAAGACAACATAATTTCAAAAAGTGAAATTAATAATTTGTAAATGTAACTGTTTATTGTATAGTAATTTATAGTAATATTTGAATTTATAAAAGTATATTTTTGAAATGATAATTTATCGAAGATATTTAAATTAATTTTGAAAGTAAATAGTAATTTTTTTAAAGTAATTAATATGTCATAAATAAGAGATGCATATGCAACAACAATAATAATTTTAAAAAAAAGTTTAGAGAATTTAATAAGAATTAAAGAATTTGAACAAGTCGAGAGCAATATTATATCACAATCAATGTTATTTATAGTTATAAGTGTATTTTATATTTCTATGTTTAATATAAGATATTACTTGTATTTTGTTAACAAGTATGTGTACTACAAATGCGCACATGCAAATAATAATAAAGTTTTAAATCGCAATAGTTTTGAGATTTTTAATTAATAATTGTTTGAAAGATTCTAAACAATTCACGTTGTTATTATTATTACGATTGCACCCGTTGCAAATTTTGTAACGTAAGTATCGTTGCAAATAAATTGTGCTACCAAACGTGTGAACGCTAGGACCTAGGGACTGACTATTACCACGACCAATAAGGTGAAACAAAACCATGTATTTGTAAAACAAAGACTCACATAAAGACAATATAATTATGTAAAAAGAAAGACAATATAATTTAAAGATGGATTAATAATTTTTGGAAATGTAAATATTTATTTGTATAGTAGTTAGAGTAAGGTTTAAAAGTAAGAAACTATAATTTTGAATTAATAACTTGGTCAACGATATTTAAATTAACATAAAAGTAAATAGTAAATTTTTTATTAGAAAACAAAGCAATGCATATGCAATATAATTAAAAAAAAAATAGATTATTAAAAAAAGATTAGATAATCTAATAATTATCACAGTAATAAGCAAGTCGAGAGCATTATTATATAATTACAAATGTTTATTATAGTACAAGAGTGTGTATTATATTTATGTGTAATACGAGATTATTACTTATATGTTAATAACGAGATGTGTGCTACGGCTATACACATGAGAATAATAATGATATTTTTAAATCCCAACAAAATAGAAAATTTTCGATTAATAAATTTTTAAATGCTTCTAAACCATATTACGTTGTGTTATTATTATTACAATTACACCTGTCATAATTTTATAGCGTAATTAATGTGCAAAATAAATGGCTGACAAGAAGCTGGGGGGTTCACAAATACTTAACGTTGTCGTAATATATATATATATATTGCAATGTGACAGGCGGTCACACCATATGTGAATGTGTTAAGCATAATTATGACCAGCTGTAATGGGTGTCCGGGACAATTGGGGTGTGATTGAAAGTAAAAATATTGCTGAACATTAAGAATAATAGTATAAATTGGTTATAAGACGATATAAAGACTATGAAGCTGTAGTTTAATGTTTGAGCGAAGTGTTGTGTTGTTCGCGTATCAAAAGGAGGTGTGAACAGTGGTAATTAGCAAATGGTAAACACGTAACAAGTGTGCATATTCACTTGCATATGAGTTACGATTTATTGCAATTACGATATATTTAAAAGGTTAATTTAATTTATTCATATGTAGTAAAAACGCTGTTCTAGAAAAATCGAGAAAACGGAAGTACAATTTGCAGCACGTCGTGTATCCAGAATGTTCCTATATATAACATGGCGTGTATAGGAAATACGTCTGTGCGCAGGTGAACTGTGACGTCACCCTATATCGCTGCAGTTTCAGTGTAGAGAAAATAACAGCAGTCTTCATGTTGCACTTATCGAGAGCGGTTGCAGTGTATTCATCGTTTAGTCCAACATCCATTCCAGGCAGTCCTTGGGGCCCGTAGAGTCGAGGAAGCAGCGAGTTTCGGCAGGGAGCAACCACGGTGTACGAGATTTTCTACTACCGTTCCTGAACTCCGTTTGCTGATCGTGGCGGCTGAGACGGACACCGAGACGCGGGGCAATTCCTGTAGGTGGTGGCTGGAACGTGGAACACAGACGACGGATCGCTGGAGACCGGGAACGAGATCTTCGACCGGGACAACAACGAAGACGAGAATTCAGGAAAGCAAAATTTAAGAGCTAAATTTGATTTTAAATAATATAAAGCTGTCAAAAGAAAATTTTTGAACTTTGCAAATAGTATCATTTTTTTAAAAGAAAGACTTGAACATTTAAATATATATCATTGTTTAAATAACAAGAAAACATTTTAATTCAAGTATCGTGTAAGGAAAAAATCAATAAATGTATGTAATCACTAATGGAGCATTCTTTTCTATAAGTCTGGTCGATTATATATATATATATATATATATATATATATATATATATATATATAACGGATTTCTACGGCATAGGCCGCTTCTTCGTCCCTAGTTTCCATTCTCTTCTATTATAGCACATGTCTTCTTCCAGGCCTCTGTTTCATAGCTTCATCTACACCCTCTCGCTAACTTCTTCGTGGCCTTCCTCTTTTCTTCCTCTCATATGGTATCCACTCTAAAATTCTCTTGTGCCACCTGGTTTCGTCCATTCTTTTTGTGTGTCCAAACCATACTAGTTGTTTTTTTCAATCTCTTCCACTATGTTCTTCGTCATGTTCATACTCTGTCTAATTATTTCATTTCCGACTCTTTCCAGTTTCGATTTTCTACAACTGCGTCTTAAATAATCCATTTTGGTAGCTAAGAGTTTTTTCCAGTTTTTCCTTGTCATATTCCACATTTCGGCTCCATATGTGACTATATTTAGGAAGATGCTCTTATACAGTCTCTTTTTTGTGTCTCTTGTGATTGATTTATCCCATAAAATAGAGTTCAACGATCCTATTACTTTCTTCCCTTTGTTTAATCGTTCTTTTATTTCATCGCTGCTATTTCCTTGTTTATTAAGTGTAACTCCCAAATATTTACACGTGCTAACTCCTTTTATGGTGATATTTCTTAAATCGAGATTATCTTGAGCGCCATTACCGACTATTATGTACTCAGACTTATTCATGTTTATCACGAGACCTGCGAGTTGGTATTCTTCTTGTAATTTCCTTATCATGTAACTAAGATCATTCGGATCCTCTGCGACGACATTGATCACCAGCGAAATATAAGCTAAACAGTTTTCCTCTCCCACTTGCAACCCCATTCCTCTAACTTTCGTTGACCATTTTTCCATGGCTTTGTCTAAATATACTTTAAATAGAGTTGGGGAAAGGGGAAAGGCTACATCCCTGTCTTAATCCTTTTATGACTTTGAAGAGGTCTGTGTAGTTACTACCGTTTTCTACTCGGGTCGTGTTTTCCTTATACAGGTTCTTTATTGCTTATATTAGCATGTTCGATACTTCTAATAATTTCATAGCCTTCCATAACTGTGAGACTGATATACTATCATAGGCTTTTTCCAAATCAATCATTCCTATATGAAGCTCTCTCTTTTTCTTTGCACTCTCTTTTCGCAAGCTATTTTGATAGTAAAAATGTTGTTAATACTGGATCGTCCTGTTCTAAACCCTGCCTGTTCTTCTGGCTGGTTATCTTTAATCTCGTTTTCTAGGCGGGTTTTTATTATTTTTGTATATACCCTTCCAAGTGTACATATCACTGCTATTCCTCGATAGTCATCAGGATCGTTTTTAGTTCCCTTTTTATGAATCGGTGTGATTTATGATGTAGTACATTCCATCGGTGGTTTTCCCCCATTCATACATCTTTGAAATAGTTCAGCTAGAATAATATGTAATTCCTCTGGTGCATATTTCACTAACTCTGGGTGAATTCATCTTATTCCTGGCGATTTTCCGTTTTTTAAGGTTTCTACTACATTTTTTATTTCAGAGACTTCTATAACAATATCGTCCTTTTCTATTGTCTCCTCTGGATTCTCTACTTCTATGAACTGTTGTCTGCTTTCTACGAGTAAATCTTCAAAGTGCTGCTTCCACTGTTTGCTTGATATGCTACCTATATGAGTTTTATTCTTCGTATTTTTTAAATTAGCAGCCATCCTTACTATTTCTTTTATGAATTTGCTAACTGCTATAATTTTTGGTTGTTTAAGACCTGAAGATGTCAGTAATGACGAAAAGCTTAGTCGGACAATAAAAAATTATAGCAGTTAGCAAATTCATAAAAGAAATATATGAGTTTTATTTGTATTACATTTCCTCAAAATCCTAATAGTTCCCCATGCTTCCGAGTTACTTGTACTTCCTATTTACCGTTCAATATATTCACATTTCTTGGTCCATGTTTCGTTCTTTTTATTCACCACTGTTTTTTGACTTCTCTATTTAATGTTCTCTATTCTTCTTGTAGCTGAATATTATTGCTTTCTTGTAACCGTCTTAAGTGTAGTTCTTTCCTTTTGACAATTTGTTTTTCAATTTCTGTTCCCACCTATCTTTTTCCTTTATCCAGTTTTCCTAAGGCTTCTTCAGCTGCTTCCTTTATACATCTTTTTATGAATTCATATTTTTCCTCAATCGTCCATTCTTCTCTAGTTAGTATTTGTTTAAGTCTTTGTTGATAAAGATATTTTATGCTTTCGTCTTTTAAGCTGTCTAAGTTATATTTCTCGATTTGAGAGTTAAATTCGTTCATAACTTCAGTTTCTTTTATCTTTATTTTCCATTGGTAGGGGATAAATATCTTTGACTCAACTAGCCAATGACCTGAGCCACAGTCTGCTCCTCTCTTTACCTTTACGTCTTTTACTATAATGTTTGATATTTGTTTTGTGATTACGTAGTCTATTATCGATTTCGAATTTCTTGTGTGTTGGTACCATGTGAATTTATGAATGTCATTATGTATTAAGAAGTCATTGTTTATTTTCAAATCATATTGCTCACATATGTGGATTAGTCTTTCCCCATTGTCATTAATTGTTTCTTCGCCATTTTGATCCACTACTTTACTGTTCTTTTTTTCCCAACTCTAGCATTAAAGTCACCTGTCATAATAATTAATTTCATGAGTGTCCGGTACTTGTTCGATACTGTTTTCTACAATTTCTTCGAATTCCTCTTTTACTGTCACTGGAGCGTTGTCACTTGGTCCCAAAATTACAATATTGTGTTCTCTCAACTTCATAGTCATTTTTAAAATTAGTTCATTTATCGGTTCCCAAGATTTGATGTAGTTTTTCCGTTTTTCTTTGGTCATTATGGATACTCCTGCTTGCGCTCTTTCATTTTTGTCTGCTCCCGTATGTAAATGTATATACGCTTTCAATTTTTCACTGGCCCTACCTTTCTTTTTTGTTTCGCGCAATACTATTATATCAATATTTCGCTGTGAGAGTTCCATGAGTTTTGTTTATTCCTTATTTCTTGAATATTCCATTCAGCTATATTCAATGTCCATTTTCTTTGCTTTGTCCATCTACCGTTTAAACCGTTTTGATTACAAGGCTGTCACTAGGTTGTTTAGCATATGAGTCTTTTTGCGGATAATGAGGTGCTGGCCCAGTGCTCCAACCCCCTGACTAGGAGGACCAGGATTTTCTGTTAGGGTTTACTTCCTTAGCCGATGTGTTCCAGTTAATTATAGGGGCCGGAAACTCGCCTTTCGCCCTCTCTCGTCTGCTACATAACGTACACCCATTGCACGCCATGTACCCAGGTGTTACGCGACTATAAATTATTATAGTCTTCGCGGACGGACGTGAGAGTCGGATTTGTTGGCAGAGCTGAGTTCGAATCCTCGAACTTTTGACTCATTCGTCAAACATCAGTATGCATTTCTCAGAGTTTTAGTGCTATATAGCAATCGGCATACTATATTTTAGGAAAATATAGACCTAAATAAGTTATTAGTGTCTACAGTACTTCAACAGTTGAGGAAACATAAGTTTTTAATAAGGACCGAATCAAATGTAACTTTGAATCGAATTACTCTTTTAGTTATACCAATAGATGTTAACATGTAGGCGGAGAAAGTGTCAAGTAGGTTATAGCTGTTATTTCTAAGGGATGGACTAGTTACACGTTGTGGCAGTGTTACTGTAAACTGTAGGTATATTATCAACGTAAATTAAAATTCTGTTACTAAAGAATAAGCTATGTACTTACTGAAAAATTATTAATTCTTTCAAGATTTTTATTTTCATATAATTTTAGTAATTGTAATTAAATATATTTAAAATGTTGACTTATTTTACATATATTTATAATAAATATACTTATTACATATACCTTCCATGTACTTTTGGTTATATACCTACAGTTTCTATTATAAGTAAACCTATATAAAATATTTTTTTAAATAATGTGTATAATAAATTTATTTCAAAATTTGAATTGCTATTTTGGTGTAATAAATAAAAACCGTTTAAGGGTACAGGGGAAAATCAGGTAAGTCACTTTATCTGCAAGTTTTACATTTTAACGCTACTAAATAGTATGCCTTCTGTAGTAGGCTAAATTATGTACACTTTACATCGGGGAAAAAGCAGTATAGTCATGAATCACAAGTACAGCAACATTTGGAGTAATTTGGAAGAAGCGGGTAAGTCAGTTTTAAACGGGAAAAGTAAGGTTAGTCAGTACAGAAGACCACTCAGTTGTTTTAAGGAATTTAAAATACTGGATGTCAAACATTTTGTTTAAAATTTCTTAAAGCCATACAGGTTTTAGAAAGGAAGCACTAAATTTTGCATTACACACGTAACTGCAAAATGGTGACAGGCGTATAGTCCTAGTTTTTATGGCCCACTGTAAACAAATATTTTCATAAACCACATTAAGCGTATTTGGTAAAAATATATTGAGAGAAAGGAATGCTAAAACTGGTTGCTAAATTATTGTTGTACTGACAATAGGTAATTTTCGCAAAGGTGTTAAGTGTTGTTTAAAATTTTAAGGCTCTATGCAACCTCAAACCCTTAACATACGATCGATTTATTATTTTTAATATAATTATTTCAGTAATACATATCTTGCACATTACCAAAATAAATTATAGAATTATTTCTTATTCTTTATTTTTCTTCTTCTTCTTCTTCTTCTTCTTCTTCTTCTTCTTCTTCTTCTTCTTCTTCTTCTTCTTCTTCTTCTTCTTCTTCTTCTTCTTCTTCTTCTTCTTCTTTTTCTTCTTCTTCTTCAAGGATTAGGTTATATAAACACGTCCGGCACCCATCTCACACTCGGACGCCCCACGACTCTTCTACCAGTGGCTCTTATAGTTCAGTGCCGCTTTCGGCAGTTGATCCTCTGCCATCCTTTACAAATAATCCCTCCATTGTCTTCTGCAAGCTGAAATAATTTCATTTATGTCCTCTACTTCGAGTTCTGCTCTAACATCCTCATTCCTTATTCTCTCTTGCAAAGTATAGTTTAAAGTACTTCGAAGAAACTGCATTTCAGCACTCTGAATCTTACTGTATTCCTTTTTTGTTATGACCCACGCCTCACTCGCATATGTCAATGTGGGTATTACAATTGTCTTATAAAATTTAATCCTTGTGCTGTGTCTTGTTTTATTTCTAAGATTTCTATGAATCATACCACAAATATTCCTAAATTTATTTATTTTCTCTTTTATATCATATTCAGACTCATAGCTTACTGCACATCCGAGATATTTAAAACGGCTCATTTGTACTAAAGTGCTGTTGTTTACAACTATCTTAGTCCTCACTGGATATTTACCTTTAATGGCCATAATTTTAGTGTTTTTCACTGAAATTGTCAGTGAGTACTATCTTGCTACTTCCTATAATTGAAACATAGCTTTTTGTAAATCATCCTCATTTTCTTGAATAAGAACTATGTCGTCTGCATATAGCAGGGAACCCATACAAATTGATTTGTTAAGCTGTATTCCCGAAGACACTCTGTATTTCCATGCTCACAACATGCCATCAACTTAAAGGCTATATTAAACAAGGTTGGGGAAATACAATATAGAATATAATAAAATATGGTGGCACATTATTGTATTTACGAATTCTCTATTTTCTAAGTAACATATGGATGGAAAACAAAATTCTGAAAGAATGGAGACGGGCAAAAGTGATTTTGTTATATAACAATGGAGACAGAACAGATGCAAATAATTATAGACGAATACGCTTGCTGGACTCAACATACAAATGTATACAAGGATTCTCAATGAGAGATTAAGAGTCATTACAGATGCATTACTTTTTGAAGAGAAAATGGGTTTTAGAAAGATAATGGTGAACAGGCAGGAGTATAAACAGGAAACGCATATCGCTTTTGTTGATCTGGAAAAAACATTTGATTATTTAGACCGTCAAAAGTTACGGAATATTACAGATAGACGAGGATATCTACAGTTTTATTTAATAAATTCAGTTAAGGTCCTTTACAAAAGTACATCTTTAGTCCTAGATGTGAATGGTGGGCTCTCAGGTACCATTCAAATAAATAAGGGGGTTAGGCAGAACAATTTCTCTGATACAATTCATAAGTTAAAAACTGGTGAAGAAAGTAATGCAATGTTAATATTTTTTGCATTGCATAACAACTTTTAGCATTACATTTTTTTAATAGTAAAACGTTTATTTTCTTTTATTTCTTTTTTAGTCTTCTATCAGTTAACAATGAAAAGTATAAGGACCTACAACTTTAAAGAGATTTGTACCGGTGAGGGTACAAAGGTACTGCGAAGGATTGCCATATAGGCCTAAACAGTGAGAAAATAATTCAAGATAACAGACATACTTAAAATTGTAAAAATGTTATCACATACTGAAAAAATTTTAAATAAAAGGAACAACCTTAATTATTTTTTCTTTTACATTAATAAAGATTCCCCAGTATATCTTTTAGTAAGTCAGGCTTGCCTGGTTTTTCTATTGTTTTTGTGACGTTTCGGCAAAAATACTCCTTGTAAGAGTCTAAATAAAAATATGTTGACTTCAGTATCACGAGATGCAATATTATTCTTAACATAAACATAGACCTTTTTCATTATTCTCCATGGTATGAATAATAACATTTGTAATCATAAGTCGGTTTTGTTAATACTACGTCGAATGTGTTAATACTATAAGACGAAAGATAAAAATAAAAATAATCTGTAGCTATAGGCTACTGTGTGTTATGCTCATAGAAATGTTATATACGTATATTAATGTATACATAACATAACCGCTAATAATCAATTACAATTTAAAGAATAATATTGAGCTACATAATAAGCACAAAGAGAGACAAATATTATCAGCAACAATAGGTTATACGGAGACAATAGGTTTTTGACCAAACGTTTGAGCTCCTTGTTCATACGTCTCACTGCTTTGTATTCCACATAACCTTTCGATTGCTGAGAGATTCAAGCTATTGCCACATATTTCTACCCAGTTATATCTGACGTAAGGAAGGAGAATTCACAGGGCTGGTTATGGCAGCTGAAGTAGTTATAACGTACATTCTGGCTTTCGGCAGCTGATTTTTCCATTGTCGTCGCACAAGAAAGAAGGCTTAAAAGAAGAGCAGCTAAGAGCAAACATGATGAAGAAAAACAAAATGAAGCTGATTATAGAGCAGGAGTGCACTAACATAGGGTACGCGCATAGTGAACGCTGGTTGCCTGCTCGCTGGATGTAAGCTTCAATAAGCGGCTACCCGTCAACAGAAATTGTTGCTGTATTCAAGTTATACTATTATCAAATAGGGAGTGCGGCTGGGCGAGGGTCAGGCTCACTCACAAACACGCAGCCCGCACACACACAAGCGCAGGGGATTAGGACCGGCCGGATTCTCGCCCCATTAGTCACCTAGTGGACTTCAGTTGATCAAACTTTGATTTATTTTATTTTATATTTTATCTTAAAATGTTTAATATATATCAATTCTACACACCATTAAACAGCCGCATTCCCTGTTTGATAATAGTATAGACGTCTCACAGTAGACGCTGGAGCTGACGTCTGCGCGCTGGCTCTCTGTCCAAACCAGCTAGCAGGAATGATTTTTGCATTCCTGCTCGCTGGTTAGTTACTGGCTGGTTGGCGTCAGGAATGATTTTTGCATTCCTGCTCGCTGGTTAGTTACTGGCTGGTTGGCGTCGAGTTAATACTATATTTTCCTACACGTATTGTTTTAAATAAATGGCGAATTGTGATATAGTTGATACTGAACTATTAATATCTTTAGTATTCGATAGAGCTGCACTGTGGGATAAGAGATTGAAAGATCATGGAAATCGCTATGTTACTGGAAAGAAATGGAAAGAAATAGCTACGATAATGAAAGTACCAGGTATGCACATTATAAATTTGTATTTTACATTTATTTTACAGGAAACTTATCAATTACATTTGCAAAATATAATCATAATTACAATTAGTTTTAGTCAAATTTTAATAGTAAACCATCGGAAGCTGCGCTGTTTGCGCACAATAGGATTATTTGAAAAATACGTGGTAAAGGTTTCTCGAACACTCTTTGAGTCATTTGAAGGCCTTCCCACCACTTTTTGTATAGCGGAAGGAACTATGTCATCTTTTTGCAGATTGTGGTCAATTCCTTCTTTATTTATTATGAGGTTATGCAAGACACAGATACACTTCATTATACTTCCTATAAAATTAACTTCCGTTTCGATAGGTTTGGAAAGTAAGCGCCACTTGGCAAAAATCATGCTAAATGCACATTCGATGGTCTTTCTGGCTCGCGACAACCTTTTATTAAAACACTCATTTTCAATGGGTAAAACGGTACCGGCATAAGGAACAAGGAGATAAGTTAGTGGGTAGGCTTCATCTCCAATGAAAACGAATGGCGCCTTGACGTTAGTGCTGGGTAGGGCTTCTGGCTCAGGAATGGATAGCTCCTTTTTTTGTATTAGCTGGTATAACTGAGATGCATGAAACGTTCCACCATCACTTTGTTTTCCATATCCTCCTACTTCGATAGCTATAAATCTATAATGTGCGTCCGCCAGCCCTTGCAGAACCATAGAAAAGTACTTTTTATAATTAAAGATCATGGATCCGGAATAGTTTGGGCACCTTATACGCACGTGCTTTCCATCTAACGCGCCAAGTAAGTCTGGGAAGTTCCACATTTCAAAAAAATGTTGTGCAATCTTTTTAAAATCATACTCAGTCGGCACTGGCATATGTTCAGCATATAATTCTTCCCATATGCATTTAATTGTTTCTTTCACTATTAACCCCACTGTATTGTCCCCCATTCTAAAACTAAATGCCAGTGTCTGAAACGATGATCCAGTGGCCAGATATCTGAAAATTAAAATTAAAAGTAAGGAATTTTGGTTCGAGAGTTTTCACTTTCATGTTGTAAAAAAACATTAACCATTATGTTTTCTTATTTATAGTAAATATTTTCTAAAATTATTAACTTAACCTCGTTGGTAATTTTGTAAATTGTCTGTTTTATTTCACAAATATAAAACTAAAGAAAAAATGGAAATATTTACGCGATCAATTTGCAATAGAAATATTTAAAATTAAAACACCAAAATCAGGAGACGCTGCTAGCGAGATGGAGCCACCTAAATGGCACCATTTTAAACTTCTGTATTTTTTAAAAGACGTAGTTAAGCCACGCTTGTCCAGCGGAAATCTAACTATTAGTAACAACAATGAATCCATAGATCCAGTTTCACCACACATTTCAGTACCGGAAGAATTAGAGGACGATGTGGACGACCTACACTATGATGAAGCTGTTGAAGACGAACGTAACACATCACGCAGAAACGACACCACTGCCATTAACTGTACTGTTACAAGTAATTCACAGCCTACAACAAACGGTCAACGAGCAACTACGGCGAAAAACAGCATACATGAAGTAGTTAAAAAGCGGGCAAAACGTACAGTAAAAGATGCAATGTTAGAAATTGAGCAACAGAAAATAGAAATCTTGCGTGAGAAAATGAAGAGACGAGAAATACGAGAAAATGTCGAAGACGGGGACTTACGTTTTCTTAAGAGTCTACTACCGCATATAAAAAAAAATCCCGACTACTACAAAAAGATGTCGTTCCGCAGTAGAATTCAGAAAGTAGTGGAACGTTTCGCCTACCCATCCACCTCTTATTATGTTAAAAGTCCTTCATCCTATTCCTCTCACGAAAACCCGGATTATAATAATCTTGTTTACACTCCAATGACCAGTGTTGTAACTAATAGTCGTGATGACACTTCAGTGCGTAATGTTTTACCTGTTAATCATGATGACAATACGGTGACCAATATTGTACCATATGGTAGCTTGTACAATTAATTTGTTTCAAAAATCTGTTCTATCAGCTAATTAAAAAAAGTTTACATGTCTGAATAAAACTAATCTCATGAATGCCTAAGTGTATTTATTCATCTGCTGTAAAACCTATTAGACACCTTTTTAATGGGTGTCTTTAAGTACTATTAATATTAATCAGTATCTTGATAACAAGTAACAATACTTAATAAAATATTTAAAAATACATATATTGATAACTTAAAAAGTACGTACCTCAAAGTAATTACTAGTCTTTCTTCAGGCAAAATTGGTTGTTTATGTAAGTTGCACCATTGTTTTTGAATAGGTTGTTCTATTTTAGACTTAATGTAGTCAAAGGTTCCCATACTCATTCGCATATAGGCCTACTTAAAAAACCTTTCCGGATTTTCTTTCAATTTTGGAAAAAGATAGTAATACTCACCGTGTACTTTTCTGTTTTTATTTATTTCATGAATGCCCTATTCTCTAATAAACAATGAATATTTCTAAAAGTGCTGTCCATAAGAAAAAAATCATCGTCGCTGCTACTACTAGAACTCATCTTGTTCGAATAAACAATCACAACACAACTGACGTGATTCAAGCTTCCACTGTGCGCACTCACCTGCATGAACCAGCAACCTGCTACCAGCGCCATCTACGGACATGCAACCAGCGACCTGCGACCAGCGTTCACTATGCGCGTACCCTACATTAAAACAGGTCAGGAAACAGAACTATGTTACAATTATGCAGCATTTTTGTTTTTTGCCATTTTTCGCAAACTTCAATTTTATTAATTCAATGTACCTTTCTTCATAAACTATTCAACCTAATGACATGACATTTTTTATGGTTCATTTTCATACATGTTAAAACAATCTGAATCATTTAGAAATGTCTTACTGAGTCATATATTTATTTAAAAAATTATAATAAGACAGAAATATTGAAAAGTATTATTTCATTAATTAAAATTTTTTCATTTTATAAAATAGCACGCTATCGCATATCTAATTGATTCAGTTTGTTACTATAGTTCTTGTCTACAAACATTTCAAAATTCAGGGTAATATGATGACAAATTAATGAGGAAAGGTACATTGTTCATGATAATGTATTTAATTTTACGACGCTGTATGTTAATGCCTTCTTAATATTAATTGCCAACATTAAAAATGTATCAGACGATGAATATTAACTTTGTTTAAATATTTCACCGTTGGTACAGTTCTTCTTCAGGTTACTTAACTTTTATTAAATTTAAGACTGCTTTAGAACATAATAAATAATTTTACATTGAATAAATATTGTATATGAAACATGTGGTAATACAGTTTTGGGAACAATGCACAGACTTCCACACGTGTTAATGAAAGGAAGCCTAGCCTCGTTGTAAAACATTGCGTTCTTATTTAAAATTGCAGTAGACGCTAAAGGAAAGTTTTCACAAGAGGAGCAACATCTATTCAGTCTGAACGGTTGAACATAAAATTCTTTGATAACTGAGTAGAATTGCAATTAATGAGTGAATGAATGTAAGGTTGGCATGAAGACCGTTGTATTTGGAAAGCAGACGCAGTGGTATTGGCAGTCTCTCCGGAATTGCTATTACAAAATGCCTACAACCAAACGACCAAATGGAGCGGAAAGTGTAGAAGGGGTGAATCAATGATGAGGTAATTATCAGTGAATGTTTGCCAAGGGAGAGATGAGCGCTATGCTTTCGTTTTGTATTTTGACTTTCCGCTGAAGCAGGTCACAGAACAATTTCGGCTCCATTCATGTACATAATTTAGTATATTAGTAGTACATCATTCACAAGTAATTCGCGTGAATGTGGCATACATACACATAGAAATGGACAAATATTGTGTGTGTGTGTGTGTGTGTGTGTGTGTGTGTGTGTGTGTGTGTGTGTGTCTGTGTGTCTGTGTGTGCGTGTGCGTACATACATATAAAATGTAGACCAACAGACACATAATTTTAAACAGTATTATTATAAAGTCCCTTTGATGTGATGTATTTCTTGACGTTCATTTGAATTCTTTCGGAAACAGTTTTTACTAAAACTTACGTCCATATTGTGTAGATCTTGAGACGCCTACACTATTTTTGTATAATTTAATAACCATTTTCTCATGGTTTCTTATGACTGTATTTTCTTACAATTTCTTTTACATATTGACGAATTTAATATTATGACAGTAAAATATAAGTAAATATCACTATTACTTTAACGACTCGGTTCACACGGTTTTTTATAAGTAAAAGCAAAAAGTTTTACCTTACAGACTTAACCGGTTTTCTCCTTTAAAAGGCTTCTTCAGAGGCTCATAAAATATAAGGCTTAGGTACTTGCATCTTCTACAATATATTTTTTGTATAGTTGTGTAGTACCTTTGGTATAGTTGTGTAGTACCTTTTGTATAGTTGCGTAGTGTCTTTTGTATAGTTGTGTAGAGCCTTTTGTATAGTTGTGTAGTGCCTTTTGTATAGCTGTGTAGTACCTTTTCAGATATAAAATTTCCTGAAACTGCCTTCGTAAACAGTTCTTCGTTCAGACTGTAAGCGTCACCCGCTTTGAGTAGTTCGACACTACTCTGTTTCAAAATTGACAAGTTGCGAGTACTCCACAGGCGGCACTGTAATAGGAAAGACCAGTATACAAAGCACTCAACTGGGTCAACATTTACGTGGCGCACAAAACTTAGTAATTGGCCTGTGTTGTCGCCAAGGTTAGTTTCTGTCACTATCACAACGATTGTAATTAGTAATTACGACATATATTAATAACTACGTGCACCAAACGCGTATGGGGAACGTGATGACTAAAAATAATTTATGTATACATGAACGTCTCTTAAAATATACAGAAAATATATTTTATATTTTAACTGATATAATATTTACACTACCTGTTAATCTTAACTACGGTCCTATGTAATAATTGTTTGTTTCTTTTTGTTCTAATCTATAATTGCATAAAGTAAAACACAAGCTTATACCGAGTACGTCCCTATACTATCCGAAAAGATAGATTTATAGAAGTTAAATTATAACTTCTAGCTATAGTTTTGTAGTTTCTCTCTACCTATAGTTTTTCTCTAAAAACTGCTTATTACCGTGTCACGAAAAAGCCTGGGTGCTGCGTAACTCCTATATGTGAACCTTCGTTTCCTCAGAAACTCAGTCTGAAGATTGGTGGGAAACCGTACTCTTGTTACCGTCCAAATCCTTGAGACCTTTAGACATGATTCTGTACAGTTTGTCCCAAATATCTCCCTTATCAAGTTTTTCCATTATTAACTGTAATAATAATTATATAGCTACTGCGCTGTTAAAATTCCTTCCCCAGCTGTTTGGCCGTGGTCCATTGTTTTCTACAAAGACGTTTCGGCAGTGCCATCGACTGCCATCGTCAGTGTAAAATCGAGTTACGCTAACATAAGTTGGTAGATGTTAGTGACCACAGTACTGTGGTTAAGGCTGTTTTTATGGTTAAGTACTACCGAAACGTCTGTTTTTGTATAAAACAATGGACCACGGCCAAACAGCCCGGGAAAGATTTTAAGAACATTGACTCCGCTCATGTAAGCCTACGAAGTACATATACTGTAACTACTACGTCGAATTCAGTGCCATACATGTTGGTATCATCTTATTGTACTGAAGCATACTCATAATTTTTTCTGTGACTCACGTTGAACACTTTCACTCATTTCTCAGTCTATGGTGACATTCTTCTCACATCACGTATCACAGTCTTTAAACTTTTGTTTGTCTTGTAAATGGTTTAGGACATAAAGCGTTCTATATCAGTTTATGAAACTGATTTCAATGTCTTTTAGGATTACCAACCTTTTCTTCTTGTGAAATATAATTTTGGCAATAGTAGATGTGATATTTTGGCGATTCATTCATTTAAAGAGCCTCTCTTTTTCAGGTGTTTACCTTTAACTTTTACGCATCTCGACTTTACAGGTGCCTCTTTAATATAGACTATACAATAATGTAACATCACACTAGTTATAAAATTATCAGTGACAAGGCAGACCCTCAATGACATCTATTTCCCTGTAGAACTGTACTTCATAAACGTCGTAACTCCTTATTTCCAAGTTTTAACTTTATTAGTGTTCGTAATTATTTTTCTATTCTAAATTCAAACCATATCTAATGGGTTGTTAAGTAGTCGTCGTGTCATCCACAATAACTAACTGTATGCAACTTACATAAGCAAAATGTTTTTGGGTAAGTGTGGTTGCATCCTTATAGATCGTTGTAATACTAACTAAAATCGTGTAGTTATATTAACTGTAGGCCTAAAATGACTTTTACGATAAGTTTATTATAATTGCGGACGGAGAATAGTAGACACATAGCGTGTTGTATATGTGAAGTTTTGTCAAATTAACTGTAAATCGTATTTAGCTATTGAAACAAACACATGAGTATTTTACAGTACAGTATGTGATGACCATTATTAAGTGATCTGCGGATCATTTAATGTCATTCAATAGGCTTAAGTGCAACGGGACACTATTTCCAGTGGGACGTAGACACTGTAGATTGGATGGGGAGGCAGTATTTACGAACAATGTATGTAAATAATTTACTGAAGTGTGTATGTTGGTCAGGTTATATATAATGACCAGTAATTATAGCGTAATTTTTAATTCTAGCTGTGTTCATAATGTGAACACTTACAGTATATCAGAAGTAAAACAGTTGGTCTGCACCTGTGGAATAGGAATTTATAAATGTGCAAATTATCCATTGTTTTATGTATGTAATACACTGTTACGTAAATAATATGCTCTTATAAATGTTTCATTACACAAACGTACGTTGCAACGTATGGAACGAATGAATGTTAAGTACAAATATTAGTCAATAAGTTTAATAATTAATACTAATCCATCTCTCTGTCTCTCTATCTGTCTCTCTCTAACACTTATTTTGAGTTATTTTGACTTATTATTTGAGTTATTTCTCTCTGGAAAACTTATTTGAGTTCCTCGATTCCAACGAGGGCCTGTAAAACATTGAACATCCTCCTTACCTTAGCCTATTTAAATTTTTTGAAGGTGCTACTAGGGCGCTTAACTTTTTTCCCTCGCTGTCACTTTTTTGTAATGACCGTCACGAATATTTCGATGACTCTCCATTTTTCTTCATTTTACTTAAAGACATTTACTAACATGACCTTGTCTCCCAGCAACGTCTCTACACTGCCTTTCATTGAGTAGTGAAATGGCGTATAATTTGTAACGTCTACTCAATTTTCGCGATAATCGTATTGTGAGTAGTAAGCATTAAAGCTATCTTCCCCTCTCTGCGCTCGCTTTAGATGGTTTAATTCACTTTTAAAGCCAACTCTTTGCTATTTATATAAAATATGTTCGTTCTCTTTTTGATGTTGACACACATCCTCCCTCTCAGAGTCGAACACTCGGGTACTCGACATGCCAGCGATGTCCGATACCGTGCGATAAACTGGCACAATCCTAATATCGCTCTCTCTTCCTAAATTTAGATTTATTAATCTATATTTCTTTAACCTAAAATCCAAATAACGTTTGCGCGCGAGCGCAGTGGATAACAGCATTTGCGTCCTTAGAGAGTGAGAAAAGTAATTAATTATTCAGTTGAGTTGAATTAATAATTAATTAAGTATTCAACACCCTTACGATTTTATTTGAAGCATAAAGAGCTATAAGAGTTTGGTCTCATTTAACTAATTATTGCTAAATATTTTTCCTCTTCCTCCCCTGACATTACAACCCTCGTAGAGATTGGCTTCCTACAGGTAACATGCAGGCAAATTTTTCTTTCCCATTTTCGGATTAACGTTATCTTCAATTCTTATTCTATATCTGCAAATATTTTCTAGGATTTCTTATTCGTTTGGTTTCAAATGGTCTCCATTCGGTTACTCGTCTTGTATTTATAGTTGCTTCCATTCGATGAACATACCATAGGAATGTGAACATACCTTCTTTACTGTTTTATGACTCTAATTACAGTACATCTTCATTATTTATTCACTTACTAAGCTTAAAGTTAGTGCTAATTCAACAAACACCTTGTTCTTGAGCTGTAAAAAAGTATGTCTCCGTATTTTCCGTTCACGATAAAGTTGCTCAATCCAAATTTAACATAATAAATAATTTGTGCATACCGTCTTTTTACTACTACCGGTACTTAAGTACTGATATATGTACTACTTTAGTACCTACTTAAAAACAGCGATGACAGAAATGAAATCAACTACACCAAGGGACCAAGAATGTAGAAAATTGTAAATGTGACAGAAAGCAGAAAGCAACTACTTGTTAGTTTCTCTTTTTTTGTGAATTAGAAGACTGTAATTCCAGCTTTGTCGTGTCTACTTGGACAAGTAGCAGTTCAACAAGTAAACACGACAAAGTTGGAATTTGTTAATTTGTTAATCAATAGCAGTTGTTTTCTGTATCCGACTAGGGTTTAACAATAAAACAACATAATTTACCTTGTTATTCCAAATATTTTAATTTAAAAATAAGATGATATTAGGCCATTTTTATAACAAAAATGAGCAGTATATATATATAGACGTGAATAAGTGTAATAATATAACAAAGTGTTTTAAAACAAAAAAAAACCTGCACAGAGTAAGTACTGAAAATGAAGATGAGAAGGAAGACCAAGAAACTCAGTCGCATGGTATGGCGATGTAATTATGCAATGAGATGCAGCCAAGCGGCAAACGATAAGCTCAAGTCGGTTCCGCTGTACAGACGATGGATTGTGTCAGTATCTATAGGAGCATTTGTTATAACGTATTAAACAATAAATTATTTACAGCAAATACGGTTTGCTGTTACATGTATGCAATTTAATCCTTTCGATGAAACGGATGAGGAGTGTTAAACTGTGTGGTTATGAGACATTGTAGAGCACAGATTTAATTATTAAATGGTAGTACCGAAACCGATTAGAGAGCGCACTACTGGATAGGTATGTTGAAATTTAACTATCGCGTAAATGGTTGTTAGGGAAAATCTGTACATTATTCTAGAACGTATCATTAATACAAAACATTAAAAACGTCAAGGCGAATAAAAAGTGTCTCCTTATCACTGCCCCTGCCTCCATTTTGGCTTCCCTACCTTACGCATTCTTCTCTTTTTCTTCCCACACATGTTCGTGTGTTGCAAAGCAGAGAAATTCTCCCATTTTTTAATTGATAAAGAAAATTTAGTGCAGTAAAAGTATGCTTAGAGCCAACAGAACCTAGTTGTTGATATCACTTGACATTGTTTACAACGATAGAGAGTACAACATATATTTTTAATCGCTATTAATATATTCCAAATGCATAGACATTATAAAAGTCCCTAATGGCAGTAGAAGTTAAACTTTTTTGAGTGGCCGGGTGATAATCTCTGTATTAACAGCTTTTGTAGTAGAATTACTTTTTGTGAGTAATTTCGAATTGGGATCACTTTGTCGGCGTCGTTCATAAAACAAGTTATAAAGAAAAGCTATTTCCCAGCAAAGCAAAGTGAAACACCTTATTTCAGTAAAAAGCCATGTTTTCTACAGACGAGAGCAATTGTTCGAGAATGAGACGGTACAAGTTTTGTAAAAATTCTACATGACAAATTTGCTGCTAGTTTAAAACATGCTAAATATGTTGGTCAGGTTTTGTATAAGTGGCCAGTAATTACAGTGTAATTTTTTATTCTAGCTGTGTTTATAATGTGAACACGTATATCAGAAGTAAAAGAGTTGGTCTGCATCTGTGGAGCAGGAATTTCTAAAGGTGTAAATTATTAAATGCTCACATGCAGTTTAATACAGGGAGTAATTCTGTCGGAAGAATAAATGATATACACGTGCACGCGCGTGTTTTGTGTGTGTGTGTGTGTGTGTGTGTGTGTGTGTGTGTGTGTGTGTGTGTGTGTGTGTGTGTGTTTACGTAACAGTAGATTCATAATTCATTTCAGAAACGCATAGCTGCCAAAGCTTAATACTCAATTGTGAAATGAGGTTATGCGAACTTGCATAATATTTCACACACTTTCACTGCAAGTTCTTTCACCATTCTTGACGTAAATTATTATGCGACCACTCGTATCAATTAAAAACTACTTTCTAAAAGAACTCAGTTGTTTATTTTGCGGAGGGCTTTTAGGGGACTGGTAGTATTCCCTTCCTCAGTGCTTGTATCAGAATTAAAAACATTGGTTTGCATCTGTGAAATAGTAATTTTCAAAGATGCAAATTATTCAATACCCACATGCAGTTTAATACAGACTGTGTGTGTGTGTGTGTGTGTGTGTGTGTGTGTGTGTGTGTGTGTGTGTGTTATTAATTTATTAATCAATTTAATATTGTGTTTGGTGTTATATGTGTCTGTTCTGTTACTACTCAATTGTTTATATGATTATTGTATTCTAATATGCCCATTTTTCCACTCATTGCTATTGATTTTATTCCCTTAAAATTGTCTATATGTGAGAACAGTTGTTTTATGGTAATGGTACATTATGTTCATAACCTAACATCACACCATCAACAAAAACACCCGTTCGTCCGTTTATAAATTGTTAATTTTTAACCTAAGTACTAGACAAAGTAAAATATGTGTGACGTGTTTCAGAACTAAACTAATTTAGTTTAAAAAAAATTCGGTAGTCTTCGGTAGACTAATAAACCAATAGTAATTAAAAATCCCGATCGTGATTAATTACGTAAAAAATTACCCCTACACATACAGAAAGAAATATACCCACATAAAATCATAAACTCTAGGTTTGAAGTCTAGTATCGTCAATAAAAGTAATATATACTTGCATGTTTTGAATTTACTACATCTTTTTTATTGTTTGTTGAGTATTATTTAGTAACTAATGTGTGATTAAGTGATTTAGCACTCGAAAAGCAAAGATGGTGTAATCTGAAGCTTGCATACAGCCCAAAGTATACGTACTTATTCGTGCTTTCACTGTTCTACACATTCAGACGTTTCCGTCTGAACGTTTAAAACACACTTTTTTTAAACTCGTATGATTTAGATTTTTAAAGACGATTGTTGAGTCGAGTAATAACGAATCATCTTACATTTACTCGTTGAATAACCGTAAAAATAGTCCAGTCAGTTAATCATATTTATAGCTAACATTTATACCTTGTGACACTTACCCAACATTAAATTCATTTTAACATTAACGCATACTGACTAAGGCATAGATGCTTACCTTTACTTTACTTTTACATAGTTTCTTGAGCGTGTGTGCATTAATCGTTAGCTGAAACTCCATTACATTAATTGATTATGTAAAAACAATTAATGGGAATACATTTTTTCATTGAAGCTAGAGAACATTAAGAGTCTATAAGAAAGCAATCGTTAATAATGTTCTTCATAATGAATCATACTGGCCGATTGTAATAGAAAACGGATATAACGTGTATGCGATTACCCAGATAAGGTTTATCGTGTATTGACGTATGGAGTGGAAAAATCTGAAAAGTACTAAAATATCTCTAAATGTTAATTGCAACAATCTCTAAATGTTATGTGACAATGTATGTAATTAAAGCAATGTGCATAATATGCCTTATAATTAGAATTCGTAGGCTTAAGGGAAAAGATTAAGTCGGTCCGTTGAAAATATAATCTTGCCTTTTCGTTTTATGAAAACAGTTTTTTGTTATGATGAGACTGAATAATTGTTTGAAACATTAGTTCTAATTTTAACAAATACACTTCAAAATTGTGCCCTTCAATTACCCCTACGAAGGTTTTGTGGTACTCGGATATTTCAGTATATGTCTGTTCTTTCCAGAATTCTCTATTCTGAATTAACCGTTTGTTTGTTTTATTGAAGGAGTGTCCCATTTTGATGTTTCCATCTTATTGTAGATCATTTTCTCAGCTTTTTACCTTCAAAGTTACTTTGTAAAACAAGATTTTTCATCTTGCCTGTTTTCTGTATACGCCTTCAAAACAGCTTAAGAATGCGTTGTTAATTTGCTTCAGTAATCTATCTTTTTATCAGAAGTTTATGTTACAAATAATGACTAACAAAACTAGGAGTTTGTAATTTATTAAATATCTAACAACCCTCAAATAATGCTATACAATTACTATCTAACCGTACTTCATAATTTCTTTTAATTAATTTTTCCTAAATTGATGCGGCTGTAACGCATTTTATCTCATAATGAACGGAATGTATATGCACAGTCATTAATGTTTAAAATCAGGTTATTATGCCAATATGTTTTATAATTTTGGGGAATGTGATACTGATATTACGGCTATTTTCGTTCTTAGTAGTCACGTAACAATAAATTATATAGAAATTCATGTTCTAAAGCTATAAAACAAATATATATAGACTAGGTTTAGGCTTTAATATATTTTACGTATATAGATTTTGACCTGTGTTTTCAAGGAATGTGAAGCCATTCCCCTCCTACTAGATATATTATATATCTGGATATAATTAACCTAAAATTATCTACGTGATAGTGCAAATTACCAAAACTGAATCATAATGTATAAAATGTAGACAAATTTCCCGATTGTATAAATACTAATGTTACACGACACCTATTACACACACGCACACACACATACGTAAGCCGTTATTGTACTTCGTGTGGGCACGTACGTGTGCGATCGTGATGACAAATAACCTACCTCCAATGCCCTGATCATCTGCCAATGTGGCTGCGATTACAGTATGAGTATGACACCTCTGTATTGAACCCATTGTGACTGCATTGGTTAACAACAGTTGTATTCCGCCCTATTCATCATGGCTTACTGCTCTCTGTGACAAGGAAGTTGTGTATGTTCACTCCTTCCGTAAGCAAACTAATTTAATACGTATTTCTATCAGCGATAGCACACCGACATACTGACAATTCACGTGAACTGTTGAAACGTTATATGCATTCGATACTTGTGCTTTAAAAACTAATTGTGAGCAAAATATTGTCTACTTTGCTGTACTGTTTCGTATGTAAATTTATCACTGCCAACAATTCAGCTCTTAGATTCTTACAAGATATTTTGTAAAGCGCGAAACCGCAAAATAATTCTAACAGCTTCGGAGCTCCAGCGTACTCTTTCATAAAAGAGAACTGATAATTCCACATGCATTACATTGGACTGCATTATCGTACTAAGTACCGTACAACAAATTGTAAATGGCAAACGCTGGTCGACGATAGACAGCTATTTCGCATTTAAACTCGTTTTTTACATTTATTCATGTGTTCGCGTAACCTTTTTATTAAAGGCAAATATATGATAACATTTTGAAGTGTAAACAAATACGGTGATTTTAGTAGTCTTGCAACGAATACACAGTTAATCTAAATTGGTTTCCCTTAATTATACTAAAACAACAAAAATGATTTATCTGGAAGCAAAATACTTTGATTAAACTGCAGTGCTCGTTACACGATACCAAACGACTATTAGTAGAAGCTTCTAAGCAAAGTCAACATTTGTTTCCATATGGTAATACTTTGTACATCCCATGACACATGTAGCTGCATACGCCCTGTGAAATTAATAGGATTGTAATATGCGATAGTGGAGAGTACCAAAATCAACACAAACAACCAACTTAAAATTGAATACGCGAGCTGTATGAACCGTCCGACAAAATGCATAGTTCATCACAGGCTTTTACAGTGGTCAGACAGTTCTGTAGTTACATCATGTACAAACTCTTTCACGAAGAGAAAACAATCAGAAATTGTGTGGTCATAATGTTTGCCAGCACGCTTGCGCGCGCAATAGTGCCACTTGTATCAACTGTAGAAACAGGCTAGCGATAAATTGTTATTGCAAAACATGGACAGTATACGCAAATTAGTCCTATATTTTAACACTAACTTCAGATAAATAAAGGAATTAACACAAATCTTACACACTGGTCTTGTACTTTTCGATGAGTGTAGCATTCAATGCAATGAGGCAATAGTGTTTATTTTTAGTGAAGAATACAATTTATAAGCTAATAATTTTTGTGTCAGGATCGTTTAAATTTGAACATTACTGCACATATTACAGTTTAGGTATCGGAAAATATATTGTTTTTTGTCAGTAATAAACCAACTTCTCTCTTTCCGTTAGCTTACTGATACAGATTGTCTGTGCCATCGGTGCCCTGACTGAGTCACTCGCTATCACACAAGGCAACATGCTGCTGTGTCTGTCCCATATTATAGGAATAATATGGGACAGAACGTTCCTCGCCTAAGAGAGGTACGTTTATTGTTAATTTACTGACCAATTTTCCTCTTTTTGTCACAGATTTCCTTTTGAAACTGACTCTACCAGGATCGTCAGAGTAGAACCTATGAACAGAGTAATAGAGGTAAACAGCCTAGGCTATTTTTGTATTTTTATTTTTATTTTTTTTTTTGTGAAAGTGTATGTTTGCTTTGCTCTCCTCCTAAAAACCATAATCTCTTATGAAATGATTTTTATATTTTATTTGTATTGACCTTTTTAAATGATATACGGTCCTCTTGACGTTTATAACTTACGTTCCTTTTTCGTTTCGGAATTTTTGCTGCTTTTACGACACAACCATCGAGTTTTAAGCGAGAGAACTGACTTTGATTCAGTGATGGAGCTTACGTAGGGCAGAGAACCTGTTTCAAGCGTGCAAAAAACTTTTATAAATAACCCAAAAATTTTATAAACTCAAAGTTTCAGGAGTCCCAAAGTTTTATAAATAACAAAATTCACATATTTTATGAAAGGTGTTATTAAATTTTTCATGTTAATTTTCGTAATTTAAAAGTACTAAACGCCTTCTATTAATAATAAGTAATTAATATATTAGTATACTAATAGTGTGTTATTAGTAATTTATGTTCGTAATAGTATTAATATATTAGTATTTCGCTAACAACCTTATTAGTAAGCCTTATTAGTAATTACTTAATAATCATTATCGTTACTGAAACATTTTTATGTAGAAACGCATTGCCATTTCTTTTAAGAATAGGATCAAAACAGTACACACCAAATATAAAATACATGCATTGATACTTTCAGTATTACCGCATCTATACTTTAAGTAGAGGTATACTTTCACACACTTTTTTATATTTGCTGTTACAATTTTATTGCCATGGTAATACAGACCGCAGTTTTGAGTAACCTAAGCTATAAGGAAGATAAGCTCATAACCTTATTGTTGGCCGTCGAAATTACAAAAGTGGTTCCAAAATAATGCTACACTTCACGATACGAAATTTACCAGGATTCTATCGATCCCACTTCAACTGGTGTCGCCCCGTTGGTTCTGCGAAAGCAAACCAATTCGGCAAAGATCAGGTTTCAGGGTCATTTAAAAACTGAATTTTGTCAGAACACGTCAAAATACTGAAAGCCCCAGAATTTATTAATGTAAACATTACCCGTTCTTTTTCTAAAAACGTGACTAAATTCGTAAGTGATTTACGGCAAAACAACGTGTACATTTTTGTTAGATACGTTGAATATGTGGTATTTTAGAAAAGATTAAGGCTTCTAAAGGTCTATTTGTATTCGCAGCGTTGTTAACAACGATAAATTTAGAATACTACAAAAGCGTCGTATTGTACGCTTATATGGCTCTCTTATAACATCATATTTCTTGGGCTTTTTAATGCTACAAGGTTAAGTTCTTCAATGATAAAATGACGATTGGTAGGTTTTTAACAATTGGTATTGTCGTGAGAATGCAGGCCAAAGTAGTTGTTCCCTCTGGTAGGGAGAACAAAACTCATTGTGAAGGAAACAAGAATATAATGACAAGTGAACCTATTAAGCTTCAGCTTGTACGTCTAAGAGAAAAATGAACTAACACACACAAACACATAGTCAGTACAGAGGTTTAATCCCACTATTTTATTCCAGTACAGTTGTAATAGTCATAGGCCGTAAAATCTCTCCCAGCGTGATACACATAACCGATCTTTAATACCAGACGAGTCAACAGTTTATTGCATATTCTCACATAGAAAATAACACTGCCCTAACAAGTTTTTTTTAAAAACAAAAATTAATGTTTCATTAATTATTGGTTAAGCAATTTATTACACATGGAAGTATAAAACACAAGAAATAAAAAGCTGTATTGTACATGACTGAATACTAATAAGGCATGTTCTATATTGGAGGAACCGGACAGCCGCGTTGCACCCTTCCGATATTCTCTACTCAGAGTGCGTTAGCCGGGGTTCACAGTCCAGGACGTTACAACTAGGACAGACAACAGTTCACTTGGTTCCTAGTTCCCACTCATTCTCTGGTGTAACTGGCCATTGAAAAAAATCATTGAAGGGTTTTCTACAGCAACTCTGTACGTTTCTCGTTACAAAGACTTTGACTCCAGTCCTCCACCCCATACAAAACAATAAAAAATACTCAAAATACACTTGGAAAGTGTATGTATGATTATAATTTATATTTATATTTTTTATTCATGCCTACAACACGCTTAAATACATAAATATAGGCTATTCTTACATACAATCTTAACTCAACATATAAACACGCGCGCGCGCGCGCGCGCGCGAAACTTAAAAATACTCTCTCAAGCTCTCACATATTACCAAAAACCCATCAGGAAAATTAGCACGATCGGGATCCGCAGTACAAGTAGGAGCAAAAGTAGCAAAAGCTTTAAAATGACAGACTTTGGTGTGTGGATTTCAACTCTTCTAATCGACTTGTATGCGACCGTTTCAAAATGTAAATAAGTTTATGTAACACTATTTTTGCCCATAACATAACAATGGTCCAGCACCGTGACTACTCTTCTGGGCGACAGCTCCAAACATGAGAATTTGATACTGTTTTTATTGTCTTCCACGGAGTACGACAAGAGCTGAATCGTAATATGATATAATTCAGTAATATACTCAAAATAATTTAAATTATTACGAAATATGAACGCATTAAAAACATTATCTCGTTCTAATTTCTAAATCTGAATGACAAAATTTTAAACTGTATCCTCGGTTACGCATGATGATGTTTAGCGCATTGTTAAATATTATAAAATATTATAACTTTTACCTGTAATTGTGTATTCTGTGAATAGAATGATGAAACACATAAAACGATGCACTGAAGCAGACGCGCGGGCGCACAAAACACACGCGCGTTTGCCAAAATGACAAATCATGTTATATGGTTTGTTCGCGGTTGCGTTTCGGGCAGTCACAACCTGAGCTCTGGCAGCCACAAAACTTGCAAAAACTGCCCTTTTTGTGTTTCTACGTAAATTATAGGTCAAAACTAGGTGAGGACCTAAAATATTCGTAAAATTAATTTGCGAAATTCTTGCAGAAACAAATTATGAGATCCAAATAATGTAAAAACGTCGTTTTTTCATTTTCTATGTGGAATCCATGTTTAATTTTGCTGGTATGTAAATTGTGTATAATAATGGTAAATAAGGTAGTTTTTTATGTAAATAAAGTAAGCTGATGCTGTTAGGTTAACATGCAAATCAAAATTACATATGAAAACCAATATTATAACGAAAAATTTGATCAATTGAAAATTTTAATAAATAAACTATGCTGAAAGCAAAAAAAAGGGTGTGTTTTAGAAATCGGGGAGGCATTTGAGACGCCAGAACCGTAGGCGGCAATAATTGAAAGAAAATTACTTGTTAAAAGCCTGTAGAGTAAAGCAATAAGTTAATAACGCCGGCGCTGGGGCTGACGAAAATAATGAATGTACTTTTATGTTAAGGCACGATTTGGGACACTACTGTCATAAAATGTATTATGTGCTCAGATAGTAAGGGTGTTTGCCAAACGTTGTAAACTTAAGTGCATATAACAATAGCGGCCGGTAGACAAGAGAGAGAGTTGTGCGAGAAAGATAGCTATAGACGCTAGTTTCTTTAAACACGTGGAGACGAGGAAAACGTTGGGCGAATCAGGAAAAGCGTCATACATTGCGCGGGAGGTTTCAGTTAAGCAGATTGGGTGAATTTGTATTTAGCGGTAGTTTGAACCTATAGGAACGTTTTGCTGTAGATCGTAAGTAAGAGAGACTCGAGGCAAGTATATATTGTGAACTTAGAGGGAAATAAGGGCAGTCTTCTTAATATCGGCGGAATTATACGAAGACTCGCGTACGTTGTTTTGCGTCAGTTATATATTTTAATAAATAACATAAAGAATAAGTAAATTTCTCAGAAGTAACAAAGTACGGTAACGCGATATTATTAATACTAAAGTTATAAATAAAGTTTCAATAAATCGTAATAAGTCAAAGAGTGGATGATCGGAGTTATAATAAACAATAAGAAATAATAATACATAAGAAGTTCTATTAATTCAATACGTAGCGGTAAATCGCGGAAGAAGGCGAAGGAGTTCGAAAGAAAGTTACGACGGTATCAATTAGTCGAGCCAAACGCGACGTGAACTGAGTTAAATGCACTTAAGTTATATTCAGTCATCTTTGTGTCCAGAGTGTAATTATACAACATAGTTATAGGTATAATCCATATGTCCGTGTAGTGCACCTGTGATAAAGTGAATTGTGCAGTTTTAACCAGGATTAACACACGACGACGGCTGCTGACGAATCACCGATCTACAACAGCTTCAGGACCACGCACTTTGGAAGGAATCTTACGCAAGTAAAGAATAATGAACATTTAATTCTATGTTTTTGATAAATATACATATGTTGTATTCAACATAGTGACTCAGTCTGTCATAAAGGACTCATTGCTAATTAATAATATTCAATTTGTACGATAAACAATTCAAGCCTTATAAAGAAAATTTTGTAATGTATAAATACAAATTGTTCATTAAAAAGTTGATTAACATACTTTAATTTGTGTTTATTATTACTGACGCCCTGAGGTAAATCAAGAGTCGGTACTCTGGAATAAGTACCATAAACTATTATATAAATTATTATATATCATATTTGATCAAAATAGTTTGTGATCTTATTTTTCACATGCCCGTAAACCAACATAATTTTCAAATAAATAATTTAACTCTTTTACAAAGGCCTATCTAGAAGTTTATTACATTCTGGCGCCCAACGTGGGGCACGATTGAGTCACTATTAAATAAATTATAAATTAAGAACAAAAAGAAGTTAAGACATAGTATTGTAGTGCCCAGTGCCAGGCCTCCCATGAGCAACTTCTGTTTTTATTATTTCTTTTTGTTTTCTTTATTTGAGACGCAGATGTTCGCCAAGACGCAATTCAATCAGTATACATGTCAAATCCAAGGCCTATCTACCCGGATACACGTGTGAGCATCTAGCGGTTAATTATCATATCATATCTGTCCTATCAGTTGTTGTCTGCCAAACCAGAGCCACAACACTCCCTTTTCGGACGAGCGTTAACGCCGCATCTGTCCATCACCTATCTTGATATTACGTCAACCGTCAAGTTTTGTAAACAACTTCAAGGGCGCACGTGGAGACATACTGCCCCAGATTTCAATAAATACCCGAGTCCCGACCGCAAAGAGGATCATTCGATCATTCGGTCATACGCTATACAGTCGCGGCCCGTGTACCGTACGCTCGTTTCAGCCAGAACACTTCTCTACTACAATGAGTTATCTTCTAATTGGTGAGTGAACTACTGTTCGCAGACTTATCGAATACTTGACTTAAGAAACATGTAAAATTCAAAGTCTTATTGAACTTAGAATCTTTTGATCTTAACGAACTTAGAATCTTTTTGAGAGTAAAACAGAGTCACTACTTGGTTATAATTAACTATTTGGTTATTAAAACTCAATCATTTGAATTAAAGTTCATTATGATTTACTAACTGTTGAAAGAAAACTCAATCATTTGAATTAGAGTTCATTATGATTTACTGACTATTCATTTGAACACGAGTTCATTTAGAAATGTTCTCGATATAAGCTGTAATAGCTAACTAGTTAAGAAGAATGTTAATAAACTTTAAGTGAAGAGCAATTAATTGAAGTTGATTTAAGACCTAGTACCACACCTCCACTCGCTATCCCGACATATTTTGGTGTCAGAAGTGGGATAGTACTTAATGCTTTAAGTTTGTATTGTACTTATTTAACTCTTTTACGGGGTTAGACGTACCCACTTTGTCATGGTAGTAAAACTTGCATGGGAGTCTTTGTTTGAAAATGATGTCGGATTGCAGAAATTTTTAAGTGATAAAAGAATTAGAGGCCGATTTATTGCTATCTTGGGATTAGTTAAATTTAATAGTATTCGTTTTAAAGAAGCTAGTTACATTTATCGGCATGGGCATCCTCTACAGCCACTCAGATCAAATAAATTTTATCTCAGTTTAAATGACTGGTTGCTGTCAATTAATAAAGAATTAATAGACAAAGAAAAATCTAAAGACGTAATTTTTATTTCACAGTCACACGACATCATTGTAGTAGCAAACCCCTATTTGTTACAAGTGGAGTTGTAAGTGGTACTAGTTATTGATTTGAATTTTCGCAATTTGTGTATTTATATATGGGTAGTAAAAAAACTAAAGTTAGTGACACGAACGACCAGTGTATGGAAGTGTTTAGACCTTTCGGTGCTAGCAGTAGTAGTGTGTCAAATGTCAATGTACGTCCTAGTTTAAGCCCAGAATTGTTTATGAAGGTAGGCACTAGAGTAGGTGTCATAACCGTTTATTACGAACACGCGACGCAAAATTTACCGTGTACAGTGCCTTCAATTGCGAAACCACAAACACATATTTATGACGAACCTAGAAAGTAATGACCAGCCAATCTGGAATTTACTACTTGCCAATAAGTGACCCTGATGTATTATTAGAGGGATGTGAAACTTTGTTGAAAAATTTATTGCAGAGAATTGTCGAAAACATATAAACGGGTTTAGTAATTATACTAATGAACCTAACGTTGTGAGAGTTAATATAATAAAAATTGAGATTGAATTTAAACGAATTTAATGAGTATTTGGGAATTTGTGTGTTCCATTGTATTAGGGATTATACTAGTGATAGTTTTTCTCTTTACTGTATTGTTTCACGTTGGTTACGAAAGCTTGTTGTATTGCTATGTAAACACAACCTTGTGGAAGTGACACTAGCAGCGTAACAATGACGGATAAATCTAAGACGACTGCCGCCTCTTCGGCTACACCCGTAGCTACGCCCATTGTTAAGGACTTGTCGTTAGTAAATTTAGTTGAGAATTATCGGGGGGATGGTCCAGTTTCGGCATTCTTCCGGCGAATTGACGACGCAGCCGCGTTAGGTAATTGGAGCGAGGACGACAAAATACGCATAGTCGCTATTAAGCTACGTGGTCCGGCCTCACTGTATTATAGTTCCAACCCAGACTTTCGAAAGCCAGATTTGCGGTATGAAGAGCTAGTAAACTTATTCCTTGACCGGTTTAAGATAAAGAAACTTGATCAATATAACTACACCGCATTGCAAAACGTTAGGCAGCGCGTGACGAGGGTGTTGAAGCTTTCGCTGACAGATGTCGGGTACTGGCCGAAAAGACCATTTTACAGGTAGATAACCCGAACGAACAACGCATACTCAATGCGGAGGGTGAACGGCGTATGCTAGCCGCTTTTATTAATGGCCTACATGGTGTACCAGGCCAAGTTAAATACAGATTACCCAACACACTGCAAGAGGCAATACAAATCGCCTTGACCGTCGCTGCCGCCGAAGCTGATAAGCATCGCTATGAGCGAGCATCGAATACTAATAACAATATATTTCTAACCGCGGTGACGTGTTACAAATGCCAGGGACAAGGCCACATAGCCAGGAACTGTCGCTCTCGTGATAATAAGGGAGATAGAACTCAGACGGAAACTCGCGATCGTGATAACCGAATAAATAAAAATGACAATAGGTCAGATAGGAAGTCCCAAGTAAAATGTTACTCATGTAACGAGTTTGGGCACTTTGCGCGTGAATGTCGCAAGAAACAGAAGTCCCCAAACGAAAAGAGTTCGGCGTGGGAAGGCACGCACTCGTCGAACTGGGAAACTCAGTAGTAATCAAGAATTGTTCCTGTAGCGAGACTCCATCGACTGACTTAGTTGTTCATATTACAGCACACAATCAGGTATGGAGGTTCATTATCGATACAGGATCCAGCGTTTCAATAATTAAGAGAGGGCTTAGTAGACGTGCCATACACGAAACTAGTTTAACGGCTCAGGGAATAACGGGGGAAAAGTTATCTATTATCGGTGAGCAAGACGTTGATATAAAAATTGGTAAAACGGCTTGTATGACAATTCGACATACATTCTTAGTAGTAAGCGGAGAATTTTTAGCCGCATATGATGGGATACTGGGACTAGATATTATGAAACGACTCAAAATTTCGCTGAATTTAGGAGAAGGATATTTGCAGTGCCAAAATAGGTGTTGTAAAGTTGAGTTAGGCCTTCGTGGAGATAATACAATCTTCACCGGAAAAACTCATGGGCTACAGACTGATCACCTGGGAACCTGTGAACACTTGCCAGCTCTGATAGCCCCTAAATCACAGCCTGTTTGGAGAGTAGTTAATTCTATCTCTCAGAGTCTGCCACCAATGAGTGAGTTTATCACTCGCGGTAGCTTAATCAGTCGCTCAGGTGACCGGATAGGTAAAACCTTACCTTCCACTGTCCTAGTAGAACCTCGTGAGCTCGACGTACAGGGCATATGCGTGGCTCGTGTTTTAAGTAAAGTAAATAGTCGCGACAAGAGTGTCGTAGTAAAAGTAGTAAATTGCAGCAAAGAAAGAGTAGAGCTGCAAAAAGGTATTTTGTTGGGGTTGGCGGAAGAGTACCCGCAACCTAGAGACGATGTCTCGGCCACCGCTAGTGCTGCAGGTGAGCATACAGATGAAAACAGAGAAAATATAGAACATAGAAAAAGTGTTAATATTGCGCGCGTAAGTGTTGACTGCTTGGAGCCAGTCATACGTAAGAAATTGAGTCATTTGAGTAAAATAGATTTTGATGTATTGTATCCTGTGTTAATGAAATATGCGAAATTATTTGGGGAAGATACAGGGAATAAAGGATGTTTAACTGGAGTAAAACATCGAATATACACTGGAGATCAGCCTCCGATTAAGAAAAAGCCGTACCGATTACCTGAAGCCTTGAAGTCAACTGTGCAAGAGCAGATAGACGATATGTTGAGAAAGAACATCATATCACCATCTGACTCTCCGTATAATTTTCCTGTTGTAGTAGTACCTAAGAAGGTAGGTTCCGATGGAATTCTTAAACATAGATTTTGTGTAGATTATCGAGCTCTCAACGCCGTAACGAAGGGCGATGCGTATCCTATACCGAATATAACGGAAACATTAGACTGTTTAGGTAAAAGTAAATATTTCACAACCATTGACTTAGCGAGTGGATACCACCAAGTACAGATGCATGACGATGATAAAGAGAAAACAGCCTTTTCAATTCCTGGTTACCATTTTGAGTTCAACCGTATGCCGTTTGGTTTGAACAATGCACCCGCCACTTTTCAACGCTTGATGGACAGCGTGCTAACAGGAATTACCGGGATAAAAGCATTAGTATACCTTGACGATATTATTGTGTTCAGCCCGAATATAGTCAGTCATGCGACCCGACTCGAGAAAGTATTTGATGGACTAGAAAAAGCCAATCTGTACATGCAAATAAGCAAATGCGATTTTGGCGAAGAAAAAGTAGAATATTTGGGACACATTGTAACAAGTGAGGGAGTAAAACCGGATCCCAAGAAAATATCAGCCGTAAAGGGTTACCCCGAACCGCAAACTGTGCGTGACGTTAGAGCATTTCTGGGATTAGTAAGCTACTATCGTAGGTTCATTCCAAATTTTGCCGCTCTTGCAAAACCACTAACCGAACTAACTAAACAATCAGTAGAGTTCAAGTGGACCGAAGCTCAGAAAACAGCATTCACTACGCTAAAGCAAGCATTACAAACCGAACCGATTCTCCGATATCCTGATTACTCTTTGGAATTTCGATTAGCAACCGATGCTTCAGCTACCGCCGTAGGTGCAGTCTTATCTCAGGTGCAAGATGGTCACGAACATCCTGTCGCATACGCAAGTCGTTAGCTAAGTAAAGCAGAAAGAAATTATTCTCTAACTGAGAGAGAACTTCTAGCCTTAGTTTGGGCCACTAAATACTTTAGATGTTATTTGTACGGACGAAAATTTATCGCTATAACAGATCATGCCGCCTTCAGATGGATGCTTAGTTTAAAAGATCCTTCTTCTCGACTAACTAGATGGGCATTACGACTGTCCGAGTTCGAGTACGAAGTCCAGCATAAACCTGGTAAAAAGCATAGTAATTGTGATGCACTAAGCAGACACGTAAACAAAGTAACGTTTCCCTACCTTTCGCGAGAAGTAATATTGAACGAACAACAGAATGACCACTTCTGTACCAACGTTGTAAACAGAGGAACGAATAAAGAAAGTATTGACGAACCATACTTTAAAGACGTCGACGGTCTAATCTACAGACGTACCTCCAGCAGTAATCAATTAGTAATACCAAAAACACTAGTTAACCGAGTAATAGAACAGCACCACGATACCCCTTTCTCTGGACACCAAGGAATTAAAAGAACTCTAGCTATACTACAAGAAAGATATTATTGGCCTACAATAAAGACCGATGTGCACGACTATATAACTAATTGTTTGGCATGCAATCAACGAAAAACTACAGACTACAAAGTCGCTCCAATGGGTATTATTAAACCAGCTGAAAAACCGTTTGCACTTGTGTCACTCGATATAGTAGGGCCGTTACCAACAACGAAAAACGGAAACAAATATCTTCTAACCTTCATTGACTATTTAACACGATATTGTGAAGCTTTTGGTATACCCGATCAAACCAGTGAAACAGTAGCCAAAGTATTTGTAAAAGGTATTATTACTAGACACGGAGTACCCAAGAAATTATTAACTGACCAAGGTCGAAACTTTGTATCAACCTTATTCAAGGAAACATGTAGATTGTTAAAAATTAAGAAAATTCAAACGCAAATAAACTAAAAGAAGCCCGAGAAATTGCCATAAAAACAACACAAAACGCAAGAGAAGTGAACAAACAGCGATATGATAAGAAGAGTAAAACAATTAGCTACGAAGTGGGCGATAAAGTGTTTATCTTTAATCCAGCAGTTAAGAAAACTCCCAAGAGAAAATTTGGCAAACCATGGTCAGGACCATACGAAATTGCTGAAAAGATAAATGAACTTAATTATAAAATTTATTTGGACAAAAATACAACTGCTGTGATACATGTAAACCGGTTGAAGAAAGCCACGACAAGCGGTAAACACCCAAAATCAACAAGACGGAAACCACAACAGAGCGCTGATACGCCAAACGACCCACACGCGGAAGTACCGCCTATCGGTATAACCGGCCTTGAAAACGAGTCAAACTGCGAAGATGAATTAATTATCCCAGTAACTGGCCGACAGATACCAATCACAGTGGAGTCAATAGATACCGACGCACAAGCCGCTGACAATGAAGATGATACCATAGTCAGTGAGCACGCTAGAGATTCAGATTATGAACCTGATGTAACTCTTTCACCAGATCCACCAGGAAACGCCGACGCGCCAGCGTACAATTTACGTCCGCGACAGAGAGACATGTAAAACTTGTATAATGTTGTTCATACATAATGTACATATGCAAATGATTCAACCGCTGATACATTATTATTGTTTCGTTTACAGCTTTGGCATGGCATGCGGCAATAATAACCCTTTTTATGGGAAAATGCGCATTACACGAAATAATGAAAATAAACAAGGGAATTGTCTTCATTAAGGAAAGCGATCTGATAGTAAGTGATGACAAATGGACTTTAATAATCACTGCCAGTTTCGAAAAATACGATACCGCTTTACAACAGATGGATAAATTGAATGACCATTTTGAAACATACAAGAACGATACCGTTATAAGTAGAATTGTTCCGTGGGCTGAATTAGTCAGATTCCGAGAAATAACCAGCAGTATAAGAGAGAAATTAAGTAACTTTGAACTTCTTATGCCACATACCAAACGAAACAAGAGAGGTGCTATAAATATAATCGGCTCAGGTATGAAGATGTTGTTCGGCACGATGGACAATAACGACCTCGAAGAGATAACAAAGAAACTGGAACACTTGGACAAAACCCAGGAGAACGTCATCCACAACAGCCAACTACTATTCTCATACATAAAGGATCTAAGACAAGATGTCCAAGAGAACACGCAAGCTATCATACTCACCGCCGAAATAGCAAAACAAGCCTTGTTAAACGTGACTATAGTGAACGCTACATTGTGGGGAGAAATAGACCAACTAAAAAATGAGATTAAATATTCGAATAAATTATCATCCTTATTTA
Source organism: Magicicada septendecula (assembly GCA_034769895.1). Classification (NCBI taxonomy): domain Eukaryota; kingdom Metazoa; phylum Arthropoda; class Insecta; order Hemiptera; family Cicadidae; genus Magicicada; species Magicicada septendecula. The sequence goes on from CM068367.1 coordinate 355,221,139, forward strand.
GAGAAATAGAGTTATCTATAAATACTATAGAAAGAGAGATACCCCGACTCAACTTGCTTTAGATACTACTTCTAAAACCCGTCTTAGTTCAATCTTTGTAAAACCGCATGAATTAGCTAAAATCTTACAAGGAGTAAATTCCGAATTACCAGCTGGATCAACCCTTTTGGCAGGAACAAATGTTAATGATATGTACGTATACTACCAGATTGCGAGAGTTCATGCAGTAGCTATCAAAAACACAATTAAGCTAATAGTAGACATTCCACTAAAAGCTGAAAATAGATACTTTGAGCTATACAATGTAAAACAGTTACCATATTATGAAAAACTATGGCAAAAGTTTGTAAAACTAAGTACTGACTCTGATTATTTAATTTTATCAAAAGATCGTCAAATTTATGGTCTGCCAACAGTACACCACCTATTGCAATGTGAAAGTACTCAGTATTTTAAAGTATGTCCTGCAGATTACCCACTCTACAGGAGTAGTAACACTTCGTGTGTGTACTCGCTGTTCTTCGCCGAGACGGAGAAGATCATCTCACACTGTACGAGACAAGTACTACACGGTGCCAGTGTTCTACAGAGATCCTTCTGAGAACCTGTGGATATACAGTCTTCCGCAGCCTACCAGAGTCACCTGGAACTGTCCAGCCAACAACACTGTGAGAACGGAGGTCATCGAAGGTACCGGTATACTAAATAATACCAAGCATTGTCACCTTCATGCCGATTCCTTTGAGCTATTTCCTTATACTCATGGACGGACTAAAACGACCTTGGAACCCGAACATGTCGTCATACCCGACTTCCCAACAATCCTCACTGACCGAGAACAAACGGTCTTCCAAACATATAACCAAACCAACCAATTCAAGGACTTAGAGGCAGTAATGACGACGCTGCGTCAGCGCAAGACAGATCAAGTAACTGTAGACCTCATAGCTGCAGAACTGGAACGACTCGGGGCGGAGAGACTACAACATGAGACTGTCAGACTCCAGTGGTTCGTACTTGGAACCATCGGACTAATCACGTGTTTCACCATAATACTGGTGATATGGCAACGCGCCATCATATGCAAGCAACTCATCAGGCTGACCCGGCGGTGCTGCTTAATCCCACCTGAGGAGGATTTTCGAGGAGAGTACCGGCCGACGCCAGCGCAACCAGAGAAGGAACAGACCCTCGAGGAGGTGTCGACCCCTCGTGTCTACATTCGTCGCACGGTGCCCAGTGCAGTGCACGACTAACCAGATAGTAACAGTGGCCTAGAAAGACCCTCAGTAACGCACTATTGTGTGTATAAAGTGTTTAATTGAGTAATAAACCCAAGGGCTCACACCTGGTGAGTACGTGGATGGCAACCACGGGTTCCCTAGCTGTGTCTGATATTTCTTCTTAGTAGGTTTTTTGTCAGATACTAAAAGTAGCAATCAGCAAAATTCAAAATTTAAATAATTTAAATTAACAGTAAATGTAACCTGACAACACAAGACAAAGAGTATAAATGTATAAGTAAATGTATAAATGTATAAGTAAACAATGTAACAATGTAGTAAATAACAAAACACACAGACAGTGGATATGGGGAAAAGAGAGAGACAAAACACTCAGTGAGGTGTAAAATTAAGATATAAAATTAAATGTAAAAATGCATATATATACACATACAAAAGGTGCCACAGCCAAAAGTGACAAAGACAGAAAAAAGTGACATAATTATAAGGTAGTGCTAGAGGGGCAACGTAGATTAAGGATATCGATGAGACGAGCTCACCCATACGCTGACGGTGTGGTTGGAAGAAAGTACTCAGCTGACAGGCCACCGGCTGATGACCTGTTATCTTACCGCAATAACCGGTGTTATCTATGAGCGAGGCCATCTCATTCATTCATTATTCAATACTATATTACGACATCGTATTATTGTTCGCTTAACCGCATTAAGAAGAGCTTGTTAGCCATTCACCAAGTGTAATGTTTTTATTTTATGAGTTTATGAATTTATCGATGTATTAAATTACTTATGTTCTATTTGATATAGATTAAGTATGTTTTATTATATGTATTGTAATGTATTACATGCGTAATGAACCAATGATGATGATGTACTATGTTTACGATTATGATAATTATTATAGTTACCATGAATAATACTATGATGAGTTATTACTATATAATTATTGGTATATGGATAATATGGAATAATATCATGTTAATATATATGATGATAGTAGGCTTAAATGAATATTACCATGCTTTAACATTAACAAGGTGTTAATGTATTAATATATTTTGCAATTAACCACATATATGCTTGGAGATAAAGAAAAAACGCTCTGAACTAAAGAGAATTGTAAACATACCAAGAGAAGACTCTGAGGTCCTTAGTAAAAGAGCCAAGTACGGAAGTACTTACCTCTTTTTTAAAGGGAGGGGTGATGTAGTGCCCAGTGCCCAGGCCTCCCATGAGCAACTTCTGTTTTTATTATTTCTTTTTGTTTTCTTTATTTGAGACGCAGATGTTCGCCAAGACGCAATTCAATCACTATACATGTCAAATCCAAGGCCTATCTACCCGGATACACGTGTGAGCATCTAGCGGTTAATTATCATATCATATCTGTCCTATCAGTTTTTGTCTGCCAAACCAGAGCCACAACACTTCCTTTTCGGACGAGCGTTAACGCCGCATCTGTCCATCACCTATATTGATATTACGTCAACCATCAAGTTTTGTAAACAACTTCAAGGGCGCACGTGGAGACATACTGCCCCAGATTTCAATAAATACCCGAGTCCCGACCGCAAAGAGGATCATTCGATCATTCGGTCATTCGCTATACAGTCGCGGCCCGTGTACCGTACGCTCGTTGCAGCCAGAACACTTCTCTACTACAATGAGTTATCTTCTAATTGGTGAGTGAACTACTGTTCGCAGACTTATCGAATACTTGACTTAAGAAACATGTAAAATTCAAAGTCTTATTGAACTTAGAATCTTTTGATCTTAACGAACTTAGAATCTTTTTGAGAGTAAAACAGAGTCACTACTTAGTTATGATTTACTATTTGGTTATTAAAACTCAATCATTTGAATTAAAGTTCATTATGATTTACTAACTGTTGAAAGAAAACTCAATCATTTGAATTAGAGTTCATTATGATTTACTGACTATTCATTTGAACACGAGTTCATTTAGAAATGTTCTCGATAGAAGCTGTAATAGCTAACTAGTTAAGAAGAATGTTAATAAACTTTAAGTGAAGAGCAATTAATTGAAGTTGATTTAAGACCTAGTACCACACCTCCACTCGCTATCCCGACAGTATAAAACATAGTTTATGATTTTATGATTACGCGAAGTAGGAGTAGGAGAAACAAGGACATACAAAACAACGTTCATAACCTATACAACAAAATGAGCACAAACACAAATACCCAAAACAACGCTATGGAATTCGAAAGAACTAATCAATTAGGCGATCCAGACAAACTCGCAGACATTTCAGAGGAGGATCAAGCGTCAGGGACGCGGGGACTAAACGGACAGAATGATGAAAACGCGAAAACACAACAATTTACACCAACAGTAGTAACAGAAATTCAAGATCGACCGAGAAGTCAGACACCACTAGAGACAGACAAAAACACCGATATCTACACAATACTACAACAACTACTGAAACAATCAGAACAAACAGAAAAACGACTGACACTTCAAATACAACAAGTACAAGAACAATCAGAAAAAACAGAAAAACGACTGGCATTTCAAGTATAAGAAGAATCGAGAAATACAAAAGAACAAATCTTACAACAAATTGCTGAACATGCGAAAAAACAGACGAACTGTTAGAACAACATGAGGTAAGATTAGAACAAGCATTACAACAAATGAACGAACAAATCCAAAAACAACATATAGAAATAAGAAACGAAGTCGCCATGCAAATAGAACAAGAAAGAACAAACAACAAAAAACTGTTCCAAGACTGCCAAGTAGAGACGAACCAAAAAATACAAGACAATACCGACAAAATTACTGAACTTAGTACAAATACTAAACAGCAATTCGTAGAATTGGACGAACGGTATAGTAATAACATTCAGGTTATAAACAAAAGATGCGAAAATAACACAGCAGCAATTCAAGAATTACGAGCCGAAAAGATGGAAGAAGTGAAGAAAGTGTCGGAAGAAACTGGCCTACAAATACGAAAAATACAACGAGAATTTAGTAATAAATTAGCATCAATTAATAACCAACCATGCAACCATAACATTACTAACGAACAATTAAAAAATATCAAATACAATGGGACTGGAGACTTCCCTATGGAGTTTATGAAGATGATGGAGGATGTATACCCTGGAACACTACCAAGATAACGGCAACGTCGCATGGATCGGAAGGCACCTAGAAGGAGAGGCCGCAGTGTGGTGGAGATTGATCAAGAATAGCGTAACCAACTTCGCAGAGTTCAAAGAAGCATTCACGAACAAATACTGGAGTGATATGGTTCAAGAAAAGGTAAGAAACGAGCTCGAGTTTGGACGTTATCAGATGGAGAGTGGTATGAACATGATACAATACCTAGAACGAAAATTATTAGAGAACAGACAACTAATTCCACCGATACCTGATCAATACCTAATCAGAAAAATTGCTAAACATTATTCTCAAGGGGTACAGATCGCCATTATTACTCGTGGGGTTACGACGATTAATGAATTCGAACAAGTACTGCCAGAATTTATGGATTTGAGGAGTGAAACAAGGACAATGACTCGGACACATTATGACACTCGACGTGAACATAAGCCATGGGTGAGAGATGAAGAGGAGAGTGGACGAAGGATGGAACAAGGACGGGCCCATGACAATGAAAACCGGTCGAATACACAACACTACAATAGACGACCAAATAAGTTTAGAAATGAACCAGAGCCGATCCCTTCGACTAGCGGTAACCAACATAACAAAAGCGGCACTGCAATGTCAACAAAACAAGGACAGCATGGTACAGATGACGTAGATTTAAGCACTATTAAAAAGTATATTAATACCGTTGCTCTAGATTTAGAAGACGATGCCTTAGATAATGATGATATAAGTGTAGAGTATTGTATAAACAAATGCCCGGAGATCAGAATATCGTTAAATGAAATGCCCCTATACGGCTTGATTGACACGGGAAGCCAAGTAAATGCGATATCTGAGAAATGGTTTAAAAATAAGAAGAATAAATTGGGAAATGTAGAAAACTTAAGGCTATCAAATACTGTCATCAAAGGAGCAACTGGACAGAGATCAAAAAGGGTGACGCAGCAGGTTTTGTTAACGACCAATATCGGCGATGTGGAAATGGACGGCGTATTCCTCGTGGTACCAGAACTAGTAACGGACTGTATAATAGGTATATGGTTACTAGAAGAATATGGGTGTATTATCGATTTCCGCAACCAATAAGTAACAATTCCAGAAAAGGGGAACCAGAAGGAAGTCACGGCAGAGATATTCATGGCAGAGGTATTCAACGTAGCAGTCGTGTATGAGGGAGCAGATAATGAAGCAATGGAGGAAGGAACCTAAAATGTACACACACACACACACACACACACACACACACAAATTGAAGAACAAGATGTAATAGCACACATCCGTATATTAATGTAGTAGTAATAAGTAGCAAATTAGATGTAAGGAAAGTCAATGTAATAACGTATAATGAAAGTTAGTTATGTAAGAAATTACGAATGTTTAGAAAAATAAGTAAATACGAAATGTCACAAAATGTTTAGAAAGGGAAATTGTTGTATGTAACAGATGTTATTGAAAGGGAAAGTAGACCACCCACATTTAAAGAGTAGTTTGACAAGTCAGGCAGAGAGGGACGGATAGTTTGTTTGTAAACAAGTCATAAAACCAGACCAACCCTAAATGTCTAGTATTCAGTAATAACGGAGTAGTGTTGTAATAAAATACTCACCCAATTAGAATAAGAAATTTAAAGCGATTAATTAAATTGAATACATTGTTAATTTTAATTATATTGAATGAATATCTTAATTATGTCAAATTAATAGAATATATGAACAAAGTACTTATAATTATAATAATTTTAGGGACGCATCAATAGAACTAGTTTACAATTTTGAAAAAAATTTAACGTTACTTCTATGGGAGGACTTATATAACGAAAATTTTGATGAATTGATAATGTAAAATCAATATTGATAATTTTGAGATCCAAATAATGTAAAAACGTCGTTTTTTCATTTTCTATGTGGAATCCATGTTTAATTTTGCTGGTATGTAAATTGTGTATAATAATGGTAAATAAGGTAGTTTTTTATGTAAATAAAGTAAACTGATGCTGTTAGGTTAACATGCAAATCAAAATTACATATGAAAACCAATATTATAACGAAAAATTTGATCAATTGATAATTTTAATAAATAAACTATGCTGAAAGCAAAAAAAAGGGTGTGTTTTAGAAATCGGGGAGGCATTTGAGACGCCAGAACCTTAGGCGGCAATAATTGAAAGAAAATTACTTGTTAAAAGCCTGTAGAATAAAGCAATAAGTTAATAACGCCGGCGCTGGGGCTGACGAAAATAATGAATGTACTTTTATGTTAAGGCACGATTTGGGACACTACTGTCATAAAATGTATTATGTGCTCAGATAGTAAGGGTGTTTGCCAAACGTTGTAAACTTAAGTGCATATAACAATAGCGGCCGGTAGACAAGAGAGAGAGTTGTGCGAGAAAGATAGCGATATACGCTAGTTTCTTTAAACACGTGGAGACGGGGAAAACGTTTGGCGAATCAGAAAAAGCGTCGTACATTGCGCGGGAGGTTTCAGTTAAGCAGATTGGGTGAATTTGTATTTAGCGGTAGTTTGAACCTATAGGAACGTTTTGCTGTAGATCGTAAGTAAGAGAGACTCGAGGCAAGTATATATTGTGAACTTAGAGGGAAATAAGGGCAGTCTTCTTAATATCGGCGGAATTATACGAAGAGACTCGCGTACGTTGTTTTGCGTCAGTTATATATTTTAATAAATAAAATAAAGAATAAGTAAATTTCTCAGAAGTAACAAAGTACGGTAACGCGATATTATTAATACTAAAGTTATAAATAAAGTTTCAATAAATCGTAATAAGTCAAAGAGTGGATGATCGGAGTTATAATAATCAATAAGAAATAATAATACATACGAAGTTCTATTAATTCAATACGTAGCGGTAAATCGCGGAAGAAGGCGAAGGAGTTCGAAAGAAAGTTACGACGGTATCAATTAGTCGAGCCAAACGCGACGTGAACTGAGTTAAATGCACTTAAGTTATATTCAGTCATCTTTGTGTCCAGAGTGTAATTATACAACATAGTTATAGGTATAATCCATATGTCCGTGTAGTGCACCTGTGATAAAGTGAATTGTGCAGTTTTAACCAGGATTAACACACGACGACGGCTGCTGACGAATCACCGATCTACAACAGCTTCAGGACCACGCACTTTGGAAGGAATCTTACGCAAGTAAAGAATAATGAACATTTAATTCTATGTTTTTGATAAATATACATATGTTGTATTCAACATAGTGACTCAGTCTGTCATAAAGGACTCATTGCTAATTAATAATATTCAATTTGTACGATAAACAATTCAAGCCTTATAAAGAAAATTTTGTAATGTATAAATACAAATTGTTCATTAAAAAGTTGATTAACATACTTTAATTTGTGTTTATTATTACTGACGCCCTGAGGTAAATCAAGAGTCGGTACACTGGAGTAAGTACCATAAACTATTATATAAATTATTATATATCATATTTGATCAAGATAGTTTGTGATCTTATTTTTCACATGCTCGTAGGCCAACATAATTTTCAAATAAATAATTTAACTCTTTTACAAAGGCCTATCTAGAAGTGTGTTACAATATGCCTTTAAAATAATACTCGCTTTTTGTGACATCCACGTTAAGAGCAGCCCAGTCGAAGCTAGGCGGGGTAGCCCCTTGCATATTACTATACATATCTCCTTTTTTGAGTCAAAACTCATTTTCCACTAATACTAGGTTGTTGTGCAGATCACGGAAAAGCAACCAACTCGTTTCTAAAACATTTTTGTATCTTTCTTGTGTTATAACCTATATAAGATATGGATCCCTTATACTCCTTCTTTTCTCTTATAAAATATAATATAGAGGTAGCGGTTAAAAAATCGAAAACCGTGTTTGATATCATAAAAACTACGAATTTTGAAGAAGAAGACATATTGAAGAAAAGTGGAGTATATTATGCTCAGTCGTGGGGAATGTGAAAAAGTGTATCTGGGCGAAACGGGTCGTCAATTTTGCCAGAGATTTAAACATCATAGGAGGGGTGAAGGAGAGTTAACGACGAATTCATTATACGCTAGGCATTTTATAGAAGAAGGACATAAATTCATAGACCCAGTCGTAAATTATAAGATAATAAAAGTGATGAGTAAAGAAAGAGAAAGGAAATTAAAGGAAGAAGTTAAAATATTGAAAATAAGAAATAAAGATGAAAAACGACTAATGAATATAAAAACCACATTTGAAAATGAAGAAATATTTAGCAGCGCATTAGACAACAAAAAAGAGTAAGTTAACGTAAATTGTAACGGCTACAAAATTGGTAATGTAAGACAACCCACTATGGGTGGAGCTAAGTAAGACGTTACTTCGTCAGGGGGCGGGGCGAGATAGGTCCGGTAAAACGGTATATAAGAAGTGAACGGTTTCATATTTCTCTGTTGGTAAATAACCTGAAGATGGCTTGACTGCCGAAAGCGCTCGTCAATACCAAAGACAACATAGTGGTTTGTATAAAATTACTAAAGTCAGCTGCATGGAACTAGTATCGTCAAGGTCACACCGCTTACTTACAGCGTTGCCACTAAGCAACAGTTTCCCTTTCTTCCGAAAAATGCTACACTAGTAAGTAAGCCTACTTAATGTAAAGAATATAACAAAGTGAGAAAGTTTGTAATACATGCATTAGAGTACATTGTTACATTGTCAATAATTCTTAATAATAATTACATCACAATTAATATATTGTTAATAATTAATTAACAATTAATTTCCGTATCTTATACATAACATTCAATTCGACGCGTCAGCTATAGTTTGTTTGAACGAATTTTATACGCATCCTGTGTCTTAAGCTTGCCCCATTTAATTATTGAAGACACCGCACTATTCGTGACTCAGAAAAATATTCTATTTTTATTTCCTGCGCTGCTTATTAATAATTAAGTAAAAAAATTAGAACTATACTATAAGATGTTACATGCACAAGTAGCATAAAAATAATGGTATGTATAAACGTGAAACGAATTGGATTTCTTAAGAAAATAAGGATAATTTTATAAACAACAAATACAAATGTCTCATGAAATAAATTTAAAATTCCTTATTTATTTATATATATATATATATATATTTTTTTTAACTTAAATCTTTAAATATAGAATTTAAATTTATAATTCTATATTTTATGCATTGTCCTTACTAATTTTATAATTAAAATTTTCCTTATTTTATGAACTATAGAATTCCTTATGACTATTATAAATAAGCAGTATGTTGAAAAACTCACCTTAAATAGGGTTAGTCACACAATTATCACTTTGCAAAGTGATAGCACAGAGCACATTCATAACACTCCTGAAGAAAACACGCACACACGGTTTTTTATGTTTCAATAAAAATAGAAAATACTACGCTTCGCTATAGACACGTTTACCACCTATATACACTTTTTAACACTCCTGCAGTATTCGTCTTCGGATTCACTGGACTCAGGTTCGCTGTCACTACTCACACGTAAGTGTATGATGAAGGGCTCCACTGTGGTGTCTCTCGTGCACTGCTTTGAGTAATCGGCTTCTTGTAGTGCCTCCGCATGTCTTACGCACTTCTCCCAGTCTTCCTGAGTTATCCTGTCCAAAGCTTCGTGTGCAAGTTGTTCAATATCGGCCAATCTGAAAGTCGTATTCTTGTTTGCAACATACCGTTTAACTTGGGCCCATATCAGCTCGATCGGATTATACTGACAATGATATGGTGGCAGGCGCACTACTGTATGTCCCATTTCATTTGCCAGTTGATCCAATTCGTACGTCTTCTTGGCCGTTCGGATCTCTTCTTTAGAAAGAAGTTCATCCCTGGTTTCAGCTGTGGAAAATGAAATTCTCTTCTTACGCAGCCACTCCATGATATCCGCTTTACGCCAGTTTGAACATGGTGGTTTATCTATTTGTACAGAATGATAGCTGGCATTATCCATCACGATGACAGAGCCTTCTTCCAAGGAGCGCAACATACCAACAAACCAGATCTTAAAAACTTCAGCATTCATTTCTGTGTGGTAGTCAGATGCAGCTGAATGCTTACTGCCACGAAAGACAAGTTTGGCACCTGCTATGAAACCTGTACTTGCGGATCCAGCATGTGCAATAATCAGCCGGCCACCTCTACCAGTAGGTACTTTCAGCCCACCGTTCCCTCTGGAGTCTTGCCAGATGTATTTATTCGTATGATTCTGTGATATCCAGGTTTCATCCAAATAAATTATAGGCCTGTTGTCCTCCGTACGATGTATATGCATGGTTCTCAAAAACTTCGCTCTCAAGGCAGCAATGTCTCTGCGCTCCATTAAAAATTTTCGTCCATCGTTGCACTTCTTAAATTTAAAACCAAGCAATTTCAGAAGGCGAAGTACGGAGGCTTCTGAACCAGAATAATTGATTTTCTGACAGAGATCAGCTCGAATTTTGCTTGCAGTGGGGTATTCCCCTCGGTCGTAATATTCTAGTACGGTCCTGCGGACTATTTGTTTATTAAAATCGTCCAGTTCAGTGTTTTTGTGTTCCCGTTTATACCCTTTCCTTGGAGAACTGAACACAACACTCACGCCTTGATCATCTGCCGAAGCAACGGTATTGCTAATACGTTGCACCGACTGTTCAGAAATGCCACAAGCTTCCGCTGTCAATTTTCGAACTTGTGCAAAGTTTATGTTCCTCCTGGCTTCTTTATTATACGCAAGATTTTTAAAAAACTTGTAAACGTTTGCTATGATGACTTTACTTTGTTTTCTAATGTCCTCTCGGCCCGCACGTACACCACCGCTGCTTGTACTCGAACTAAATGTAGGATACTGTTCCTCAATATCACTCATAATAAATACAAATTATTGAAATAAACTAATACACACACTGTCTACAATAAAGACGTCAACCGTTCACATGAAACGCACAAAATGTCTGTCAACAATACTAAGGACGATAAATATTTTGGATGTTTGTTGCTAATTCGTCTCTTCCTCACCTCGTCCACCCAACCTACTTGGAATGGGGTACTGTAACTGAAATGGGATTGGCTTTTGTCACAACAGCGACAATTTTGTTTACAGAAATTGCTCAGTCCTATTTATCTTTGTGCAACGGAAGAAAGGTAGTAGCGCGGGCAGTAAACATACACATTTTTGAGGGGATTGTAAAATGACAAAGGCATTCATAAAAGTGTCAGACAGCAATATTTACCGAAAAGACATGCCGACAGGGTATACGCAATGTGCATACCAAATGTGTACATATACCTAACAGAACTTCCGAACCATATGGCTTAGGAATGACCGTGTAGAGAACAAAAACAGATTCATTTACAAAAGGGAAAAGACCGTGAGTATGAAAAAATTAAAGCGACAACAGCAGGCAAGGTCAGCGTTCTCAGACAACTGTCAGTCTGTAGGATAACCGCCCATGAAGAAAACAGTAAAACTTTAATAAGTAAGTGCACTGTACGGAAATCACAAAATAACTGACCTAATGGTACTTCGTAAAGTTAGGGTGTGTATTGCTAAAAGGTTTAGATTCTAACATAAGAAAAACCAGCGCAGTATAAATAGTAGTTTCAGAGAACTGCAAATCGTAACAAAAAAAAAGCCAAAGAAACAGAAGAAACGCAAAGATAGAAATTCTGTAGATATTTACGCGACAACAAAAAATATGTTGCCGACTCACACAAATTTTTAGAGCTCAAATACTGGCGCCCAGAATTTAACTGAGTAGTGTTACCCACAACTAATTATTCCTGATAAAACAAATTCATTTACGCGATACGCATAAATAAATTTGAAACGAAGAATATAATGTGGATGTATGAAATTTGTTTTCGTAACACTGCTAAAACGCTACACACTGTACTAGCCGGCAACAACGCTGGGCGAGGGGCGTGGAGGTGACAGGGAGAAGCAGTGAAAGTGAGTGACCTTGACGATACTACTTCCATGCAGCTGACTCTAGTAGAAATGTTTTTAAGTTTACAGTCAAGGCCTTTTTTCTGTATCTTTTGTCATCTTCTGTGACAACGTTTTGACAAAATTTTGGTTCAAAATTCTAGTTTATATACTAGTTAGTTAAAAAAAGGTAGTAGTATATATTTTAGAGTACTCAGAAAACCGAAAATACCAAATACAAAGAAATGGCCGACTTTTCGTCTCCCTTTCATTCACACCCATCCTCCACAATGTACCACTTCACAAGAAGGCCAAACTTTGAAATTAAGAATTGTAATATTCATCACTGTTATGATGTTTTGATAATGTTAGTTACAAATTAAAGTAATATGTTTAACAGTTTAATTTTAGTTTAAATCTAAGGTAAATACAACATAATACAATACAATGTATATATAATTTAGAGTGTGTAATAGCTAATTTTTGTGATATCAGTTTTGTGATAAAACACGCTTTATATTGATGCGTATATTAAATCATACGACAAGAATAATCCCCATCACCTCTTCTGAGTACGACAAGCGATGCGCAGACTGGATGCGTACAGACTTGGTTCGTGTGAAGGTTCTAACAATTTGATATAGAAAAAAAATAAAAACGTTTAATCTATATACTTTTTACTAATAAAAAAAATTTGTAGTAGGCCTACTTGATAAAAATTGTTGTTAAGTCTTTCAACAGGGCCTTTTTACTGCCAATCACAGCTTCTAAGGACGATTCCAGATTCCATTCAACGAAATGTCAAGCCACAGAAAATTAAGATGGAAACAGTCCGTATTGAGAAATTAACCGTTAGTAATAACCCATCGCTTAGACGTTTTAAAGAGTGATAAAAATTGTTATTGTTGTCGTTTGCTTTATTTTAAGTAAGTTACAATAATTATTATTTCAAAATTTGCAATATTAATTGATAATACGTATAACCTGTACACTATAACCTTTATATTACAAACATTAAGTAACACTTCGATATTTTTATTAAAGTTTGCTTAGTCCGTTACATACGTGTATGATCGGTTGGTACGTGATATCAGCATTTCTATATTATACATGTATCACCTTCAAACGTAACACTATATCCTACTGCTTCAATAGCAAGAGAAGCTATTACGCATTTACTCTATACCGGTAGTAAAGCTGGCAATTAAATCACTTGCCTACAGGGAACTAATATCTTTGACTTGAAATGAATCTTGTTCCCGTGTTCACGACTACACATAGAGCGTAATGCAAGGTGCGTTGGTAGGTAAATGTAAATGCACATTTTAATACAAAAATAATGACCAAAGTTAACTGTTAACTGCGTACATATACTCACCGCTTCACATTTGCAACCGTACTATCACACACACACACACACACACACACACTCGCGCTCGCGGGTTATAGTCGTAACCTTTTCGTGTGTGTATATATTGTAGCATCACGAGATAATATAAAAAAGGAAACTCATTTTAATCATCAAAATGTATAGTAAAACTAATCAAATAGATAAAAACTATGTAACTGAATGAGGAATGCAATAAAGAATGAGTAATTAAATGAGAGCAACCAAAAATAATTATATAAGGGAGAATTATAATATCTAAAACAATAAACCATGAATAAAAAGTAAGTATTTTACAGATGCACGAATAAATTAAAAACACGAATTAGCTTTGTAAACAAACATAGTAAATAACTTTACAAACAGACATCATAAAGGACTAGACTGGATTGTGACTTTGACATACTAATTACCCAATAGATTAGAGAAGTGATTTTGTATATTTTATTATAATATTGTAAATAATAATGTTGTAGTATGTAAGTAAAAAATGTATTTAGAGTTGAGCAAAATCATTTGTATAACACAAGCCTAAAAGTCTTTAACCTAAGATTGGATTTGTAATTAGCTCATATATAGTGTTATGGTAAAGACAAGGTAATTATTTTCATAATTGTGTTTATTCGAAAAACATACAAGGTGAGATAAGTGAATAGAAAAGTGATAAATAATAATAATGAAACCGTGCAAATGACACAGTGTAAACAATGATCAAAATATAAAGTGTTATGAACCTAGTATGACCAGAAGGTGAGAATGGCATGTATTTTATATAAAGTGACCATATAACAATAAAATCAACTTCATCAGTGTGAGTGACAATACACAATTAAGTGAAATAAAAACATAAACTGGATTATGTAAAAATAATCAGGAAAAGTAAGGTTTTATTAAAAACTTCTATTTACTGGAAGCGGATAAAACAGCCCTGAGACCGAAAAATACACTAAACAAACCAAGACCTCTTATAAATGAATCTAAAGCTGGTTTTACAAGGAAGAAAGGTTTTTTTGGTCTAGTGTGGGCGTTCGATGCAAAAAGAACAAACGGAATCAGTTCCCAAGCCAAACAATATTAGAGAAGAAAATTATAGTAGAAAGACAAGTAAAGTTATAGGAGATATCAGTAAACTAACGAACAATATATATTCGACTAACCTGAAGAAGAAAAGCTGAAGATAATATCCTAAAATGGAGTACTACATCTTTGAATTTGGTGAGATCGTTTTAATACTAAAGCCATCTTGACAACTATCAACGTTTTACACAACACTTCAATACAAACTAAATAACGAACACATTTAGTGCGACTACATTTATAAACATAATCTATGATATACAAAGTGAGTGACACAAACTTATTTTGAACAAACAAAAGTGTAG
Organism: Magicicada septendecula; assembly: GCA_034769895.1. Lineage (NCBI taxonomy): Eukaryota > Metazoa > Arthropoda > Insecta > Hemiptera > Cicadidae > Magicicada > Magicicada septendecula. The sequence continues at coordinate 355,236,207 of CM068367.1, forward strand.
AACTCAGATAAATGTTATTAAACATTCAGTAGTGTGTATACAACTCAAGAAACATGGCGTCCCTTGCTTTATTTAACTGTTACTGAAAGAGGACAGCAGCGCGCCATGTTGGGAATTCATGAAGTATGAGCTATATAATAGACAATTTTTTAATTTTTTTCTATTGTCAATTGTATTACTAAGGTCTAATTATTAATTATTTTAATTGTTTTATAAGTTTTATATTTGTAATGTGTAATATTAAGTTTGTAAAATTATCTGAATTGATTTCTTTTTGTATAATCACAAGAACTCACATCCAAACAACCACACACAAACAACAATTAATTACTACACATTAAAATGTTTTCTTCATATATGTTATTAACGTAAAACTTGTTGTATGAGTTTATAATTTGACTGAAGACGATTGCTAATTTGGTTATAACCCTAAGATAAATTTTTTTTTCATGAATCCGAGAGCTAGATGGAGCAGGAACCTTAAAAAAGAAAAATTTGTTATTAATTATTAGGAGAAAAGAAAATTCTTATAATAAGAGAATTAAGGAATAAAAATTGAATGATTCAGAGCAGCAAAAGAAGTGTGTTCTCATTTATAAATAAATATTATTAAACATAAAATTCAGAATATTGCTGAGACTAATTGTGCATTTATACTCATTTACAATAAGTACAAATCTAACATATTTGGCGCACAAACTCGAGGGTTAGGAAAAGGAGAGTAAAATAAATAGAGAAATATTGAATAACACTATAATTTACACTCCTAGTTGGCGATTGTACACAAGAAAAATAAGAAATGTCGAGGAGAGGAACTTCGTGCAGGAGAACCAAAAGAACTGACGCAGAAATGGACATGGAAGAAAAGGAGGCCCAACCAGCACTTGAAGTGGAGGTGATAGCAAGTGATCCACAAGAAAACCAACCAGACAGACCAGCACAAACAGAGAATGTAAGCCTACAGGAAATGATGAGGGTTATGTTTGAACAATTAAGCCAGAAAATTGGAGACGCCAATAAATTAATAGAAACAATAAAAGAAAATAACAATAAATCCATTGAAACATTAAATAAAAACATGGAAACATTAAAAAAGATAACCGACAATTAAGAAAGGAGATAGAAGATAACCACAAGAGAACAAAAACTAATAATCAACAGTTGAAGGAAGAAATAAGTAAGAAGATGGAAATATTGAAAGAGGATAATAAGCAACTGCAAGAAACACTAAGTAAGAAAATAGAAGATAACAATGAAAAAATGGGTAAGAAGATAGAAGAGCAAATGACAGAAATCAGAAGGGAAATGAAAACTCAGATGGAGGATAATAATAAGAACTTAAGACAACAAATTTCAAAGACTAATGAGAAGTGGAATCAGACAAATCAGGAACTACAGAAAGTTAAGGAAGACGTCCACATACGAATAAATAATGTAGAAGAAGATAACATAATTAGAATAGAATCATTGCAGAAGGAAACCCAAGAAGACAGAAAGAGTACAAGCAAGGATAGGAGAAAGAATTGAAGACATTAATGCCAACATGAATAGTGTAAAAGGTCAAATAATTAATAAAAAAGAGAAAATAGAAGAGATTCATCAACGAGAATTAGTAAACATCAGAGAAGAATTCGAGATGTTTAGGAGTAGGCCGTTTAGTGTCTCTAATGTACAACCTACCGATAATAGAGAAGTAATTAACTTCAAGAACTATAAGAAAATCCTAATGGAGTTCCTGGAAAGAATAGAAGAAAATATCGCCAGGCACCGAGAAACAAGGTGGGCATCTATTAGGAGGATGTTAGACGAGCACTTCAAGGACATTACTGATAACAGGTGGACTGCAACCAGACACGACATTCATGATTACCAGGAATTTAAAACACTATTCAAGGCCAAATACTGGTCGGAATCTACCCAGAATATAGTTAGAGATAACATCTGTAACGGCAAATATGATCCGCATAGAGGACAATCACCGACAGCATATTTCCTAGGTAAGGTATGTTTAGCCAGGAATTTGGAGCCTAAAATACCTGAAGAATGTTTGGTTACTAAATTATCTTACCACTACGAAGAAGGAATTGCAAGAGCAAGACTTTGCGGACAAATCAATACCATACAGGCCATGGCAGCCTTATTGGAAAACTATGAACATGAGAAATTTTACCGCCGAAGCCGGCAAAGAAATGAGAACTATATTGGAAGTAGTAACAATAATAATAATAATAATCGTAATAGTAATATTAATAACAATAACAACCGGCAGAATCATGGTGATAATAATAATAAGAATCGAACTTACCGATCTAGAGTAAACCATATACGAACCGATAATAGAGAAACTAACAGAGATCCAAGAAGACAGTACTATCAAAGACGCAGAAGCTTCGACAATAATTACGGACATCAAAATTACAACAGAGACAACAATAATGAGAATAATATTATTATCACAGAAACGGTATGAGAAGAAGCAGGAGTATCGAAGACAGTAGAAGGATGAATAACTATGAAGCATTAAATAGCAATTAAGAAGAGAGACAGGAGTCACATGTCAATAACCAACCCAATCAGCAGGAACATAGAACCAATGAAGAAAGCCACAATTTAAACGAGAGGCGGCAGTGAAAACTCATAATGGCCCATCACTGAATCAATCTTTTGGGTACCGACTGAGACAAAACTATAATACATCAGACAAGACGATAAAGATCATAAAAAACAATTATTTAAAAAATATCAGAGATGACTTACTGGAGAAGGAGTCTGCCAACACCACAAATCACAGTAATGAAATTACTTACATAACAGCTGAGATAAATGGAATTTCAACTAAAATAATGATTGATACTGGTGCAAATGTATGGCTGATGAATAGCACAGAATTAGACAAAATTCAGAGAGAATGTAGAAAAATCTTACCAACTTTACCCATGAACAAGGTCATATTGGTTGGAGCTACAGGACGCCAAAATAAGTTAGTGAAAAAACAAGTTTTGTTAGACCTAAGAAGCAATGGTGTAATCATTCCCATGGTATTCTTGGTAGCACACGGTCTACCTTTCAATGTACTAATAGAATGTGATATGTTGAGACAATATTCAGCAATAATTGACCTGAGCAGAGAGAAGGTGTCTCTGACCTTAGATGGTATAGTACGGACGGCTGAGTTAATTGGAAGCCAATGTGCCCCTCAGAACCGAGCCAGCTATCATGTTAGGGAAGATGATTATTGCAGGGATTATACACCAAAAGAGGTAATCAAATATCAGGATGACAATAATGAATTATGGCGTTGTAAATTGGAAGAGATCAAACAATTTCAACAAGAAAAGACGGGAGTAAAGTTGAGTGAAGAACAGGTAGAAAAACTAATATCAATTTATAATAAATATCGGCATATTTTTTCGGATGCACCCGGTAAAGTCAAAGGTTATCAATGGAAGTTAAAATTCAGAGAAACCGTTGAATTCCATAAGAAATCTTACCCCATCGCTTATTTATTAAAGGAAGCAATAAGGACAGAAATTAATAGAATGATAGCAGATGACATTATTGAGTACAGTCATTCTCCACGTACTAATCCCATAGTAGCAATCCCTAAGAAGAATGGGAAGGTACGACTTTGTCTTGACGCTAGGGAAATTAACAAAATGATCACTAATGAACGGACGTCTCCCGGAGAAATGTAGGAAATATTGAAAAAATTTCATGGAGTAAATTCATTAGCACTTGGGATACAGTGTGCGGATATTGGCAAGTAGAACTGCACCCTGATAGTCGTAAATATATGGCATTTATTTTTGACGGGAGAAACTATCAATTCAAAAGACTACCCTTTGGACTTATCAATTCCGTAGCCATATTTGTTAAATGCATGGACCAAATACTAGGTCAAGAAGCATTACAATTCACAACCGTATACGTTGATGACCTACTAATTACTTCATCAAATTGGGACGAACATTGCAATAGAGTCAGGCATGTACTACAAAAGCTATCTGAAAATAATATCACTGTGAAACTTGATAAATCTAAATTTATCGCAGATGAAGTCCAATTTTTAGGCTTTATTTTATAAGAATCCGGTATCTCTCCATCACCAGACAAAATAAATTCAATTCAACAGTTTCCTACACCCAAGAATAGAAGAAAATTGCAATCATTTGTTGGAATATACAATTACTATCGTAAATTTCAACGGAATTATTCAGAATTGACGGCGAAATTCCAACATCAGTTATCATAAAAAGACAAGTGTACATGGGAACATGAACAGGATATAATATTGCAATTAATTAAAGACAAATTTTTAGAGTCCGTTATGTTACACCATCCTGATTTTAGTAAACTTTTTATTTAAACTGTGACGCTAGTAATGTAAATCTTGGAGCGGAATTATATCAGGAGGATGAAGAAGGAAACCACATGGGTATTAGTTTTGCCAGTAGGGTACTGAATAGCTGCGAACGAACTACAGTGTCACCGAAAAGGAGTTACTGAGTGTGGTATTTGCGTTCAATAGGTTCAGAACTTACATCTTAAGATACCCAATAGCGATCAGGTCTGACCATAAATCAATATCATTTCTAAAAAAGTGTAAATTAAGCCATGGTAGGTTAACCAGATGGGTATTAGCATTACAGGACTACAATATAAATTACAATATAAATATCAGTTTTCCCTGCACTACAACGTTGTTGTATCTTTATAATACGTCTGTTAATAAGCCTGCTTTGTTGCGCTTAACGCAAGCAAATTGCAGTCCTTTGTCGTACAAAATCGTTTCATAACATGCAATTTGTACAAACCGCGCCAAGAGAACTTCAACGTTTTTCATGCCCGTCTATAATTCTAACCGTCCATTTTAAAATTTCAATAACGCTATTAACACTAAGCCGTGCATTCGTCTTCGGTAGTTTTATGTGCTCAATTTGCTTGTAACTATCAAATTATAAACGTTATCGTATATCATTGGTATATGTCTTGATTAACTTCCTTTTAACCTACACTGTAGGGAATTATACGCCTACTATTATAATTCTATTGTTATAACGCCTTATATTACTACTCTGTGTGCGTGTGTGTGAACAAACAATTTAAGCGCCTTATCCTAATAGAAATGATTACGGATACCAGAGATGACTCAATAAAATATTTAGCGTACTTAGCATCATAACAAAATGTGTCAAACTGAAACAAGACTACTCACTTCATACTATCTTACTATACTTATTGATGTACTCGTATAGTCAAATTAAAATCACTGTCTTATTGGTTAAATTGGTATACTTTGTATTAGCTTTAATTTCCCTTTTTGTACGATTCCTAAGGGTTAGACAAAACACATTTTAAAAACACCTTACGCGGTATATTGTCTTAATTAATAAATTATGAATTAATTAAACATGTTTTTACTACAAAGCGCATGACAGAACCCAGTAATGTATTCAAATGTAGATGAATATTCAAACATGTTCCAAAAAAGGAAAAAAATAACATCTTGAGGTAAATTTAATTATAAATATTAAATGTAATATGTATATATATATATATATATATATATATATATATATATATAAGAAATATCATTTTCTATATAGGTAACTCGACGTTTCTTGCAGTAATTATATAATTTGTGATGTTATTCAATTTGTTTCTTCTGCAAGTTGTGTAATTTCGTATATTCTTTTTAACACCTGCCGCACGTTCCACTGAAAAAAAAGAAAATATACGAAATTACACTACTTGCAGAAGAAACAAATTGAATAACATAACACATTTTATATATATATATATATATATATATAGATATATATATACATACACGCGCGTGCGCATGCGCGCAAAAACAAACTTTTACAAAACATGTCCGCTGAAATGACAAGGTCTTGTCTTAAATAATCTTAATTTTCTAGAAATTTCAGTAGATAAACTTAACTATGTGTTTTTGAGAAGAAATGGAATGAATAAACCGGTTGACGTACTGTATGATGAAAACATCAGTCAGGAAGTAAAACTTACGTTATCTGAAATCTGCCTGGATGCACCTAGATAACCATAGAAAAAGTTAGAGGGTTAAAAATATGACGGGATGTAACACGAAAAATATTACATGCAAACCTTTTATAATAGCTACAAAAATATTAAAAAGGTTGTACAAAATACTATAACGTCAAAAATGTAGAAACTATCATATAAGGAGTCAGATATATATTTGAAATTATTAAATAATAAGTGTAGAACAGAAGCTTCTGTAGTTTAGTACAGAAACTAAATTGCACAGCCTAGAGAATGTGCTGAAGGAAACGAGCGATGTGAGACACAAAGCTCGTTCCAGTGACAAACAGTATGTGTTCCTAGTTAACACAGCAAATATTTACCCAGCAACAAGTTCTCATTAGATTAGAAGACACGAGTCATCTGTCGGAGCTTAGATTGACGTTCATCCTCTGTAATGTGCATACTCTTCGACATTTCCCGCACTGATGGTTTGAATAGGTTAGTTCTCGTGACTCAACACAGACCTGTATAATCATATACCTGTACTTTTTGGGTTTTTGCAACTTCAGCCTTGTTTTTCAAAGACTAAGTAGTAAGTAAGTAGCAAAGTAAAATAGTTATTACCCTCTCCTCTTTTAGTAATATTACGGTTAAAATTAGATTTCACGTAGAATGTATATTTATTTCTTTGCCTTCCCTAAGTATAAGCCCACAGTTTTTCCATCTGAGGTCTCCTCCTTTCTGTCAATTTGCGTATTCCACTCTTCTCTTATTCTTACTGTCCAGTTTTCAGTGTTGTGTCCTTTTATTTCTTCTGATATCCCCATTTCATTACCGATCTCGTACAGTCTTTTCTCATATTTTATTAATGCCTTCGTTTATGATGCCTCTGTTGTTAGTTTTGTTTTCGCTGTCTCATTACACGTATGTGCAGCTTACCATATAATTATTGTAATTAATAATTTCTGTGTTCTCATTTTTGCAGCCTACCAAATGTTTCCCCTGCACTATATTGAATGGGTCAAGCATTGTTTATTTTGTCGGTTCTAGTAATTTGGTTTTGTTATTATAAACATAGGGTAAATGTTCGTGTGGAAACTACAAACTTGGAATAGGAAAGCGACCGTTCCTTCTTTACAATTAATTAACAGTCTCACAATCGCACAAAAATTATAAAAAAGAAGTATTTATAATAAACTTACATGCAAACATTTCAATAAGTTTTGTTAAAATTTTATTGCTTTTTTAATTTAATGAATACTTAATTTAGTAATGACCGTTTATCAAAAAACTTTGATAATGGAAAGTTTGGCGATGATCGGTCAATAAGCATAAAACAAATTTTATGTTATTTGTGTCGATGTTTCGACAACATTTATGGTCATTGTCAGCACCTGTGTACGAATACAAGGAATTTGAAATGTTCTTTTGTATTCGTACACAGGTCTTATTGACCGTACTTATTGACCGATGCTCGCCAAACTTTCCATCATTAATATTTTTAATTTAAATTAATTTAATATTTTCCTTTTTATTCCAACCTTTAGTGTAAATAAACAATTTTATAATCTTGTTACAGTACGCATACAATGTTTAAAAGTAATAATAATTTTAAGATCAGTATGACTAGTTAATAATTTACAAGTAATATCCTATGCATTACCTTGTGGCGTGTAAATTCAAACGCTGACAATAACTTCTTACTTATATTTAATTAATATACTTATTACCCTGTTGTTGAATGATGTAGTTAATACTGTTGTTGTACACTATTTGAAGCTTCTTAATATTAGAAGCTCCTGTAATAATGTTGGTCAGGCTTACTGGCTTATAATGCATTGTCGCCAAACTCTGTTACGAACTATTAATATTTGTTTGTTTGGGTTGTTTCATTCGCATTTTTATTCAAGAATGGGATTTTATCCCGACGATATTTTAAGACAATTAGAAAACACAGTTCAGTACCAGTTATCGTCTCAAATATTTATCAAAATAAATTGCCTTGTTTTTTTAGATGCAATAACAAAAAAAAATAAACACAAAAGACTTTTTATACTTTCAAGACAAATGATGTATATGTAAAACAAGAGTCCGAACCTACATTACCGTATTTTAAATAACCATACGCACACACTAAATTCTAACTAAATTCTTTGCAATTAAGTGGTTCGTTATACCGAAAACCCATTTTCATTATCTGCTATAATCTGTTGCTATTTACTCAGAAAACTTTACTAAACTCTTTTTGTTAAAACATATTGCAACTGTTCTTTAAAATTACAAGATTTTTTGGATGTGTGCCAAACCCCACTTGCACGCTTGGGGCTTCCCACAATTAAGCTATATGTAAACCTATTCAATCTGCACTCCTAAATTAGTATATAATTTTAAGACATATTTGTCTAAATTTGATTTTTTGATTAATCACATAGTTTATTATTTAGAACAGTTAACGGTTGATGCCGTTCTGTGACCGCTAATAAATTTCAGAAGACTATATATGTTAAACATATTTCCTTTTGTATCGATAAAGTAGATACTAATCTTGGGTATAACCAATAACGTATTCTGTTGTTAGAAAGTATTACATGGATGCCTAAAAGTTCAATAATTTTTGAATACCTGTATCGGCAATTTAATTATTGAATGCATAATGCCAATTCTTAAACACGTTGTGTTCGACAATTACTTACTCATTTCCTGTTGTAGATTCTATAAATCAAATACGATTAATAGCCAGAAATATATGTAAATTGCTTATCTGGTCGGGCGTTTATACTTATGTGAAAGCCTTTAAACGTTTATCGAATCTTTTGTGTAACGATTGCTTCATCGAATTTGAAGCTTACTTAATTTTTATGTGTTTTAACGGGATAGAGATTACTTCATATCCCCTAAGCAATTTTGTGAATATGTTTAAGCCTAAAGCCTGTATGTATACAATTTTACATACGATCTTGACTTCCGTGTCAATTTCGAAATCGAAACTTTGAGTACTTTAAACTTTGTCATTCTAGCAACACTCAGTGGTTGTCGTTTTTTCAGTACCTCGTTATAAGTTATTTCACCTCTTTGTAAAGTCGCTACATATTCATGAAACAAAGTAACGAAGTTCTTAATTGTAAAGTTGACTTGGAAAATATGTAATCGTTAGCTTCCAACTGAAGTAGACAGGTCTCGCCTGAAAGCTTTCACAAGAAATCTCAGCGGGAAACTAGTCTTAAGTAAAAGTTTTACTCTAACTCCTGAATGACGATATTAATGTAAGCTTTTTGTAAACTGTGTCTATCGAATACACTTCCTTTGGTTACCTAACGTCTCTGTGAAAATGTGGTGAGTTGGTAAGAGTTCGGTCTTGAGTTCAAAACCAGTTTATTAAAACAGATACCGGTACCTTTACATAAAAAGACAGTATTATTCCTACTTACAATAATCATGAGTTTATTTTGATTTAAAGTACTTTATATAATGACAATTTAATTATTGTGTCCGTGGCACAGACCGGAACGTTCGAGACTCACAATCTCAAGGGCTGTGCAGTCGTGGAAACAGTGAAGGCCATGATTCGGCCTACCTAGCCACTCCTATCGCTACGGGCAATAACACAGCGGTCTTGTATTCCACGCCTCAGGTAGATATGTAAGAAAGGGACAATTACACTATACGCAACACTTTACACTTCACCGTGTGGCCCGACACCGCACGTAGTTACTATACTACAATTTTTACAGGAGTGTGATTGACGTTTCTCTGCAAGTGAGGGAGGAAGTGGTGTTTAGAGCGGTCTGATTGGCCGAAACTATACAGCACAGCGTTTTCAACTCGTACTTGTTGTTCCGCTGTTTGTGCGTTACCACGTGCGCGTAGTAAATTGAACAGCAGGCCTAGTGCGTTTACTACGGTTTGATGTGAGTGAAATTTAACAGTTTTAAAATTTACAATATTATCATATTTTAGTGCATTTTCATGATTGAGTGATATTTGTTAAATTTTAGTGATTATTAGTCTAATATTCAGAAGTGATTTTGTGGTAAAATTTAAGTATTTAGTGGACTAAGTGATAAGTGATTGTAAATATTATCCATTCAGCTATCTCTGACGCCAGTACGAGTGCTTCAGCTATACGCAAGGCAAGAAAAAGGAAAGTATTTAATGGACAGGCAAGACAACTTATCTGTTCAGTACGTGAATATTTTGAAAAAGCAAAAGCAAACGGGGGGCCGTTAATTTCCTTTAATAAAGTTTTAGAGCGTACAGCTGCCGCATGCAAAGTAGGGAAGAATCTTATAGTACGTATAGGAAAAGAGAAAGACGATCTTCTTACTGATTTTAGTGATACAGAGCCCAAGATTCATACACCTAATAAAAAAAGAAATATAGACAAAAAAGTTACGAAGTTAGATTCTTTCCAAGAAAATGCAATTCGACAGCATATTTATAGCTACTATTGTAGAAAAGAGCACCCAACAATAAATAAACTTCATAAGTCGTTAGCAGCAGCTGATCTTTTTGCCGGTAGTAAATCATCTGTTAGGAAAGTATTGCAAAATATCGGTTTTACGTTTACAAACATTTCGGGGAGAAAAGTTCTTATGAAAAGTGAAAGTGTAGTTGCTTTACGTTGTAGATTTCTACGAGAAATTCAAACTAAATCTATTGAAGACATAGTCTGGTTTAGACGAAACATGGGTAAACATAGGTCACAGTTTACGAAAAGGCTGGACAGATGATACTGTGGAAGGAACAATAAAAATACCTTTAGGACGAGGGGGTAGATATATTATTGTACACGCTGGGACATCAAAAGGTTTCATACCTAACTGTTTTTATGTCTTTAAGTCAAAGAAAACGAGTGACTTCCACGAACAAATGAACTCTGAAAACTTTACCAAGTGGTTCACAGACTCGTTATTAAAAAACCTCACAGTGCCGTCAGCTGTTGTAATGGATAACGCCCCTTATCACTCGGTTATATACGACAAAGCGCCAACATTAGCTACACGTAAAGAAGAAATTATTCACTGGCTTCATGAACATAACATTTCTACGACTATTAGCATGAAAAAAGCAGAGCTATTGGAGCTGGTGTCAGGTTGTAAACCCCGCTTTCCGGAATACGTAATTGACAAAATAGCGCAAGAACATGGCCATAAAGTAGTAAGATTACCACCGTATCATTGTCACTTTAACCCCATTGAGTTAATTTGGGCACAAGTAAAGGGATATGTAGCAAGAAATAATAAGACTTTTACAGGAACTGAAGTAGAAAAATTGATACGCGAGGGCATTACGAATGTTACTGCAGACGATTGGAGAAAAGCAGTGATGCATACAAAGAAAGTAATTGACGAAGCATGGAGCAACGAAGGCATATTAGAAGACGCCGTGGGACAACTGGTAATAAATTTGGGGACAGAATCCAGTGACTCGAGTGACTCTGGTAGCGACATAAGTGGTGTAACACCTTTAGATTAACGGCACAGGCAGAAAACTACAGACAGGTAATAATAATTTAATTTTCAGTTTTGTTTTTATGGTAAAAGTAACAAAAACAAAACATTGACTCTTATTTTGCTGTCTTATATTTTTTATTATTGTTAATTTTTACTTTATTTATACACTAAGTTGATTATTGCACATTTGCACATTGTCACATTTATCGTTAAATCAAAAAATTAAAGATTCGGAACATTTGAAGTTAATTTTAAAAAAAACACTGAAGTTAATTAAGTTCTCGTTTATTATTCTCGTAAGAATTCACATTTTTAGTTTATGAATTATCTGTAGTTACAACTGAATTAATATTAGTTTTTACTAAATATAATAATTACACTACGACTCGGAACACAAAACTTTAAAAGGCGAGACTTCTGAAGAAGCCTTTAAAAGGCGAAAGCCAGTTCAGGTTGTAAGGTAAAACTTTTTCGTTTTTACCTATAAAAAGTTTTGTGTTCCGAGTCGTAGTGTAATAATTATATTTAGTTAATTAACGGACACGTCATGGACAACGAAATCGAAGATTAGTTTTTAAGTAGGGGAATACATATTTAGTCTGCGTGTACTGGATTTGTTTTGTCTGCGAGAAGTATGTTTTGAGTGAATGCAGTAACGAAAGTTACGCTTGCGTGACATCCAACAGAAACACGTGGTTACGAAGTGGCAACATGGCGATGACATCATTGCAAACGTCAATCCCTCTCCTGTAAAAATTTTAGTGTAGATGGCGCATTTTCACTGTTGGTGACGGTACGTGAGTTGTACCAAGGCCAGGGGTGCTACAGGCCGCATACCTGTTTGAAGGGAGAAGTAGAAGTGTTTTATATATACGTACATATGCACACATGCATTTACGCATGTTCCTGATTCATTTTTACTGTCGTTTGTGCGTTATAATATTGTGTAACAAATAATAGACAATTTGTTTTTCAAGTAAATAATAAATTGAATAAATTTTAAATGAAAAAGTAATTTACTTTTTTGGTATATATGCAAACACTTTTTTTTTATTCATACACTGCAAGAAACACAAACACCAAAAGTTATTTTCAAAGTTTACACACACACTCATTTATGTATATAAGACATACAAGTGTGTGTGTGTGTGTGTGTGATAGATAGTATGGTTGCAAATATCGTGTAAATATCGCCCGTGTTATTATCTTACATATTTATGTATATAAGAAATACAAATGTGTGTGTGTTTGTGTGTATTTTTATATATGTTTATGAATTTGTTGTCAGATATATTCACCTCTATTTTCACTCATTTTAGAAATGTAAATAAAAAGTTGTTTTTACCGGCTGAATAATTAAGATGTTTAAATAGTGGGGCTGCTAACTGCTAACAAATTCAGCACTCCCCAAACCCAAACCTGAAATGTTAAAGTGCACTCAGAAGCTCATAATGAAGGGCATGACATTCCTTAATTCTTAGTAGCTGCTACTCAAGCGTCAATAATATACAATTTTATACAGCGATCTGTATGTAATCGTAATCCACGAATATAATTCTTACAAGAGAGTGGCACAACCAGGCGGGCAACTATGAAGTTTGATCGAAAGAATGTGTGATTATAAAAGAAATAACTGACTCAAAAGTTTATTCCATTTAATGTTTATCAATTGGATAACATATTTCTATATTGATCCCATAAATTTTTCTTGGAGTTTCATTAATAATTTTTAATTCATACATAATAGCACAATTACTTGCGTTAGTCCTACACTTTTCACTTACAGTACAATGGTTAATCGTCATCTTCTTTTTCTTAGAACTTGTTTAGAAATTTAATGTAGCCGTAAGAATAGGTTACATCAAAAAGTACGTCTTTAGCAATCTGTGAAGCAAAGCGTAATGCAGGTGGCGTAACAATACACGAGTTTTGAAACTCTGTGCATGGAAAACAATGTATTTACGAAACTCTGTGCATGGAAAACAATGTATTTACGAAACTCTGTGCATGGAAAACAATGTATTTACGAAAAGTGACGCACGCAAAGTTTGCTTCACGAAGCGCTAAAGAAAAGGGAAAAGTGGGGGAATCTGACTGTGTTAACTAAATAAAAGTCCTCTATGATTTACTGAGGCAGATAACAAAGCCAGAGTAAAGTAACTAAATTGGCGCCCGTGGAAAGGGCAGCATTAATTTCGCGAGACGTAAAGCTTGTGTTGTTCTTTGGGTAAAATATGTATCACACGAGGTTGCCACAGTTTACACTGACTGATAACCCATTATCGTTCCATTGTTTTAACAACATGGTAAAAGCTTTATATACAAAGTTCAGAAACTAAGTTGCTCCTATGTCATTTAAAGCGTTAATCTAACACAGCATTACATGAAACTTAAATATTAAGTTTTAAAGGTTGGATGTAATTACAGAATTGTCTTACTGTTCGTGTGGTAAAAAAACGTAAAATCATAGCAACAGATAAAATCAGTGTACGCTCTACAGGGCACATACAAAATTATACTGTGTTTTATTATAAATATATAATATTTTTGTTTTACGCGAGTTTGTGATCATTTGTTTGGGTGCATTATGGATCTCAATTTGAGCAAGAGGTCGAGTATTGTAATGGAGACTGATGAAATGATTCAGCAGTCGTAGTCAGGCGAAGTGTTTCAATTGGTACTCGTGAACGTCATAAGGATACAACCGTGAACTGCTTCTCGTCTTTTCGTTATTCGTGGTCCAGTTTTCTGGAGACTGTAAATTCATTTTAGCAAAAGCATTACTGTTTACAATAAAGAACTCCTTACACTAAGATCACTACTTCACTTTACACAGATTAAAATAGTACTAGTTGCTTTTTGTTATGAGACTTGAATTACAATAGTATAAATGTAAATAGGACTTTTTGACTCGTCGATTGCATCGATGTGAATAGCTCTAACATCAAATTATTAATAGCCATATTTGCAACTTGTTCAAAATACTTAACTTTTACATTTTATAGTTAGAAAAATTATAATTAAATTCTGAAATATTAAAAAATTATAAGATTTCGTATTAGAGGAGTCCAAAGAAGCATGGAGAGAATTTAGGAAATGTAGAGGACGGAGGAGAATACCAGAATTTAATCTACAAGTACTGAAATCATAGGTGACCGCGTATTTCACATTTTACTTTTAAACAAAACAACAGAAAGCGTTAGAAGAGGAGAATATTTCTAGGATACTAAAAAAGCTATACTCTCAGGTAAAGTTTCTGACAAAGTACCGAAAGAAAATTGTAGAAGGATTTATGAGAAAGAAGTGTAAGAAAATTATTGGAATAACTAAATCTATCAATTGTCTTCAAGTAGGCTATAATGTCAAGAGCATACTACTAATAATAGGAAATACAAATAAAAAACGAATGACGTGACGAGATAGAGGTTGGAGTCGATTGTTATTTGTAATATTTATAGATGAGGTAAAAGAACTACGTGTTCAGCGAAAATTAAAAAAAAAAATTAAGTTATGATAGTTAAACCTGGAAAGCAGTTATTTGTGTTTGACAAAACCAGATTATAATGCTGGTTGAGACTCTTGCCTTCTTTTACGATAACTTCCTTTCCTAACTTGTGCTCGCCAGAGTGCAGAACCGAAAAGAAATGGGAAGAGTGGAAGAGAAAAAGACAACTTTATCCAAGAATGCTAAGGTGTATGAGTACTGTAGAAATTTTGTGGTTGCGGGAAATCTAGAAATAACATGGAAAAGAAATATAATCTTTGAAGTTTGGAAAAGGAACCGTATTCTACCCATTTACAAGAAATTGATACCAGACGAAAAGAGAAAACTGTTTTATACGTGTGTAATAAGAAGGAAACTGGTAAAGTGTAACGAAAATAAATTGGTAGAAGAACAAACGGCATTTATGGAAACAAGAAGACGGAAAATAGCATATTGTTATACAAAACGTAATATAGGGAAGATGGAGCACGACAAGTACTCCTTAGCATTTAAAGCTATAAACGTATACCTTAGCATTTAAATAATAAAGAGAAATATAATATTGTATTTCTTAGTAGGCCTACAATAGGAAATACGGGGCGTCTATTATGTGGATCAATTAACTTATATGGATCAAACCGGCATAACATCATTGTCTCTAATAAAACCATTTCAAACTTTATGTACGCATTTACTATTCTATAGGGTGTTCACAAATAGTCGTCCAATATTTCGGTAACCTGTTCCTTATATAATTATAAGAAAAAAAGCTCCTGTAAAGGTAGGTCCAAAAACGTGTAGTTTTTCATCTGTCCGCCATTTTGTATTTTTTAAAGACAATTTTATTTCTTGAGAATGGAGTAAGATATTCTAATGAAATCTGATACGTGTTACCCCAGTAACATAATCTACAAAATGAAATGTTATAAAAAATTTTACATTCACAAATTTCAAAATGGCGGCTGTTTTAATTTATTAATCATTCATATCTCACAAACTATTAGCTTTATGGAATAATGTTTCATAAAATAAAAGTTTAAGCATTAGTTCATGAACAAAATGATACCTTATTTGTTACAATGGGATCTTAAACAACCGAGTTATGATGGAAAATGTCAGTGTGAGTCACTCAATGCTCAATACCAAGAAATCAGTGATGTTATCTCGTCCAGGAATTAGGCCTATTCAAAAACACTAGGCCAACTGAATATAAGTCAACAATACTTCAATCAGCTGTTTTATAAATTAATAAGCAAATTTTTTAAATTGAAACTGCAGTTGATCTTAGTGTTTTGAACAGAGTAGTGAATTGTGCCTTACTTTGATAATTTGTTTCCCAATACTGTTGTTTTGTTTTATTGTTTATTGTGCGTTATTTTCATAATTGTCATTAGATATGGCAAATTTGTATAGTAATCATGAAATGGCTGACGTGCATTTCATCTACGGGAAAGCCAATGGATCTGCTACAAAAGCACCCCGCCTTTATCGTGAAGCTTATCCAGATCGTAGGCAGCCTTCCAGTAAAATGTTTATGAATATCCATCAGCAATTGTGTGAGATTGGTACATTCCAACCATCGTCTCAGGATTATGGTAGACCGGGATCTGTTTAAACTGCTGAATTAGAGGAACGAGTTTTGGTCAGAACTGAAGAGGAACTAGGATTGTCATGCTGAAGAATCGCTCATCAGGAAAGTATTCAAAGCCACACCACCATATAGAAAAGTCTTCGCAATCAATTGCTGTATCCATATCAACTTCAGCGTGTTCAAGCCCTCGTACCAGCCGATTTCCATAGCAGGACTGGGTTCTGTCAATGGCTAATGAATGAGCGAGTTTGTGACCCTATGTTTTTATCTAAAATTTTATTTACGGATGAGGCATCTTTTCGTCGGGATGGAATAAATAATTTCCATAACAACAATATCTGGGCAGAGGAAAATCCACATTCATCCTTAGTGTCAAACCATCAGCATCGGTGTTCGGTTAATGTCTGGGCGGGTATCTTCAGAGGTAAGCTGATTGCTCCTTACTTTTTGCCTAACAGATTGAATGGAGAAGCATACCATGAATTTCTTACCAACACACTTAATGAAATAATGGATGATATTCCTCTACATCATGTACAACAAATGTGGTTCATGCATGATGGTGCACCCGCATATTTCTCAAATAATGTCAACCAGTTATTGAATAATCGCTTTCGTGGCCAGTGGGTTGGGGGTGGTGGTCCAGTTGCATGGTCTCTCCGCTCACCAGATTTAAATCCATTGGAATTTTACTTGTGGGGGCATCTGAAGAGCTTGGTGTACAGCACTCGAATAAACACAGCAGATGAATTGAGAGACAAAATAATTATTTGCTGTCAACAAATTAAAATAATACTGGGAATTTTAGAACGTATTCGAGCTTCGATGATCAAACGAGCTGAAAGGTGCATTGAAGTAAATGGAAAACACATTGAACACCTACTTTAATTATTTCGTGCTGTCGTTATGGTAGTTTTTCATTTTAGTTACTACTAAATCTGCAGATAAATAAAATAGTTTAAACTCTTTTGTATTCATTTTGTATTTTACCTTTCCATTTTCTCCTTTCTAATAAGTTGTAGTGTTTTCTACTATTTTTTTGGTTGTATTTACAAATAAAACTATTTGCCAATAATTATTTTTGCCGTTTGATGGTAGACTCACACTGACATTTTTGATCATAACTCGGTTGTTTGAGATAACATTGTAACAATTAAGTATCATTTTGGTCATGGAATAATGCTTAAGATTTTATTTTATGAAACACTATTCCATAAAACAAATAGTTTGTAAGATATGAATGATTAACAAATTTTAAAAGCCGCCATTTTTAAATTTGTGAATGTAAAATTTTCAAAAAATTTCATTTTATAGATTATGTTACTGGGGTAACACGTGCCAGATTTCATAAGAATATCTCTCTCCTTTCTTGAGAAATACAATTTTCCTTAAAAAATACAAAATGGTGGACAGATGAAAACTATACGTTTTTGTATTTTTGTACCTATGTTTACAGGAACTTTCTTGTAATTATGTAAGGAACACGTTACAGAAATATTGGACGACCATTTGTGAACACTCTGTATATTAAGTAGTTTGGAATAAATATATTTTAATTTGAAGTACGTAAATTGTTTAATAAAAATGTTTATTCCAAAATGTGTTTGCGTGTAATTTGAGCCGATGACGTGTAACTTGGCCCGGGGAGTCGTGTAATTTGAAGTGGTACTTATAAACACACATAACGCACATTTGAGATATACATTAAAGCACTTTTTCGTCAAACACAGGTAATCACAGATAATTATTTATATAAGCAATAATAAAGTTACTTTTTACATATGCCACAATAATGTAATATTCATCACTTACTTCGGCACAATTTTCAATTGCTCACTTTTTGGAAATATTGCACTAAATCCAGTCATCAGCGTAGCACGAGTCACACATAAGGAAAAATGTTTTTGACCTCTTCAATGTGTCTGTGGTAAATAGTCTTTTCATTTTCGGTAGTAGGCATCAGGGTAGGTGTAAGCCTCTTCAAGAATCCTTCTGTGGTGTCCCAGTCAATAACTCGCCAGACGCAGTATGTTTCTTTGTTGCATTTTTTCTCGGCCATCAGGCAGTGGTCTGATGGTCTCCACTTGAAAAAATATGTCAGTTTCAGGGTTCGGAGAAGGGTCTTTTACATAACCCTATATTTTACGTATGCAGATGTCTCTGTAATTCTGTACAAATTTTGAAATTTTCCATTGGCTGATCAGTAACCAAGGACGCCACAAAATGTTTGTCAAAGAAAACATTTCTGT
This sequence comes from Magicicada septendecula, assembly GCA_034769895.1. NCBI lineage: Eukaryota > Metazoa > Arthropoda > Insecta > Hemiptera > Cicadidae > Magicicada > Magicicada septendecula. The sequence continues at coordinate 355,254,990 of CM068367.1, forward strand.
CAAGCAGCCAAAGACCATTGCATATGAAACCATTCATATCAGTTTCCATTGTTGTGGCCCTTGGAAACGCCACGCCTACTAAGGAAGCAATGTGCTGTGTGTTCAAACGGGCTCCAGGGATTTCTCTCAATTTATTAAATATAACAGAATACTTGTAAGTATTCAATAGTTTGAAAGAAAGAGATCGGCCTGCCAGGAACACTCATTAGGATTATACAAATAAAATAATGGAATGGTCCAAATAGAGAGCGATCAGTAGAGGTTATGTAAATAAACATGTCACGCAAAGCAATCGTTTGCGTCCTCTGTTATGCATAGTTATTATGAATATGCTACTGAAAAAATATGGAAAACTACAAGCAACTTACGAGCAGTGATAGGATATAAAAATCAAATGCCCATAAAATTGGACAGCTTACCATGTTTTTCTGATATTTTGTTTACACCAGATACCTGGAGAAAGATGCAGATATATATATATATATATATATATATATATATATATATATTGTAACGTGACATAAGGTAGTGAAGATCCAATTGTATTTAATTATAATATAAAAAGCTGAAGGTAAGAATAAGAGGCAAAAACTTATAAACTTAGAGATCAATAACCCAATAACCCAAAAAATGACAAATGACTATTAAACTGACAATGACCTGACACAGTAGATCGGATAAATACCAAAGGAACCAAGAGACAATGAAGAAGCAGCCGAGACCTAAGTGCAATCAAATGATCCCAAATAATGACCAGTATATTGTAATTAAAATAATGAACTGATAATTGTAGTATATGAGATTTACCTAGGATAATAAGATTAATGGAAAGTAATAATGTCACATATATCTTGTTGATAAAGAATGTACTTAATATAAGGTAGGGAGCTAGAAACTAACCATACCCCAAACTAATAGTAATGATAATAGCCAAAGCCAATAAACGATGCTTTGAGCCAAACAAAAGCAATATTTAAGTAATAACTAAAAGTGATCAGAGTGATTTCGAAGTAAATTAGTTACTCATGACCATAATCACACAATGATATAAAATAATCAGACAAATCGTGTGAATAAACAAGTGAGTAAGTTAAACATGTGTGTAAAATTAAATAAGTGGTGAAGTGCTAGGTATAGCATATAATGGAACAAAGTGAGAGTGATAATAAATAAAGAAACCTTCTATGAAGGGAAAAGTGCAGTGGGGGTGTAGAATAAAATATTTTATAAGCAGACTTTAATAAACAGCTAAACAATTTTTGATAAAATATACATTAGTAAGTAAGATTAAACTGATTGTGATATTATAAATTTAGGTAATAGGATGTCAGAATTATATAATAAGGTAAGAATTAAGTAATTAGAATGAGTAGTAAAATAAGAAGGATTGACACTGTATTTAAGTGAAGGGATTAGTAGATAAAACATATCGAGTAAGGCATAGTTTAACAGTAGTATTGTAAGAGTTTTTTTATTGTAGTAAATTATAGGATAAGCAAGAAAAGAAAAGGTAGTTAAAAGTTATTTCAGGCTAGAACCTGACAAGGAATCTTTTTATAATAAGAATTAGAGTTAGGAATACTGATGTTTATTGTTTGTTTTGTTTATAAAATTGTATTAGAATTACCAGATATGTTATTAAGAAATGTTAGATGGGAGTAGAATAGAATCTAGGCTCTAGGCCAACTGTTGAATATAAATTTAGTAGTTCTGAGAACAGATAATAATCCAAAGTTAAGGCAGAATATACCAAATGGTTAAACCGATTAAGTGAGTATTCCTAGTACCAAGATATATGAATAACAACTAATTTTGAATAAAATATATGTAAAATATAAATATTGAAATTAGTAAAAATGTAATTAGCTATTCAAAAGTGGGCATGATGGATATCAAAATGATCATCATGAAAAATTAGGAAGAATGGTACTCATGTAATAACTCTAGCTATTAGTATAAGATAAGAATCTTCATTTGAAGATATTTTGGTAAAATTAGACTAAAAAGACGTTAAAACATAACAATGACTTAAGTTAATAACCAATGAAAATTAGTATAATTTATTAGGTAACCATAGCAACAAGAATTTTATTGCCAAAAAACCGTTAGATTTTCATTACTGTATTATTGACCAACGCTGAGGGTGGATCGAGCAGCTCTCGCACTAAAATTTTATTATTAAAGTAAATTTTAACTTTATTTAAACTAGACGGAGACAATAACAATAGTCCAGGGAATCCTGAACAGAATTTGGTTTAATAAAAAATTAATTAACAAACCATAATTATCTGAAGAAGACGGAACGACGCAGTGAAGAAGAGAGACGACAACGGACCCGAATGAAGATCATCGGAACATCGATCATAGAAGAAGACGGACGATAACCGAAGGAATACGAGGCCTGAGTCAGCGAGGAAAACCATCGAGACGAGGGAAATAAACTTCTGGAGAAGAAGAAGACGACAGCCCAGGAGTTATCCATAGAATAAGACGACATCAGGATCTTCAGCAGGAAAATCGATGAGTATAAACATTATCCCATTATCGAGTTCACAATTTTTTGGTCAGAATTAATAAATAACTATTTCACTTCACTGATCACTATTCCGATTCAGAAATAAATGCTTTGTTAAATTCACTATTTAAACTTTAATCGATTAGCAATTATTAAAAGTAAAATATAATAAATAATTGACGAACCTTTTGATAAATAAATTTGACAAACGAAAACTAACCCAAAAAGTTTCTTTACAAGTTTTCATTGGTAATTACTTAATTGAATATAATGAGATATTAATTTGTTTATGTAACTAGGATTAAGAATTGTTATAACTTTGTGTGTGTTAGCCGTAAGTATATATTTCTGTAGCCGAAAGGACTTTTTAACACCCCTGAGAAAAACCATATATAACTGTAAACTAACATTGAAGACGCTATGTATACAAACTGAGCAAGTGCCAACCGAACAAGTGTAATAGCCGGTGCAGAAAACGAATGTGATGTATCATGAAGTAACTGAAATCTTCCAAAGAGTTAATAAATGTTCTCAGTCTGCAATTCTGTATGTTTGATTCAATTAATTTATAATAACAACTAAGAATTATTGAAGTGAAAGCGCTAAAGCAAAACGCTAGCCGAGTCAACACTGCAGAAAGCCGTGCGCCAATCAGGTGGCGAGGCGGCAACATTTGAATGCAGCAGAGCGAAATACGGTTTACCCGTAAATGATAAGAGAAGTTACATTTTGACACAATTAACACTAAATAACACTAATAAACAAATTTTTACAACACACACAAACGATATATTACAAAGTGGCGCGCCAACTAGTAGGGCTAGAATAGTTAAGGAAACATACCTTTAAACTTTACAGATTCTAGCGGCGACTACAGAAATGGAACCGGCAAAACACGGGACGAGACTCCAGACGTTAATACGCGAAAAGGAGGCGGAAGAGGAAGCAAGGAGATTAGAAAAGGAGATCGAGAGAGACGTTCGAATGGAAGAAAAGGAAATAACATCAGTGGAAGATGTAGAAGAGTTATTAACTCCCATGGAAATAGATAAACACACTCAACGGGAGGAAGCCAGAACAGGCATGGACTTGCTGCAATTATGGGAAAAACTAGACAAGAAATTTGAGTCAATAGATGACAATTTCAAGAAGCAGAAAGAAGAAATGAAGGACAATAAAAAATTATTACAACAAAATAATGAAGAATTGAATAAGAAATTTGAGTTAATTAATAAGAATTCCAAGAAACAGGAGGAAAAACTAGACAAGAAATTCGAGGCAATAGATGACAATTTCAAGAAAATGGACAAGAAGTTTGAAGATAATTCCAAGAAACAGAATGAAAAACTAGACAAGAAGTTTGAATCACTAAATGAAACCCTGACACAGAAGTTGAAGGAGGAGAATAAATTGATTAGTGAGAAGATAGAGAGAAGTAATGAGAAAACCAGTGAAGCTTTGAGGCTGATGAAGGAAGATATCGAGACGCTGAATGATAAAATTGAATATAACCAGGATACATTACAGCAACAGTTGACGGAATACAGAGAAGAACTGAAACAAACTGTAATGGAAACGGAAGAGAAGATAAAGAAAACCAGCGAAGTAGTGATGGAAGTCAGGGAAGAAATTTTAATCAAGGTGAATGATGTTGAAGGCGAAGGTAATAGGAGGGTTGAAGGACTCCAAAAAGAAACCAACAACAAATTAGAACAGATACAAACCAGAGTAGAAGAGAACTATAGCAGATTGGACGCGTCAGTAAGTGAAGTGAAGGACACCACAACCGCCCAAGAAGGGAAAATAGCTGAATTCAGGCCTAGAGAGTTACGCCTACAGGAGGAGATCAACGCATTGAAGGATCGACTAATCATGACCTCACATGTATTATGTAGCGAAAACAGAGAGACAATAAACTTTAAAAATTATAAACGCAATCCAATTGAGTTTATAGAACGAGTAGAGGAGAACTTAGCCCGAACCAGAGAGACACGGTGGACAATAATCAAGAGCATGATAGATGACATGTTCAAAGAAGTCCATGACAATTGGTGGACGGCGGTGAGACCAGATATAAATAATTTCAGTGAGTTCAAAAAATTATTCAAAGACAAATACTGGTCGGAGGCGACTCAGCACGTGGTGAGAAACAACATAAGCAACGGCCGATCCGACCCTTACCTAGGACAGTCCCCAACCGCTTACTTTTTAGGTAAGGTAAGCATAGCGAGGAACCTCGAACCTAACATCCCGGAAGAATGCCTAGTGACGCAATTGGCATATCACTACGACGGGGAGATCACAAAAAGCCGTTTAAGTGGACGGATCAAAACTATACAAGAGATGGCCGCATTATTGGGAGAGTATGAGCGGGAGAAACATTATGTCTTGAACAGACAGAAGAACACACCAAACTACAGGAATTATGACAACCGGAATCAACCAAGTGGGCCGCAAGGAAACCACACCCCGGCCAATCATCCGCCAGCCAACCCCAATAATCATCGAGGGTTCAATAACCACAACAACAACAATAATTACCCAAGAAATTATAATCAGAATTACCCCAATAACAATAACAATGCAAACCATCCTTACAACAGGGGAAATAACCAAAATGGAGGTGGTTATAATAGACCAAATAATCAATACCATAATAATAACCAGTCGATACAGAATTAAACATACAGACGACGGGTAAACTATGTAAATGCAGAAGGTAGAAATGACGGGAGACGCAGTTATAGAAGACCGAGGAGCTGGAGTGCCGAAGAGAACAGAAGGAGTCGGGAACAAATAACTCGTAATGACCACTCGATTGAGAGAAGGCAAAACACGGAGAATAATCACCCCGTCAGAACAGAGGACCGCGCCGAAGGCAACGGCCAGCATTTAAACGAGCAGCGGCAGTGAGAATACCACAGGACCCGTCACTGATCCGATCTATTGGGTTAATAACTACACAGACAGACGAGACGAATGACAACACTATTATAATAATTCAGAACCATTATCTGAAAAATATCCGAGAGGAGCTTATGGAAGAAAATTCCTCATTAATCAAGCACCCGGATAATGAAATTGCCTATGTTACCGCTAAGGTATATAATGTAAATGTAAAATTTATGGTCGACACAGGTGCAAATGTGTCTTTAATTGATATAAACATGTACGACAAAATTCAAAAAGAGAGTAAGATCAGCTTACCCACGTTACCAACAAGTAACATTATTTTAATTGAAGCCACTTGGAGGCAAAATAAAACCATTAAGAGACAAGTATCTCTAGAAGTCATAAGTAATGGTGAGACACTGCCTATGATATTTTTAATTGCTCACAACTTGCCATTTGACATTCTAATTGGTTGTGACATATTGAGAAAGTACTCTGCAGTTATCGATATGGAATTATCAAAGGTAACCATGAAGTATGAAGGCAGAGAATGGGTAGCTGAATTAACTGGCAGCAAAGGGATCATACCAGTAAGTACGATATACAGCATAAGAGCAATTTGTGATTCACCAGACCGGAGGTGGGAAGTGAAGCCAGACAGTCAAGTAAACAGTGACAATCTATGGCATCGGAAATTGGAGGAAATCCGACAATTTCGAGGAACCCAAGATGGGAATCCATTGACAGAGCAAGAGGTGGAGAAGTTAATAAGAATTTACAACAAGTACCGACATGTATTTTCCGACCAACCAGGGAAGGTACGGGGGTATCAATGCGAGTTGAAATTTAAAGAAGTGGCCAATTTCAATAAAAAATCCTACCCCATAGCGTATGCAGCCAAGGAAGCAGTGCGCACAGAAATTAGTAAAATGATGGAGGAAGACATCATAGAATATAGTTGTTCGCAGTACACCAGTCCTATAGTTGCTGTTACGAAAAAGGATGGAAGAGTACGCTTGTGTCTCGACGCCCGAGAAATAAATAAAATACTGATCAACGACAGGACATCTCCTGGTGAGATTGAGGAGATCCTCAAGAAGTTCCATGGAACGCAATTTATCAGCACCTGGGATACAGTCTGCGGGTACTGGCAAGTAGAACTGCACCCAGCCAGTCGAAAATACGTAGCGTTCATATTTGAAGGCAGGAACTACCAGTTCAAGCGACTACCTTTTGGGCTGGTAAACTCAGTAGCAATATTTGTTCGCTGCATGGACCAGATACTGGGTCCTGAAACTATGAACTATACCACTGTATACGTCGATGATCTGCTGATCACTTCATCAAATTGGGAGGAGCATTGTATGAGAGTTGAAAAAGTGTTAGAAAAGTTATCCATCAACAATGTGACGTTAAAACTAGAGAAGTCTAAACTGATAGCAGCAGAAGTCCAATTCCTTGGATTCAACCTGTCACGACAAGGGATAACACCATCAGCCGATAAAGTAAATGCCATTCAACGTTTTCCTACCCCAAAAAATAAGAAACAGTTGCAGTCGTTTCTGGGCATCTGTAACTACTACAGAAAGTTCCAGCAAAATTATTCAGAGCTGACTACTAAACTATCACCACAGCTATCATCCAAAAACAAGTGGATGTGGGGCCCAGAACAGGAAACAATCTTCAACACTATCAAAAAACACTTCCTCGACACTATCATGTTAAACCATCCCGATTTCAATAGACCCTTTTACATGAACTGCGACGCAAGCGACATTAGCTTGGGATCGGTGCCTTACCAAGAAGACAAAGATGGAAACCACCAAGTAATAAGCTTCGCCAGCCGTACATTAAACCAATGTGAGCGCAATTATCATGTAACCGAAAAAGAACTGTTGAGTGTGGTCTTTTCTTGTGGAAAATTTCGGACTTACATTCTTGGATATCCTATCACCGTGCGCACCGACCATAAATCCATTTCCTTTTTGAAGAACTGCAAACTCAGCCATGGTCGATTAGCCAGATGGATTCTTGCTCTCCAAGAATATCACATCAACTGGGAGTATATCCCTGGTAGCAAAATCACAGCAGCTGATGTTCTATCACGGATTAACACAGAACAACAAACCTTCGATGGAGAAAAGGAGACCATTGTGAAGGTATTTAACATCATGAAAAATAACGCTGACCTAGAAGTGATAGTGAACAAAGTGATACAACACCAGAAAGAGGATACAAAATTAAATCAAATCCGAGAGAGACTAGATCGACAGGAAGAAAAAGCAACTCAGTACTATTGCGTACATGAAGATATTTTGTTTGTTAAAACTAAACCCAACCAAGATACGTGGAAACTGATGATACCTAAAGAAACCGCAGCTGATATCATAATGGAGTACCACCTCAGGTACGGACACATGGGAGCACTGAAGGTGACAAAAGCGTTAGAAGAGCACACATATCTGAAAGACATTAACCGGAGGGTAAGGAAGACCATAAAAAACTGTCACATATGCCAGCTTGTTAAATGCAACAACGACAGGAAGGAAGGAGTAATGCAACCAATAACCTCTACAAATAAAATGGAACGAGTCTTCTTAGACATATGTGGACCTATGCCACGGAGTGGAGGTAGAAAGCAGCACAAATTCATAATCATTATTATGGACCATTACTCAAAATTTATTAAATTATATCCAATCAACCGTGCTACTACAAACAAGGTATTGAACGTTATCACACAGAGATACATTACTGAGGTGGGGAGTCCCACGAATATTATCACTGACCATGGTACTCAATTCGGAGGAAGACGATGGAAAGACACATTAATGGATCTGGGTATCCGAACATACAAGACTTCAATTTACCACCCGAACAGCAACCCAGCGGAAAGAGTGCTCCGTGAAGTTGAGAGAATTCTTCGTACATACTGCCACGATCAGCAACGTAAGTGGAGCGAATACCTCGAAGCCATTGAAAATTTCATAAATCTCGCCTATCATGAATCCATTCAGGATACCCCTTACACCATCATGTACGGAAAACCACCACCTCGAGCCATAGAAGAACTTGTCAATTTCCCCACCAATCCAATATACCAATTTGATAACGCCAGATTCTATAGTAAGATAGCGGAGCAAACAGAAAAGAAAAAGGCTAAATATCATAAAATGCAACCGAAGGCAATCCGGTATAATGAAGGAGAAAAGGTATTAATACGAAACCGAGAATTACCAAGTTCCAGAGAGGGAATCACAAAGAAATTACTGTTATTATACAATGGACCCTATCTCATATTGAAAGATAACAAAAATAATACCTATCTCATAAGTGAAATCACAACTAAAAAAATAAACGGGACTTATAACCAGTCTTCTTTAAAAAAGTACTATGAACCAGTGTCAGAAAATTAAAGAGAATTTTGAAGGCAACAATTATCAAAATTCAAAAATAAATGTAAGCACAACTTACAATAAGTATTTGATTGGAACTATTATTATTATAAATGAAAGAGAATTTAGAAGAAAGATAAGCTAAATTCAAAACAAAGTAAGGCTAAACTTACGACCAAGTGTGAAACAAAATGTGTAAACCCATGTAATTTTGAAAATATGTATAATGAAATATCATAAAAAATTGAGATATAAAATAATTAAATGTTACACAAATAATGATGACGCTACATAACATCATTAACCAGCCCTATCACAAAAGGGAGTAATAAAAATTAATGTTTCACAAAAGAAGAGACAAAACAATCAAATAAAAAATAACACTGGCAGATTAACTAAACAATCAATGAAAAAATATAAGTGAGCCAGAAGCCAGCTACAATGTTAATTTTAAATGTCAATGAGCATTAAAGTGATGACAAATAGAATCACTACCATATAAAATAAGCTAGTAAAACAATGCAAAATGCCTATTAAATATCGCCATAAGCTTAAACAAAGGAATCCAAATAAGTTATTGAAATGAAAAAGTCATGATATGTATAAAGGAGAGCATTATTAATCCCAAAAGGGTTTTATTGTATTAATATTATGTGAGTCGGAAATGAACGACTATTATTATAATTATTATGAATATTATTATGTGATGATTTTATGTTGAGATACGTCCAACAATTATTTATGTTATTGAGCAGACAGGCAAGGCCTCTGAACTCAAAATGTGTATAAATGGATAGCAGAGTAATAGAGCCACACGTGCCCTCTGGCTAGTACCAATTTATATGAAGGAGAGAGAAGAAAAATTTTAGGGAAATAGAACATAAAAGGGAATAATAAAGAAAGAAAATAATACCAATTATCATATTATGAACCATGACTTAATAAAGAATGAATACAGAAGAAGTAGCGATTGACGAATTCCTGAATCATAACAACTTGATAAAATAAACTATATTGATGATTTCAGAAAAAATCTAATAATCTTTGTTTCGAAATAATCAATTTTGGTGGAGATGCATTATGTAACGTGACATAAGGTAGTGAAGATCCAATTGTATTTAATTATAATATAAAAAGCTGAAGATAAGAATAAGAGGCAAAAACTTATAAACTTAGAGATCAATAACGCAATAACCCAATAACCCAAAAAATGACAAATGACTATTAAACTGACAATGACCTGACACAGTAGATCGGATAAATACCAAAGGAACCAAGAGACAATGAAGAAGCAGCCGAGACCTAAGTGCAATCAAATGATCCCAAATAATGACCAGTATATTGTAATTAAAATAATGAACTGATAATTGTAGTATATGAGATTTACCTAGGATAATAAGATTAATGGAAAGTAATAATGTCACATATATCTTGTTGATAAAGAATGTACTTAATATAAGGTAGGGAGCTAGAAACTAACCATACCCCAAACTAATAGTAATGATAATAGCCAAAGCCAATAAACGATGCTTTGAGCCAAACAAAAGCAATATTTAAGTAATAACTAAAAGTGATCAGAGTGATTTCGAAGTAAATTAGTTATTCATGACCATAATCACACAATGATATAAAATAATCAGACAAATCGTGTGAATAAACAAGTGAGTAAGTTAAACATGTGTGTAAAATTAAATAAGTGGTGAAGTGCTAGGTATAGCATATAATGGAACAAAGTGAGAGTGATAATAAATAAAGAAACCTTCTATGAAAGGAAAAGTGCAGTGGGGGTGTAGAATAAAATATTTTATAAGCAGACTTTAATAAACAGCTAAACAATTTTTGATAAAATATACATTAGTAAGTAAGATTAAACTGATTGTGATATTATAAATTTAGGTAATAGGATGTCAGAATTATATAATAAGGTAAGAATTAAGTAATTAGAATGAGTAGTAAAATAAGAAGGATAGACACTGTATTTAAGTGAAGGGATTAGTAGATAAAACATATCGAGTAAGGCATAGTTTAACAGTAGTATTGTAAGAGTTTTTTTATTGTAGTAAATTATAGGATAAGCAAGAAAAGAAAAGGTAGTTAAAAGTTATTTCAGGCTAGAACCTGACAAGGAATCTTTTTATAATAAGAATTAGAGTTAGGAATACTGATGTTTATTGTTTGTTTTGTTTATAAAATTGTATTAGAATTACCAGATATGTTATTAAGAAATGTTAGATGGGAGTAGAATAGAATCTAGGCTCTAGGCCAACTGTTGAATATAAATTTAGTAGTTCTGAGAACAGATAATAATCCAAAGTTAAGGCAGAATATACCAAATGGATAAACCGATTAAGTGAGTATTCCTAGTACCAAGATATATGAATAACAACTAATTTTGAATAAAATATATGTAAAACATAAATATTGAAAATAGTAAAAATGTAATTAGCTATTCAAAAGTGGGCATGAGGGATATCAAAATGATCATCATGAAAAATTAGGAAGAATGGTACTCATGTAATAACTCTAGCTATTAGTATAAGATAAGAATCTTCATTTGATGATATTTTGGTAAAATTAGACTAAAAAGACGTTAAAACATAGCAATGACTTAAGTTAATAACCAATGAAAATTAGTATAATTTATTAGGTAACCATAGCAACAAGAATTTTATTGCCAAAAAACCGTTAGATTTTCATTACTGTATTATTGACCAACGCTGAGGGTGGATCGAGCAGCTCTCGCACTAAAATTTTTTTATTAAAGTAAATTTTAACTTTATTTAAACTAGACGGAGACAATAACAATAGTCCAGGGAATCCTGAACAGAATTTGGTTTAATAAAAAATTAATTAACAAACCATAATTATCTGAAGAAGACGGAACGACGCAGTGAAGAAGAGAGACGACAACGGACCCGAATGAAGATCATCGGAACATCGATCATAGAAGAAGACGGACGATAACCGAAGGAATACGAGGCCTGAGTCAGCGAGGAAAACCATCGAGACGAGGGAAATAAACTTCTGGAGAAGAAGAAGACGACAGCCCAGGAGTTATCCATAGAAGAAGACGACATCAGGATCTTCAGCAGGAAAATCGATGAGTATAAACATTATCCCATTATCGAGTTCACAATTTTTTGGTCAGAATTAATAAATAACTATTTCACTTCACTGATCACTATTCCGATTCAGAAATAAATGCTTTGTTAAATTCACTATTTAAACTTTAATCGATTAGCAATTATTAAAAGTAAAATATAATAAATAATTGACGAACCTTTTGATAAATAAATTTGACAAACGAAAACTAACCCAAAAAGTTTCTTTACAAGTTTTCATTGGTAATTACTTAATTGAATATAATGAGATATTAATTTGTTTATGTAACTAGGATTAATAATTGTTATAACTTTATGTGTGTTAGCCGTAAGTATATATTTCTGTAGCCGAAAGGACTTTTTAACACCCCTGAGAAAAACCATATATAACTGTAAACTAACATTAAAGACGCTATGTATACAAACTGAGCAAGTGCCAACCGAACAAGTGTAATAGCCGGTGCAGAAAACGAATGTGATGTATCATGAAGTAACTGAAATCTTCCAAAGAGTTAATAAATGTTCTCAATCTGCAATTCTGTATGTTTGATTCAATTAATTTATAATAACAACTAAGAATTATTGAAGTGAAAGCGCTAAAGCAAAACGCTAGCCGAGTCAACACTGCAGAAAGCCGTGCGCCAATCAGGTGGCGAGGCGGCAACATTTGAATGCAGCAGAGCGAAATACGGTTTACCCGTAAATGATAAGAGAAGTTACATTTTGACACAATTAACACTAAATAACACTAATAAACAAATTTTTACAACACACGTAAATTAATTATTACAATATATATATATATATATATATATATATATATATATATATTACAACGTTCCCTTTCGTCTAACAAAATTATCTAATATTTGTGATGTTAGATAAAAAGTTACTTACCCGTGATTTTACTTAACTGGGCGCCAGAACAAATCCCCGATACAAATGACACGGTTTCAGCTTAGCTCAGCGCATGGAGACACTCTTTCTCAGGATTCGTTCAGTGATTGTGGTTTTCAAGGGGAATCGTTACAAATAACTCTTTAAGATTTGTTTAATTATTATATTCAATGTTTAATCAATGATTTTTAAACTTTAAATTGTTAATGGTAGGACTTAATTCTACCCTATCCTTATAATTATTGAGTGAGTGTGGAAAGTAATGATTAAGACGCTCAAACGACCTATAGCTCTTATCTGGTTTGATTAAGAGATTGCTATCTCCCAAACCAGTGCTAAAGAACAGGTCTGAAATAATTTGCACGTCCAATACTACACACCACTTTCCATTCAACACTCCTATCCTATATTAGAACTAATCTTATAGTTACAATACAATGTGTGCTTTTCTTAGTGTCTTTTTAAAATTGTTTATTGTGTTATTATTTGTTTCGCGCTTATGTCATTGATCAATGAATCTATTTCTTACTGTTTGATGCGTTGACCGAAGATAGGAATCTGTAGAGGTCCTCCTTTTGATCGTGTTGCACAGCAGAATGGATTGATCAATGCGGTTGAAGATGCCCTGGCAATTACAGATGCTGTAGCCTTCTGTAGCACAGGTCCTTCACGGCTTATTGATTAATTAATTAACGGTTGTTTTACGCAGCTAGTGTTATTGAATGTTGTTAATTCATTTACACTGCGGACTACTTCTCGATTTAGAACTTATTTGCACTGTTGTTTAATTTAAAAATTTCTGTATGTGAATTATACACGTCTAGTGTGTTTAAGTACCGAACGAAGAGTGATGTTACCCCTCGCTTTTAGCTGGCGTCTATTTTAAATACGGGCTGCTGATTGGTTGTACAAATAAATCATGCTTTTTTCCAGTTTGGACAATCTCGAACAAGTCGGTCAAACACACTGTGACAGGTTTCAAACGGCAGAGAAATTCTTGCCAAAATCGTACTTCCTGTATTTGCAAATCGATTGATTACAGGTATTTGCAAATGTGTTTCCGAAGGTCTGACCACAGAATATTGTTGCTTAGGTGTTTATCTGTGTGTGTGTGAAAACACCTTATTCCTACGTAGCATAATTCTCTCGTTATTCCTGTTGGCGTGCGTCATCCGTATAACTTCTTTATTTGTTAATTATATTAACTGAGCTTGCGGCTACTTATAAAGCTTTTCTTGCTGAATACAATGCTGTTTTCAGAATTGCCGTATATTTACAACTTTTGAAGTTATTGCAGGTTGAACTGATAATTTGCTTTGAGTAAAATTACCTGTTTGAACTGGATTCTACTGTAGCGGTGACGTGGTTAGAGTGAGATGGCTGCGATTATACGCTCTCTCTCTATCTTAGGGCGTTACGCTCGTACTGTCTATAGCTTTCATATAACGCTCTGATAGGACGCTATAATGAATCGTTATAATATATATATATATATATATATATGTGTGTGTGTGTGTGTGTGTGTATACTGTATATATATTTTGTGATGTTTTCAATTTGTTTCTTCTGCAAGTAGTATAATTTCGTATATTCTTTTTAACACCTGACGCACGTTTCACTGAAAAATATCACTATCATCAGAGGTTTCTAAGTAAATTAATAACAATCGAAATAATTCTATTAATATAAAATTAACGAATAATCTAATTTGTATCGATTTTCATGTAAAATAACTGATAATCGATTTAGGTCGATTAGTTAACGATTGTTTTAATGTTTATTTTCTTCAGCAGCTGTTCTCTCGGTTATATTTGGAATTTTAGTTGTTTATATTTTATTCATTTTTATTTTTTAGTAAATTTATAATTTTAAATAGATCGTCTTGTTTTGTTTTTATTTGGGCTTGTTCCTTAATTAATAAATTATTGTTATTGTGTTTGTAAATGTTAAGATTTTCCCAAATATTCATTTTTTGGCCTTTTTGTATGTTTTAATTAATTTTATATTTTCAATGTTTGGAAACTGGTGGTTATTATTTAGACAATGTGTGGCTAAATTAGATTTATAAATATTTGGTTTTAAATATGCATTGCGGTGTTGAACGAATCTATCTCGTAGTTTTTTCTTCGTCTGGCCCACGTAAAATTTATTGCAATCTGGACATTCTATTTTATATATTCCATTTTCATTGTGAGTATTGGATTTAGTTTTAGGTTTCATTTTATTAAAAATTATATTCTCTGTATTATAAGGTATTTTTAAATTAATATCTGTAAATATTTTATTTAGTTTTTGAGTTATATTTACGTAATAAGTGAAGGTCGTATATTTTATATTACTATTAGTAGGTGAATTTTTAAATGTAATGTTTTGGGGAATTTTATTAGTGATTTTATGTTTAATTTTATTTTCTAATTTATTAATAGTATTTATTTTGTATCCATTTTTAAGTGCTATTTGTTGGATAATTTTTCTTTCTTTGTTTCTTTCTGTGTTATTTAATTGGATCCAAAGCATTCGGTAAATCATGGACTTAAATACTGCCATTTTGTGTTGGGGAGGATGATTAGAAGTATTTGGTATTACTAAGGCAGTTTAAGAAGGTTTCCTGTATATTGAGTATTCAAAATTTGTTTCATTATTCTTTATTGTTAAGACTAAATAATTTAATTTATTATTAGATTCTTCTTCTAACGTGAATTTTATTTTGAAATGTAAATTATTTATGGAGTTGAATATTTTATTTATATTTATACCATTGTTTTGGGAAATGTACAGAGTGTCATCAACGTAATAACTAATCGACCTAAATCGATTATCAGTTATTTTACATTAAAATCGATACAATTTCGATTATTCGTTAATTTTATATTAATAGAATTATTTCTATTGTTATTAATTTACTTAGAAACCTCTGATAATACATATATTTTTCAGTGAAACGTGCGTCAGGTGTTAAAAAAATATACGAAATTATACTACTTGCAGAAGAAACAAATTGGAAACATCACAAAATTATATAATTACTGCAAGAAACATCGAGTTACTTATATAGACAATGATATATATATATATATATATTTATATATATATATATATATTTATATATATATATATATTGCAACGATACGTTTAGCATAAGTATATGTATCAACCCCTGACTGTGGTATGATAACGAGTTTTCGTATATAAGTATAAAATATATAAGATGTACATAATAAAAATAATATAATATATGTTAGATATAAGAAAGAATGTAATAAATATAAGCAGTATTTAAATTTAAATAAATCAAATATTGTACATAAGCATGTATATGGAAGCATATGACTTTGTTGATTTTTAAATGTAACGAAGGGGAGCTATTAACACGCTAAGACCGGCAGAGGTGACGTCAGAGCGGCCTGCCGCTGCTTGTGTATCAGTCTGCGTGTGTGTGTATGTGTACATGTGTAAATAACAGACAGGTTCAATTATGCAAAAGAGGGTGGAAGATTTCGCACAGTTTTTTTTGGATTGTACGTGAACCATAAGTCACACGAATCAGCGACATATGTGAATACATAGCTGACGCCTGGCGCTTCAATTTGGCGTTAAGTGGTCATTAATCGTGGGAACGGTTCAGACACCGTGTGAAATTTTGCCATAGCTGCCGTAATTTGCACAGGGTAACAACCAAAATTTTCAGAGACAAGGTTTAATATTATACCTAACTATTGGTGTAATAATATTTATAAAAAAGTGTGCGCTACATAAAAAGACGCGTAGGTTGAAAGTGATGATGAAACCGACGCGCCGGCCAGTCCAAAGTTGTCAGAAACAGTTTCCAACAGGAATTGCAACGAGCAGCAGTATAAAACCCCAGCGCGCGACACACTTTCAGCTCAGATCAAATTCATTTAGTAAGAGGAATCCACGCATCTCGACAGCGTACACTTTACAAAGTGTAGTAATGTTTTGGACAGTATTTAAATAAACTGAAGTGCGATGGAACCGGCAGTACGTCGGTGCAGTTATTAAAGAGCGAGTGATTTAAATAAAAGACTGTATTAATGAAGCTACAAGAGTCATAACTACGTAGAACTTCTAGACAGCAACGAGGGACAAGAAAGAAGAGGACGAGGAACTAGACATCTACGAGAGGACGCAGGGACAGCCAGTGCATCTACATCCAGCCGTTTATCATCAAGACTAGAGGTCCACGTCAGAACTCAGCATCCAGGAGACGGAGCGAAGAATTCAACGACGTAGAGACAAGAGGAGCTGATACCGAAGAGGATCAACGAACTCGAGAGTCTGGAGGACGGTAACAACTATTTAAATGGGTGCAGGAAAAATGCAGGTGAACTCGAACATTTATTTAACATTTTAAATGACCCTGAAGTCTATCAACAAAAGCTAGTTTCCATATCCAAGTTTACAGAACATTAATATATTTTTTGTAACTTAAAGAATGAATAAATAATTATTTAAATATATAAATGAGAATAGAGAATATCATAATAGTAATCTCATAAGTGAATGGTCAAGAAAGAACCATAGTTTATTATATGTTGTAATTAATTAAATGAGTAATTTTTTAAATATGAGATTTACGTAACGATTAATTAATGGAGACAGTAAAAATAGAATCAATTAACGTAAAGAAGATTCTCTATTAATATTTTAATTAATATTTGAATTAATTAAAAGTTGCGTTTACGTGGTATACATTGGAAGCTACACTTGTAAAGACTAAATCAATATGTAAATGTTATACGTATGAATTATGTTTCCTATTATATTTATATGTGTTATATGTATATGTCTGTGTACTATTTCAGGTGATATATAATTTATGTGTGTATATATTATGTCTTAGAAGTATAAGAAATCAGAGTTACACATATTATGAGTATATTATTTTCGGATTGAATATAAGGGTTCATATAACAAGAAACCCACATTGAACAATTTAAATAACATTTCAAGTTGCGATTTTTGAATAAATCAAATGAATATGCTTTTCTTGAAACAGTCGTACTAATTTCACAACCACTGCTCAATCCTCTGTACTCTTTACTTGTAAATTAAAACTTATAACGTTATTCACGCGCTTATCCACACTCAACCAACGACCAAAGCCTGCGACCCAGCCGGGGAACATCAAGGTAAATACTGCTGAAGAAGAGTATCACCTCCGAGACGTGGGTAAGTGCGCGCATACGAGTAAGAGCGTTTGTGTAAAAGTTAGTTTTCAAAAATAACGTCGTAATATATATATATATATATATATATATATATATATTGCGATGTACAAGGTCGCATAGAATAAATAAGTCGATTTCTTAGATATGGAAATGTTGGCTTTAATCAAAGATTTTCTTAAATTTAGACAGCACAAATTTTACTATAGTTTATATGAGCACAACAAAATTAATAGACAGTTTATTTTATACAAATAAAATAAATAAATAGTTTTGTTTGAATAAACAAATAAATTAATGCTTCTTTGTAAATAAAAAATTAATAAACAGTTTCTGTTGACCTTCAATATTACTTAAAATAATTCCTACACACTAATAACATACACGTTAATGTCTTTAAGTTTCTGTGTCTTATTAGTTTATAATTGTTTCATTTAGTTTATTATAAATGGTTTCACTTTCCTGAATAAGATGATTGGTGGGGTGTTTCTCCTTGTTTCCTGGTGAATGTTAACAGCTGCTCCTTCCAGGTCGTCAGGATACAGCTGCTCCTCCTGTGGTTCTTCTTCAGGATATCCTCTCGTTTTCAAGCTCTCAGGGTCGTTGTACGGGTTGGGAACTCCTATGATAATGTTTAATTATTAATTATTAGCTAATTAGGCTATATAGCTCTGGCAACTTGATGTGTTCAAAGAAACCTAATCGGACAATCTTGAAACTGTTACCGAATTAGCACTCGAATATCAGTCGCGCACTTTACTATTAGTGTTCGTAACTCCTGACAGACCTATCGTACTGACTCAGAGTTAAGATTACACGTTATAGAGAGTACGATATTGCTTTTTCTGAGTACTACCGTAGACTGACATGCATCTCGTTACGGGACAGATCGACTGATATATTAGCCCGTCTGATTGGTCAGAATTTTTCCCTCACCCTTTCACTACAGTCCAGATAACACCCTACTTGTAAGTAATTGCATATGGGTATTGTAAAACGTGCAAAATAAACCGGTATAATTTTATTACTTTTCTTGTGGGTGATAAAACCCTTTTTTATGAAAAACGCATATATTTTGTACTTTATATCATTAACAAATATTACTACCAGATTGGTATTATTTTTATGCACAATCTGGTATAAGTCTTATGTCGACATTTGATTTACATAAGAGTTATTTAATTTAATTCGTTTTTTATTGTTAATTGTTAACACAGTTATTCACATGCGCACACGCGCACCCGCCATATGCCTATGCATACATTCGCACTATTCCACAACACTCATATTTTTTTATACAGTCAAAAATTAACTTAATCTAACAATTCTGACATGATTCTTACTGTCTATAATACAACGCTCCAACACGCAACTTTTACTTTTACTAGTTCTCATTGAAACATGCTCTCATATGTTAAGAGTGAAATTTATTATTTTATATGCAAATCTCACCCATTGCAATATATGTAAATTCTCCGAAGAGATATTAAGATTGGTAACGGAAATTATTGCCGGCATAACCAGTATAATTGCAAAAAACAAATAAGGAACTAAGAATAATAGAAACAGTTTTTACTGTAAAGGACAAAAATTATAAAAAGGCACTAACTTAAGATGCATCAAAATAATTATCGGAAGAATAGACGAAAATAGAAAAAAAATGTAAGGAAATCAATGGGCAGTTACTATTTATTAACAAATTTGAAAAATTTGTTTTCGGAAATTTTAAAGTAATCCAAAAACCAAAACATTGGTAGGCCTATTATATGCCTAATACAAGACGGTATCCACTTTTCTATACAATAATGAAATCCGACTTTTAAAACAAAATTAGGAATCCAAATTAATAAGAGCAAGAATGAAATACCTTAAAACAATGCAAGCAGAACAAACTAGGGTTACGCAGAAACGAAAATCTTAAGTCTGAATAACAACAAATCAATAATTTACAAATTATAAAAAGTGAATTGGAAATGCTATGAACGTCTTACTGAATAGATTAGAATAAACTGCCTAGGACCATGTTATAAATCATAATACACAAAATAATTTAGGACAGGGAAAAGAAGAAAACTATGGGTATACAGGAGAGAAAATAGCAGAGGAATAAGAGAAATAAAATTACAAGATATGGGGAAGTGAAGAAAAAAGGTAAGGGAATCAAATTAGTTGAGAATCCTACTTTTCACATGCCAAGAAAAAATTATAAGAAGAGACAGGTAAATATACGTAATATTAATCATTCAGCATTTAAATTTTATACGCATAGATGTTTTCAGAGTAATGCAGTCTGAGATATTAACCGTATCTGGAAATTTAAGTTAAAATTACATTAGAAACAAAAACTGAAATGTCAAAAATTAGTCTTCATTGTTTCCCAAATCTTTTAGCCTTTTCTTACAGCTGGATTTTCTTTTCCGTGTCTTCGTCTCTACATAATGATAAGAAGTAGAAATCAATTTTTTGTTAAACGTCAAGAATGTTGAAACATCATTCAAATGTAAGAAGGTAGACTGCTAGTCATGCCTTAAGGCAGCAGCAGCAGCAGCAGGAGTAGTAGTAGTAGAGTAGTAGTAGTAGTAGTAGTAGTAGTAGTAGTTGTAGTACTAATAGTAGTAGTAGTTGTAGTACTAGTAGTAGTAGTAGTAGTAGTAGTAGTAGTAGTAGTAGTAGTAGCAGCAACTGTTACAATTTTGCAGCTATCAATATAACGTTAGTAGTGATCGCGGTATAAATAGTATTGACTAAGTTGTATAACGAGTATATTAAATTAATGGCAAGTTAATATAACCCGGTAATGTAAACGTTAACATTGGTGCACGGAGTAAGCGCGTGGCTTTACCGATGTGGTGATCAAACAGTTCCCATGAGACAGCGTCTGTACTGTTTGGATAACGCTAAGATACACGTAAACAAACGTAATTAACGCTAATACTACTAGTCATGCACACCTCCAGGGCACAGCATATCTAGTTAAGCTACACACATGTACATTACTGTCATTGTCATTAGCGTTCGCTATTGCAGTCTGATATGATTTTGTATATATTTAACATTAATTGCGTGTATCCTTACATTTAATGGTTTTACTTTACAATCTGTAAATTGATACTTTAAGAATAATTCAAACAAATGGCAAAGAGTAAACGAAATTTATTGTCTAAATGTTAAAAAAATTACTACAGATACGCATTTAATATGCCATAAAAACAATTTATCATTGTCTATAATGACTATTTTGAAACTCAAACAAATATATAATCAAGCAAAAGGCAAAAACAACTAATGCCCGAATAAATACAAAAGAAGACAAAACGTGTAAAACACTAAACACTGGAAATACTCATATAACAAATTTATCCACCATATCCATTCTGAATAACTCCAAAAATTAAGTTATCCAATAAATCAACCATAAACAAATAAAAGCCAATACAGTATCCAACAACAGCAACCAACCAACACACAGCTACTTTTCAGACAGAAAATAAACATGGCTGGCGATGAGCCTTAATCCTCAAAACGTGTCTCAAGTAACAAAAACACATCTTGATCGTTAATTAGGATACCATTGAGAAGAAGTAAAATTATGTAAAAATTTGCTTATAATTATTTATTGCGTTAAAGTGTGTTTATGAGGTATTATGAATAATCTATCAAAATATTAATACTTTTGATCACCTTTCAAACCGCCGTAATTCTGATAATCTTTTACTTGTACGCATAATAAAGAATCAAATAAACCTTCATTTATAAAATTTAAAATGCCGATAATTAACTTTGCTCGAAATTTCTTATTTTAAATTGTTATTAAATATGTAATAAAAATAGATAGGCTTACATGATTCTGAGGGCATGGAAATGTTTAACATAATCTTGATAAATTTTCATCGTGGCTGAAAGGAAAATAGGCCTATATAAAAAATTGTATAACTCTCTGGAAAAGAAATAACACATTAGTTCTCAAGTAAAAGGAGCATGAAAAACCTTCACCTTTAAACAAACATGTCTTCGTCATTTTTAACGCCTAGAAGTAAAAATGAATTTTTTTTAGAACTTGTTTAGATTTTAAAAATGTATTAATGCATTTTTTCGCCAAAATGTTCATTTTTTGAGATACTTTCAAACAACCCACTTTCCCAATGTTTGCCTCTTTTCACCGTAATAAGAGCCACCCTGCTTTCAACACAGCTCTCACATAAACGGTTCTTTAGCATAACCTTTGTACTATGTATATGGAAATTTTAATTGGATAAAGAGTTTCCTTTTTTAAATATATATTTTTCCTGTCAATATCACGAACGTATTTTATATTGTGTGACATAATACAAAATACGAAAACAAAATTTCTCATCTCTATAAAGACGAAATACCTCTTAAATAAAGTGTCACTACATTTTTTAGGTTGTAAGGATTTTAATTTTCAATGTGTCCCTGTGACGATTTCACTTTCGTAATCCATGTGCATGAATATATGTTCCTCTTTCTACTCCGTTCATTTATTCTTCTCCGGTTTTATTGAATACATTCCTGTGTCGGTATTAATTCTTTATTTCTTTAATTACACTTATTCACTAAAAAAATAGCTTTATTCTTTCTCGTTCCCTCCCATCGTATTATATCATATGTACGTATGTCTTTACTTTATCATAGTATATGTTCACTTTTCAAATTTTTTAAGTATAAAGTTTGTTAAATCTGATACACTAAATTTGAAAGCTGCAGTTTTTAAAACCACAATAAACTATTATATTGGAGAACTAACAGCAGTAGAGTTCTTGTTGAAGAAGTAATACCTTAATAATAACACTGTACACATGATTATTACATGGATGGCCACCTCCAAATATAACAGTAAAAACCGGATTACATCTGCACTATTTTACAAAGAGTTTATTCATAATTTTGTGTTACATAGCTAGCTCTATAGTTTTTAATTTTTTTTAACATTTCCAATTATCACATTAACAGTTTTCACTGATTACGGTATAAGAACGTTGGGGGAAATAAGCATAGTTCCATAAACGACCACAGATAAATGAAGAAAAATTTATTCATCTTTAAAAGCTCTAAATTAACAGTGATCTAAATTAATCATTAGTCGTTTCATAAAAAATAAGTTTCGCTTGAATAGTAAACTAGACCGAATTTCAGTGTTTCTTTCTTTCGACTCTGTATCAGACTATATTGTAGGCTTGAGTATTGCACAATTGGATATCAACGATTGCTAGTCGAACGGCACAAGATAAACACTTTTAAACAACTAAATGTTCTTCAAAAGTTACGGATTACTTACAAAACTAAATTAAGGAGAGCAACGTTCATTAAACAAATATCAGTGTCTTATTTTCTTCTAACCTTAGATTATTTTTTCTGGCTCCTTATCTAGTTATTATAATGAAAAAACAACTACAGTTTGTATCAGTTACCGTTGGTTTTGAGCCTTTAGTGTTGGGAAGTCTACCCGATTCGGTGTTGCATAAGCTAAAAGTGTCATGTTCGTTTAATTCAAAGCAACAATGTGTTTAATACTTCTCATTTGTTTGTAAGTATTCAGCTGCCTTCACGCGCGTATGTATTGTATACTCGCCGTGTAACATACAGCATACCCTCTTATATATTACAGTAGGCTACTGAAATGTAAATATTTTACGCTTAGATGATATGACAGTTTTGGACTGATGAATGGTATACCTTCACGCTTATGTTTGCTTTTCATTTCCGGTCAGGAGTGTTTGCTGCAAACACGTGACTGGTTTCCATTACAACTGTTTAAAATAGCAGAACCAGTGTGTAATATTGTATCATTCACATGCGAACACTGACAGTCTGTGGTTTCGTATGTTAATGTCGGTGACGTACAGAATTTAAACTGCGTTCTAATTTTTTGGCCTATAATTGTCATCTCGTGGTGATAAGAACATACTACTGGGACACACAAGCACCAACGTTCTTCCTGTTGTAAGAAGTATTGAAAAGGCAATTTCTCTTTTTAACCATATGATCTGTGGACAATGAATTTACAGTTTTATGATTGTTTAATTTCAATTTATGGAATAACGTTTGGCTAATTTTATTTTTATTACTAGCTATTGTAGCTAGCTACGTTAGCTAATGTACAATCAATCTAACGTAGTTGTGTCTAATTGACAGTGTCGTGTATTTAAGAATATATAGATAAAACGAATAACAAAAATTTTATTTTGTATTCTCTCTCTCTCTCTCTCTCTCTCCCTCTGTGTGTGTGTGTGTGTGTGTGTGTGTGTGTGTGTGTGTGTGTGTGTGTGTGTGTGTGTGTGTGTGTGTGTATGTCTGTGTGTTTATAAAATATATTTTATAATGATCTTTACCTCAATATGACACTAATAAAACACACCACACAAAGGGACCATAATGAACATTTGGGAAAATTTACAAATATACAAACATAAAACACAAAACAAACGAATACCTGAACAAATACAAATCAGTATAAAACATGACAATTTTCAAAGCACTCAACATAGAAAATACACAAAATACTAATATGTACACCACACTCACACACAATAATACCAATTTAAAGCACTAGAGACCAACAGGAAGCCAAAGCAACATCCAGCCGACACACAAATACCTCACAAGGTTCAAAACCAGGAAGACTGAAGATGGGAACACAAGGCTTCACGAAACATGTTCCAAATAGGGAGAAAACATCTTAAGGTAAAGATCATTGTAAAATATGTATTATATACATCAAGAAACGGACTGTAGCAGAAAATGTGTGAATATATATGTGTGTGTGTGTGTGTGTGTGTGTGTGTGTGTGTGTGTGTGTGTGTGTGTGTGTGTGTGTGTGTGTGTGTGTGTTGCACTGTTATATATTCTTAGAAGCTGTAAAAAGTAAGACAAATTAGAACCTGTAGAAAAACCAGTAAACCTACATAGTCGTCACTAAAGTGTTTCACATACCAAACTTGAACTGAGAAAAGAAGATAATTTTCCAAATGCGTTCATATTTGTTGTTTATACATATTTAGTTTTAGGGCTCACGGTAAGGTGCTTTATAACATTACACTTACACATAATATTTATATTAACTTGCATTACGTTATATCACAAACTACTATTTTTACTTCAATTTTCCATTGGTAAACTACTATTTACACTCGATCTTTTAACGTATTATGTAATATATTTAACAGAAACGTTTCAGTTTCCATTTCTTCCGCTAGAAGTCATTCATATGATGGTTAGTGGAAAGCCGAGGCAGTTGCTACAGGGCACTTTCCTTTAGCTCTATTCCGAAATTTTTACAGGATAAGGCATGAGGAGCTGTCTTGTGGTAGGAAATAATATTGTATTTCCAAATGTCAGTTCCATATGAGTTTAGCTATGAAATGTTCGTTTATTACTTGTGAAATTTTATTGCTACGGCAATTACGTAACGCTCTCAAATTTTTGAGAGCGTCATGCTACACGTTTCTCGACTAGCACAGCGTGCAACCTCTGTGTCAAGGTCGTGCACTCACGGAGCCTCCAGACCATTTAAGCACTTGTAACTAGCAAATTATGCCGTCACGGCGCCAATAGAATGCACAATTTTCTGCAGCTCCTGCAGAGTATATATAAGCGTCTATAGCCGGATTAAATGTTAGTTACAATGGGCGAATTCTTTAGTGTGGATCAAGTGATTGTTACGAAGTAGTGGAAAGTGATTATTGTATTTTAATTAGTGCGGAACTCTAATAGTTATTGCGTGTGTCTCTCAAAATTAACTTGATTTATTTTTGGGAGTATTTCTGTTGATTTCAAATTGTTGTTGTGGCTAATTAAAGCTGGTAATTAGTGACTTCATTGGTGTTTGTATTTTGTTTCCACTGTACAATACAACGATCCGTGAGACCGTCGCAACACCATGTTATTTTCAACTTGGCGAATACTTTTGACTGCAAACTTTTTTTATTTCAGAATACAGGTTTTTTAATTATTTTGGCAAAACAAGTATGTATTCTTACGTCTTACACGAATTAAAATTATAGCAAGGAATAAATTCGTAACCTTGCAAGTCGACTTCAGACGGAACGCACAACTGCAAGTCGACTTCAGACGGAACGCACAACGGGCGCCACTCTGATACTTCACCAGCGTACATAGATTGCTACGCACGTTATGTATTTACACATCAGCGTAACGTGTTATAATTTCACTTTTTATTTACGTTTTAATTATTTTCTTTGGAACGTTATGAGCCCTACGAAACATTAACTTTGTATGTGATCATCAAGTACTTACATCATGTAATGTAGTATACTTGAAATGTTTTCATGTTGTGAAACATGCAAGCATTAGTCGATAATTTTAATTTTCCTTTCGTTTGTGGAAAATATTCTCTCAATTACTTTAATACTCTACAGATGTCAGTTAAGATTGAACGCTCGTTATTCGGGTGCCAAGATATGGAAATAATGATATGGTATGGTGTAAGTCACGCCTTCATCTATACTGTGTACACAAGTGTTATTTAATTTTCCCCTATCCACGACCTTATACCGATCATTTTTCTTTATGAAATATGTATATACAATGTAAAATATATCTCTGAAACTGTCAGTATAAGAAATGGGAACTGCTTAGTACATGATTGAACTTCATTGTATTCTCTCTTGCTCCCGTCCTTCCCTTCACATTCCTTCCACTCTCACACTTTGCAATTTTTTATCCGCTTTTTTACCTATCTTCGATCAATCCCCTTCTCTTTCCAATCCTATCTTATTCTGTCTTGTTGATAATTGTCTTAAGTACTGCAACTGTTTCCGTGGAAATATAGACGGCATCAAGTTCAAGTGGTCCAAAAGAACTTTAAATAATGGCATATAATTTGTATTTAGAATTAAAGCACATAACACGTATACAAATGTATTTAAATTCAAAATATATTATTTTGGATTGACAAACACCATTTTGAACTGGTTAGCGTAATACGTTTAAAAAAAGTTTCATTTTACGATTTTAACGTATTAGTTAGAGCAGATTAGGTTTTGTAACTGTAGCTATTTAATATGATATGAATGATTTGATCCTGATCGGTATCGATCCGTAACTGTTCCTTATCGAACAGTTGTAGCAGCGAAAACATACTTTCTGCTACTTTATAAAGACACGTACTTTTTGTTGTAGTAGAGATGCGAAAAAGGATGCACACAGTGGGAAAGTTATAGAAGGGCTTAATGCGATACGGTGAATTAGCGTATACGGCAAAAACAAAGGTATGTTTATGAAGCATTACGGCTAATTGAGGTGTGGACACGAAACGCAGGAGGCTCAGATTTGAAGAGCTTTTATTTACTACATAGTGCCAGAGCCTGTATAGAGAGTGTCGTGTTGTGAACGAGGAGACTACAGGGAGAATGGATGCCCACTATACGATAGTAGATAGGCTAGACCAGCGTGGATTGAAGTGATTTGGTCACGTATTTTGTATCAAAGACGACCCCCTTAAGGTTTCTTGTGAACTTGTCTGGAAAGAGAAAGAGGGGCCGGTCAGCGCTACCCCTACCCAAGCACAGACGACTTTTTATAAGCATTGATATTACTGCACTTTTTATTGTCTCATCTGGCTGGTGGCAGTTCCCTTATGATGTCTAGTGTAAAGTACTGTAAAATGAATTGCAATAGTTAATTAAACTGTCACAATTTTTCAACTGTTTCGTTTTTGCAGTCATGTTGTAGTCTTACTCTGCGCCTTCATAATTACAAATTTTTAGCAAGATTTGGAGGTACTGAGATACGATCGGTCCGTCGCTGTGTATTTAAGTCATCAACTTAAATTTATCAGGCTGCTCACTCCGTTCACCTGGTCCTCAACTCTTGTGTTTTGGCTTACAATTCAAGGACATTCAGAGACAGGACTAGAGGCCGATAGTGAGTTTGCCTTATCGGCAGCCAAATCGATACTGGTAACTGCCAAACCGAGTCTGGGCAAGGGTGTCATCTTCTTATCAAGATAAAGGTCTGGCTGGTTACCCAACACTCTGCAACCAATGAAGACCGCCTTAATGGCATCAGGTCTTGGCTGGGTGCTTTGGTTTTCACTGCCTTGAACATTGAACTTACTGAAACTTTAACCAAGTAAAAAAATGTATTAATATAATGTAATAAATAATTTTATATCACTGCTCTCTCGACCAAGAAGATGAAAGACAGAATAAAAGTAATTGTTGTCAGCCATAATTAATTTTGTTATCTCGCGTCAGTGTCAGCCTTGTTTCTGTACATCATGAAACATCGGGTATGTCTACACGAGAATTACGACGGTATGAAGGACCGGTTCCGTTGAAGGCGATTAATGAATACTAATTGTGGCAACGCGGCGTCAACGTGGACTCAAAACAAGTAATTTGATCTTAGTAACGGTGCAACCTGATTGGTATACGGAGACGGTGTCGTAAAGAGCTGCACAGTTCTTCCGTCAAAGCCTTCCGACAGTTATCCTTCGGCTGAGTGAATACTACTGTTCTACTGAATTCACAGTTAAGTTCATGCGCACACGTAGATAACATGCATACGCGCATACGCACGAACATATGCACGCATTAACAAACAGAATCATAATTAAATCATTTATATTTACATTACAACCTATAATATTATATTACACATTATATCATATTATTAATTTTATGTGTGTGTGGGGTGAGTGGGGGACGTTTGCATGCGATTCAGGAACGTTACTGCTTTAAATACTATAATATCAATCGATCGATTGTATCCATCTGTTATGCAGTACGAAGCCAGTAAATCTCATTTGGCGTGGACCCAACATTTTATACTCTCCCATAAAATAAGCCTATTGCTTGTTACGTTTATATCAGTCTTGTTCACCCCAATTATAGCAGAATCCTGTAACTGGGTGATGCAACAGCTGTTAGGCCTTATGATACAGATTCTTTCACTTGGCATTTAGAATCGCGTTTAAATATTTCGTGTAGAAGCTACTTCCCGTACCGAATTCCATTGCGCTTTAGTTAAATATTGTTACATTGACTGTACAAAACACACCGATTTATTTTAGAATTTAAAAAATAATTTTGGTACCGTGGCACAGTACAACTATTATGAAACATTTTAGTCAAGCAAACTGTAATAAATAATGAATATTAAAGTGGTTTGTAAGGTGTATGTTTACAGGAGAAAGTGGTGACGATTGTATATGAACCTTTATTTGTACGGAAGTTTGTTATCCAAAACAAAACAGAAGTTACAAATGAAGAATTATTTTT
Source organism: Magicicada septendecula (assembly GCA_034769895.1). Lineage (NCBI taxonomy): Eukaryota > Metazoa > Arthropoda > Insecta > Hemiptera > Cicadidae > Magicicada > Magicicada septendecula. The sequence goes on from CM068367.1 coordinate 355,284,237, forward strand.
TTAAAGTTGGCCTATTTGATATCTATCAAACCTGACAGTGTGTAGGCCTGTCTTTAAATCCCTAAATACAGTAAGATGTGTCTTCATAATTTATGTCATTTCATACTTCATAATTTAAACTTTGATAATGAAGACATTAACTGAATAAGTAAATTTGCTTAGTAAGATTATTACCAAAAGAACTGAAGCATAACAATGAAATAGTTATGAGAGGCGTACGTAGTACGTAAACTGTGAGTGCAAATTTCAATTGTGAAGGAAAAACTATTAATAAACTATTAATATTGTAGGAATTTTAAAAATAAAGATATAGCAGACTATAAAAAAAAATTGTTTAAGTTAACTCAGGATAAAACGCAAAAGGGGAAAACTTAGATACAACTGGAGTCAGAGAATTAAAAAAAATAGCAATGAAAACGCCGTCGCCGTATAGGTAGATATATATAGATAGAAAAAGAAAGAGAAACACACAGACCGATGTTATGGATAAGCATTAATAACCTAATAGTGCCTAGGCTTTGAAAATATCGTTTATCTTAGTGTGTACACGTTTTCACTGAACTAAAATGTAGGTGAGAAGAAAACATCCCGTCGAGCATCACACCCGGTAGACGTCGATGGGCAAAGGCCTTACTTGCCGAGCCCCAAACATTATACATAAACAAAATAAATAAATAAATATTGTGTATAAAATCGTGCAACTCATGAAATGCAGCATTACATAATTACATAAATACAAATTATTCAAAGAATTAAAACGTTGTATTCTTAATTCATTTAAAAGTGAGTGTCAGCAATCTTATTTCGAAATAAAGTTTGCGTTTGCATACAAAAATTCATTAAATGATCAATTATAAATTATGTACATAATTCTGTTACAAAGGAAATTCATTTTTTGCGAGTATCTCTAAACTGCAGATACTTTACAAATACACTGACTATATAACTAAATGTTAAACTTAAGTGAATTATTTAAGAAATATTATATAAGCAAAAGGTTTAGTGCCATCAGCACGTCTGTAATTTACCTACGTATCCCAACTGTAAGAAATATTTTCAGTCCCTGTGGGTGACTTTCGGACCACCTGATAAAATTAGGATGACTATATTGCAAAAATACAGTACACTATGTTTTTTTTAATATGGAATATTCCATATCGTTTACTAATGCATTACAAACAAGCTACGACACATTAACCAACCACACAGTCACACGCGCAAACCAAAATTACTCTATTTGAAGCCTGACAAACTGCAATTGCAACAAATTTGTATTTTAGGCTTTTGAAATTAGGTATTTGTAATTTCTACTTTGCAACAGAAGTTATAGATCTTGGCGCATCGACAAATTATTTTAATATCAAATGTATTCAATAGTACTCATATACAGTATTGGTAAGTGATATTTATTCTCTATTAACAATGACGTATATAAAAGCGAATAAAAATCTTTGTCATCATTACAACATTGATTTTGAAGCTCGCACATGTGTATTTTGATATAAGGAGAGCTAATGGTGGTTAAAGAATGAAAACTATGTAAAATGTATGGAATAATGTAGTGTTGGTTTAGAGGAAGGAAACCAAGTTGGTCATGTAACCCCTAATTCCCGTTGGGATTGCTCACCAAAACTCCAGGGAGATTGGTAACGGAGATAAGGCAATGACTTTGTAAACTTCGGGCATATCCTACTCATACACAGTGTTATAAAATTGTATACATTTTATGTAAATTTAAGTACTGTATATTTTAATATGGTTTTATATTTCGGGATATAAAGTTAATTATTAATAACATATGTACTACACAAAGGCACAATGGTGAACGTTATAGAAAACCTGCGTACGTACAGATTGGAAGAACCTACATTTATAGGCCTCTACAACACAAAATATAAACAAAATTAATAACTACACAAAATCAAATCAATACAAACTATGAGACGGTTATAAAACCAAAGTAAAGGGAGCACTAATAAAATAAAATTATTCAATATGGTCTATCACTAAATGCAATCAGTAAAATCCCATTAAAACGAATCACCCGCAATAGTCATCAACATATAAACACTTCTCTACACGGCGAGTGAACATAGATAATGATGATCATAACGCACGGTACTCGTGTCATGTCCAAATAAAAGATTACAACTATTTTTTTAACAAGTTGCTAAATAGAATAACTTAAGGACGTTACGCGAAAATTCTGCAATTAGCATAGGTAAGTGGAGAAAGCGGCAACTTTCGAACACACTTTTATCGCAACAAATTACGATTTTTTTACAGAGATCGCTTTACCGTTATTTTAGTAAAGGAAAATAAATAATTCTGTGCACTTGTGAACGTGTCAAATCGTTTCTAGGGAATTGATTACAAACAATTACGCATTTGCTGCTATTTGTATAAAACACGTTTGAAAGCGAAGTTAAAATGCTTATTACCCCACATAAAATAAATGCAAAATTTTTTCACAGAGATAAAAATGGAAAAATATATGTGTTCTCCAAATGCATTTTCCATTTTGAATAATCATGTTGTAAATATTTATACTAAGTAAATAGTTTAAAATCGATGTCTCAAACATTTCTCCATTTACGAATAGTGCTTAAAATAATGAGTAATAATAAGGTAATGGGTAATAATGGGTAATAATTACTACCTATGCTGTGGCAGTTACAAAACTTACAATAATCGGGTTTTTGTGTTTCTAGGTGGACTATAGACCGAAACGAAGATAGTAGATTCGCCAATAATTTGCAAAAAAACCGCTTATGGGATCCAAGGAATGTAGAAACGTGGTTTGTAATATTCTATGTGTAATGCGGATTTAAACTACCCTTGTACGCGGTAAACCCGCTAATTTTTTCCAGAAAGGTTATTTGCCTTACCAAGCATGTAGTAATCGGCTGCTGTGCATTCCTACATGTCATACAGATCTAAAGTAATTCCACTAACTTAAAACAAAGCAGCATCTCTCTTTATCTAGTGTCATTTGCGAACCACAAATTTGGACAGTTTGTAGAACAAGGCAGCAGTCTGTGGACATAGAGAAATCCAGCTTCGTTTGGCTTTTGGTTATTTTTGAAAACAAGAATCTCGTGTAGCAATAGGCATTGCAATATTATATAATTACATATTATATAATGTGCAGTAATATGTATTATAACATGTACAATGGCGTGCATTGTAAGGGTGCTACAATGAGTTTCATATCTATACAAAGTCACATACAAACCGCAATATATATAAAAATTATTACAACTAAATCACTATAAATTAATGAGACCTAATCGATACTGAAATGAATTAAACATTTATCATAAATAACTTTCCAAAAATAAAAATCTCTCCTTAAAGTGTAACAGCTTGAAAATTGAAAAAATCACAGTTTAAATATTTACAATATTATAAATGTAGGCCTACAGGACAACACAAATAAAAACGGCCACATTTAAAACTGAATTTGTTATTAGTCTAACTAAGGGCATCCATACAAAAAAAGAAATTTCTTTTAAAAAAAAAAAAAAGACAGAAATATCATACATGGAATATTTACTATAATTGCAGTTAAAGTATATTTTAAAATAATTACTTTTAATTTGTTGTAAAACAGAAGTAGGACTATTTTTAAAAATTCAAAACTCAATAGCTTTAAGAACAAAAGAGTAAATGTTTGTAAATTTCAAAAATATAAAATTAAGCTAAGAAATCTTTGGAGTAATATATTATTTAACTATTAATTGTATAAAATGCAACTAAAAACGCGACTTTAAAATTAATGATGTAGGTGAACTCGTATTGTTAGTATAAAACAAATTTGTCTCAACAGTGAAACGATTAAATTTGTCATGTTATGAAACGTAAAAGCGTATTATAATTATTTGCGATCGCAAGAGAAAGATTTTTTATGTCGTTAGTTTTGTGTAGGTTATAACACAGGCTGTCTTAAAGCACTGGAAAAAATCATTAGATTTACATCTAACGTAAATGTACGTAGTCGTTTAAAAAATGAAGTCTTTGTTGTTAATGAGCATACATTGAAAGTGTGAAAATGTGATACATTTTATTTGTTAGTTTTTGTAAGCAACTTTTTTATAGTTTTACTACCTCAGTAAGTGTAAGTTTAATTTTCAGAAATCACTCAGTAAGTGAAAGTTCAATAATCCTATGTTCTACAGGAACGAGTTTTCTGTTAATATTTACATCGGCAAATATCGTGTAGACCGAGGTAGTATGCTTTTTATTATTATAGTGACATTCTACTTAATGGGGATAATAGAATACACTTTGTTAGGTACGATATTGAGCTTCAATACTGTATTGCTATAACTTGCAATTAAAAAGAATGGTTATTTGCATCCACACTAGTTCAGACCTGTAGGCACCAGAAACAGAATAAGGCGGTTTTTGCAAGTTTCGTGGCTGCCAGAGCATAGACAGTGGCACCGAAGTATTACAGCTTCAAAAATGTCACTTTTACCCATAGTGCTTAAAAGAATGGATTTTGAAATTAAAATGACAATTGAAAAATCTTTATCAAACGACGGTTGTTGAAAAGTATCGGTATGGAGAACCATACATAACTTCCATGTTCTAAGATTTATATTGCCGAAACGTCTGGTTTTGTAGAAAACATTGGACTACGGCCAAACATCCCGGGAAGGAATTTTAACAAAAATTACTTCTTTGTTGCCGATAACGTTGTACACATATATATGAAAAATATGCATAAAATTAATGGCTTGTATAAGTTAATGTTTGATCTCCATCAAGTAGTGCTCAAGTTTCCAAAGTTTTAATATTATGATGTCCGTAATCAAAACATCAGAGCAGGTTTACTGTTATGAGGGTACACCGTGGACAAAAATTTTCAACATTTCCTATTGAGCGTTGCTGAGAGTAAAGCTGCGAATCTACAGTGTACGTTTCACAGAACAAACACGCGGAAAAGAAGGAGCGCTCCAAAATGTAGTGATCAAAAATTTTTAAAAAATTTATAATTTTGTGATCAAGAGGTACGCTCACACACACTCGAGTTAACAACCCAGGCCTGTGTCGTAAATAAGGACAATTAGACACACGTCAGACCCGACGCCAGTGAAGAAACAATGAAGAAACGTCCGACTACACGTAACAATAGAAATTGGGAACATCGTTGACAGAACGAACTCAGCTCCGATTTACAACAGCAAAACAAACCAGACAAAAGACAGAGCCTGGTAGCCCGGCTACGCAGAAGTTAGAAGGAACACATGCTGTGGGGTTAAGTTGTAACGCGCGTACGTTTGAATGAGATACTCAATAACAAAGGGTGCAGAGAGGTTTTGACGAATATATAGACGATGGGACGGGTATTCAATGAATACGAGATACGTACTCGGCCCAGCGTGAAAACAGACCAGGATGACAAGTCAGATTTACAACTAGAAATCGTGGGACCAGTCCAGGGATGACGTCCAGCGAAGAGTTGGTAATTGACGGAAAAAACGAAGGGTGACCGAAAAATAGACCAAAAACTGCAGATTGTTAATAAAGGCGATAACAGAGAGCCTCGACAACAAGGAAACAAAGGATTGATGGACAGGCTGGCAATTGCTCCACTTTCTGAGAAACAATGCAGCGTTCGTCGCTGGGGTACTTCGGGGGATGTCCAACGACCAACCAGAATTTGGAATCTTCCAAAGGAACTGGTGGAGAGAATAGTGACGACTTGGACGACGAATCAGGAAACCGATGACCGTAGATCTGCAAGGTGGAAGGAAATCCTGAACCTATAAGCAACGGCCATAGGCGTGGACGTGAGAAAATTGCATTCTGGTAGAGGGTGCTTGATAAAAACTGTTTACAAGAACGCGGAGCTCAGTAGTAGTAGTGGTGGTAGTAAGAGTAATAGTTGTAATAGTTTTACTCGGTAGTTTTTACTCAGTTCTTAATCCGACTTACTCAAATTTTAAATCGGTTAGTCAGTCAGTGACGTAGTTATAACCAAGTCTCAGTTTTAGTCGAACTTAGACATTTTCAATTCAATCTCAGTCTTACAGAACGTTGTGTTCGATAGATCATCCAAGTTACCGAACTTACCGCAGTAACACGCAGTGCGAATGTACATAAACATCGTTAATATGTCAAGTGTATACGAGAAACTTTAGAATACGTTCGGCATGCATATTAAGCATTACGAGTGAATTAACATTTCGACAGTAGAACATTGTGCGACAATTTCAGACATTATGAAACATTATCCAAGCATAATCATTCTAACTTTGAGCACATGAACTAAGTGGTTTAACACTCATGAACACCAGTGCATACATAGCGCGCATCACGTCCAAGGTAGACAAAAGTACCTAGCTACCTGAATCACGCTTACAGTAAACACGTAATCAAACTACACCAATAATAATGATTGCATTTTACTACATAAAACTGTAAAGACACTTATTCCAAGCGGGTAACCCCGACATTACACTACACAGAACGCGAGTGGGATTATCACGAGTTAAAGTGTCAGTGCGCATCCATCAACAGCAGTAACCTCATACGTGGAACCATCAACGGATAGAATACTACACCGATGGATTTATGGATATGCTTTTCCAAGTTAAGTCCTTATGTTGTTAATACTAGTTAATACTTACTACTGCACTGTCTCTTTTCAAAGAGCTACACCCGAGAAAATCTATATAAATCGTAAAAAAAATAATAATGTTAAATAGTAAAGTCACTCATCTGAGGGCATTAATGAACGCATTTAGCTTAGAATGAAGTATATTTGATTGTTTATTGTTTGTGCTTATTTATATTATTGTGTGTTATATTTTATAGCATTGTATGTCTTGTTTTTCAGGGAACAACGAAATGAATATTATTATGATTTATGTTATTACGCGTTTTGTTTGAATGTATTTACAGGACATAATTTCATTTGTATACCAAGAATTTATTTATACGATAATGTGTAATAAATAAGTATTTATTGCGATATGTATATCTTGCGTTCATTATTGCAATCAACCTCAATAATTAATTTGTCATGTTTCAATAAATTCTATCTTATTGCTTACAACGATAATTAAGAGTCTCAATAATTATGCTAATTAACAGTGAATACACTCAATCACCCAGTAAATTGTCAGAATAATATATTTGCGTAATTATATTGATTCGATAAATATTCAACTTAATTGAGTAATTTAATAATTTACATAAATTATAATCATTGCACTAAATGTAAATGGCTCCCAAAGAACGTGGGGCACGACAAATTTAAATTAGAGTCAAATTTGTTCGTTAAAAAAGTCACTCATGGACCCTCAGCATCTTGCAGAGGGTTCATTCCCTAAAGACGAAAATTCTGTCTATGAATCGTTCCTCTGTAAACACGTGCAGTTACACTGCCCAGCGATCCACAGGAAGCAAAACGCTATCCACGCTGGACAATTTTTCGGCTTGCACGCGTTATGTTGGTGTTGCTTTCGGCACTTTCCATTTAAAAAGCGTGCAAATGTAAGAAAATAAACATTAGTGAGGCCAGAAACAACGCGAATTTTGTGTGTGTGTGTGTGTGTGTGTGTGTGTGTGTGTGTGTGTGTGTGTGTGTGTGTTCCCTGCCTTTTTATTGCAGTAATCATAATAATAAAATGGAAACGTAAACATTACATAATTGAGATATGCTTGCCTGCCACGAACGATATATTTTCTCTCATACATGATTTACATTAAAATGAAAAAAATTATAATTTTATTGCCTGGCAACAAAATTATTTTATTTTTAACAACTACCATTATTTGAAAAAGTTTAAATGAATTTTCAAGTACATTACTGTTGTTAAAACATAAAAGATTGCTGGTAAACTACCCCTTCCCCTTAACCGATCTTCACGAAAATCGAAAGGCATTGAGATCACTACAATTCAGGGATGTATGCAAAAAATTGTTCGATTCTGTTTGAATATGCGGCAGTTACCGTTCGTCATAGAAAAAATTACACTTGTTAAAACATACAATGTTGCAGGTAAACTACCCCTTTCCCTTAACCGATCTTCACCAAAACCAAAAAGTCTTGAGAACTCTACAATTCAGGGCTGTATACAAAACATTATTTGATTCTGTTTGAATTTGCGGCTATTATCGTTTACCATAGAAAAAATTATCCTTGATAAAAAACGGTTGCTGGTAAACTACCCCTTTACCTTAACCGATCTTCACCAGAAACAATAGGTCTTGAGTATTCTACAAATCAGGGCTGCATGCAAAACATTATTTGATTCAGTTTGAATTTGCGGCTGTTATCGTTTGCCATATGAAATACCTATGTTAAAACATAAAACGTTGCAGGTAAACAACCCCTTTCCCTTAACCGATCTTCACCAAAAACAACAGGTCTTGAGAACTCTACAATTCAGGGCTGTATGCAAAAGAGAAGTAGATTCTGTTTAAATTTGCGGTTGTTATCGTTTGACATAGAAAAAAATTACCCTTAATTTAAAAAAAAACCGTTGCCGGTAAACTACCCCTTTCCCTTAACCGATCTTCACCAAAAACAATAGGTCTTGAGTACTCTACAAATCCGGGCTGCATGCAAAAAATTATTTGATTCTGTTTGAATTTGCGGCTGTTATCGTTTGCCATAAAAAAAATCTATAGACAGACACATACACACAGACAGACACACAAACAGACACTTTTCGAAAAATGACTTTTTTCATGTTTTGAGTGTAGTACAATCAGAATCTGCAATTATCTCGAACACGATTTTTTTTGCCATCACCATACTTCCATTTTCTTAAGGAACATGGAAGTAAAATGTCGTTAAAAGTTACTTACTAAAATCTTAAGTAATACTAAATAATATAAACTAAGCCTACATAATCTTAACCTTTGCAGTTAAATGTTAAAAAATAAAACTAAACATTCCTCTATTTAATTTCAATTTATTAACAGGCCTATAAGAAAAGGAACTGCACAAAGAAATTTAATATAGTTTTGTTTACATTATATACAGGGTCTTAAGGTATCTTGGCACCCTAAGCTAATTGTATTTTAGCGCTCCCCTCATCATAGGCTACTCTTACGCTTATTTCCAAGTGGCTGAATGAAGTTTTAAACACCCTACAATACATTTCTTAGTTAGGAATGTTTCAAATATCTTATTGGTTTTGGAAATAGTCTCAAGAATTGAAAACTTAGGCTGTTTTCAGAGATTGTTTTAGAGTTATACCTTCAACCATTTGTAGTTTGCATGGCTTTCATAAGGAAAAAATTAACTAAGTACTTACAGAATTATAACAGTTTTATTTAGGGTACATTTAACATCATTTACACAAAGAAGACAATAGACCGTGACTACGACATAACGACTTCGACATAACCATAACCAAAATGTTTGTTTTGAATGCGCAAATATGAGCGATATCGAACTTGTCTGCAATAAAAAGGGATGGAGGGGACGGTGAAAGGGTGGGGTGGAGGTGGATGGAATAGATAACGTGGTCGGTAATTCCACGCGGCCGCCGATGACTCATAACCGGAGAAAACAGTTTGGAAAGCACTTCTATTATTTATGTACAGTTTTACCATAATTTCTCGCAAACAGGCATCTGTGTTCAAAATGAACTCAAATTTTTATGCTTTTAATTTATTACCAATTTTACATTCAGCTGTAAAATTTTATTATTTTTAGCTAAAATTTTGCGCCCTACAAAGTGCCGCACCCTAGGCTACAGCCTAGTCAGCCTAATGGTTAATCCGTCCCTGATTATATAAATGTACAACTTAGAGTCAACATGAGTTTTACTTCCTTGAAGCATATTATGTCAGAAATAACTGTATGTATGCTTTAATAAAATGAGTAAAACTGGTATTACTAAAAATTAAATACATGAAGTAATATAGTTACAAATTAAATCGCTTACTATAAATGTATACTATTTTATTTTACCGTAAGTTTTAAAATAATATAAACTGTGCTGTATTGAAAAAATGTTATTAATTTATTACTTAGTGCAATCGATTATTAATTTTAAAACCTAGAGTATAGGCGTCGTTGATAATTTACACGTTTGCGAACATATTTAAGTCTGGAGCACAAAAAGGCCCATAAAATATTTTAGACATTATAAAGTACAGTTAATAAGAAAGTAATTGTAAAAATAATGTAAAATAAAATAATCCTTTTCTAATGAAAATATCCTGTCAGACAATTTTTATCATTCAAAACTTTTTGCTACAGTCTATTTCTTTATGCATATATAATTCCTTTAATATTTATAATTTCTTTACCTCAAGATGTTTTTTCCTTTATTTGAAACATGTTGCGGGACACTGTTCCGATCCTCAGCCATCATAGTTTATTACGAACAATTTTTAATAAATATGTGTACTTTATTGTGGTTATTTCAATAAAAATATAACTTACGTAAGAAAACAAAACAGACCATGATTTAGAATGTTAAATGCTATCATTGTAATACGTTACTGTATAATGTTGAATTTACAAAACATCGAATAAGAAATCCTAATACTTACCAATGAAGCACCATACAGATTACTTTCATACTGAAATCCGATGTAGGCCTAATATACCCGTTCTCATAAAAATTATTAATGCGACATAAAAAATTAACTCAGAAATATTTGTTTTTAATTTTCTTACAAAAGAGTTAGGTCTATATATTAAGAGACATAAAACAATTATAGAATATTTTAGTTATTAAATATATTCACTTTTATCTAAATCTAAAAATGAGTATATAGATACGTATCTATTGATACGGTGTTAGGCTACTGTTACTTTTCCGTTACAAAAGTCGCATTGCTATGTAAAACAGCATTGCCTGCTACTGTATTGAAATAATAGGACGATAACGTAGTTACTAACTGCGAACATAAAGCGTTTAGCGGCATGTCAGCACACTGGATCGAGAAAGGCTTACGACTTTAATGTAAAATCGTGGTAAATTCGTGTATTGAATATTTTAACGAAATAACAGCATAACCTTGACGTGTCATGCAATTACTGGCTCAGGCGCTAAATTGGTTACCTCGCGGTGGCGGTGGCGGTGGCTTTGTCTTTATAAGTTACCTGCTGCCGTAAATCATGGACGACTTTTGTTTAGCCAAAACAAGGTTTTGTTCTCTACTGAACTCGCTGTGTAAGACAAACCTCGAAAGCATCACGTTTTCTAAAGATACTGTTTTCCACGGTTTTGGTGTAACAAAATAAAATACACAACAGTTAGAGAAGGATAACTATACTTCTGTAGTCTTCACAAAAACTCTACACTGTTTTGTAAAAATGATGGTGTTTTACATTTACCGTTTTAAATTTAAAATTACCTGTGTTATGCGATATTTTCGGACAGTTCGCTAATCCTAACGTCAGTATTCCGAACCGTCAATAATCGAACAGCATCGCAAGCAATTTTATTAAAAGAATATCCGCACACCAAATGAGTTTTTGATTTATTTTCAATCGAGACTATATGTTGAAATCGAATAAATCTCCAGTCATTAAGAAGTCATCTGTGAATTGTTTTACTCTGAGTACAACCATTGTAGTCTACTTTACTTTATATAATTTTACGAGTTATATCATACAGGATCGTGCTCCGAAGCAACAATTTTCCATGAAGAGAAGTCAAAGATTACGCAGTAGCGAAACACTTCAAAACTGATCGAGAAAAGATGAATAGTTGTTTTGAGTAATTTTTCTCCAGACTTTCTCCTTAGTTTATCTAAACGGTTTTTTTTTTGAAAATTATGAATAACCATATTTACTATACAGTGACTTCAAGATATTGTATTGATTGGGTACCCTACTGATTTTCGGTGTATTTTTGTAACACACTAATAAATTAATTAAATTTCTAATGTATACCTTAATTTTCAGAATAAAAGAAATGTCATCCGTAGCTGACATCGAATATTTATTGCTTGGTTGAGCAGAAAATCATCACCCTGCAATATTATCTTATTGCTTTGCGTTCAGAAAGGCTTCCAAATGGATAATTCGAACAACTTATGCTCTCAGATTTCTCCCCCAGACGTTTCGGCCGCACCATCGGAGGCCATCTTCAGTGTCGGAAACAATTGGTACAGTGTACGCCAATTCTCCCCAGGTGGAGATTGTAGAGACTGTATTCATCACTGGGGTGAATTGGCGTACACTGTACCAATTGTTTCCGACACTGAATATGGCTTCCGATGGTGGGGCCGAAACGTATGTCCACACAAACAGTAGACCAGAACCTAACAGACGGGGAAATAATGTTTTCAACTGTTTATAAAATCTGTTTCACTACCGGTTCCAAATAATAATTATTTGTTTAGTTAGTAAAATTATTATAGCCTACCATACACTTTACTTTCTCCCGTTCCTAGATTTAAATTATTTTTCCTTTGTCCCCGGGTGTAACCAAAATGCGACGTGTATTGTTTGTCCTGTCTATACTATACTAAACACGGAGACCAATGCAAAATATTGATCTAATAACGCGACAGAAACTTCTTTACTATTGCATGCAAGGAACAAAAAATGTATAGCCTGTTAACAAAACTAAGAGAAATTATCTCTTAATTAATTAATTAATTTAATTATTTCTTAATTGATTAAATTTATTAATTAAATTTCTTATGTATACCTTAATTTTCAGAATAAAAGAGCATCCGTAGTAGGATGACTGCGTACATTAGATGGGATCACTTTTGCTTTTCAAATTTAAAATATATGTTAAACTTCTGCTAAAAAAAATATATGTTCGAGTGACAACAGAATCAGATACTTGTCATATACCAAGTTCAAAGTATATATAAGTGTACCAGATAGAAGACTATAAAAAACAAAAACAATTCTTTTGTGTCTTTTTACTCGATATAAAGGAAGCTTCCATCGTTAGAACGCACGATCTGTGTACACCGGTCGTCTGTGCGGGTCAAATTTTCAAGTGCATTGAAAGGTGGCAAGGAAGCTAAAATTTTTGCCACATGTCCAGGAATATAAAGCTGAAGATTTTTTGGTGTTTGTTTTGAAGCGTTCCCCGTTTCTTATAATACAGTTACATAAATATAAACGTAATTTTATACGTAGTTACGTAGTTTTCACGAGTGACAACTACTACGATATCGAGGCTCAAATTTGTAGTGATTACTGTAACAGATTCGCTGTATCAGATTTGTGGTATCATATTTCGTCAGGCTACATAAATGATTTAAGTAGATTTATATTAAAATTACCTTAACATCGTTCCAATACAGTAGATTATAAAATATAAGAAGTACTACCTTGTACCTTCCAGATAGTAGGAGCTACAAGGACCGAGATACTGGGCTCTTAGTAAATAGTAAATGTATTTACTTGCATTGCGCTCCATAATAATCTGTTTTGTTTATGTCATACTCTAATATCTGTATTTCTAATATTCCATTTGTATAGGCCTATACAGAATCTATATACCTTATCAATTTTATAGCAGTAATTAAAAATTTAAATTATTATTGTCGTAGACAGTTTTGTCTGAATTCCTTTGGAGAAAATTAAATTGTTATTGTAAACCGTTTTACACAACAGAGCTTCTGCATTGGTTAATCGGTTTATGGATATCTTGTAAGTTCGCCTCAATTCTGAATTTCGCTTCTCTGACAATAACGTATTAGCCCGTATGCTTCCCCTGTTTAGGTTTATTGTTATGGTGTAATACATCATAACAAATTCTCCTACAGGTATTGATAACGTCCTTCGTCGACACGACGGAACTGACTTGAGCTTATCTCTTGCCGCTCGGCTGCATCTCATGCATAATTACCTCATCCCGCAATGCGGGCAAGATTCCTTCTCTTCTTGTTATCGTATTTTCAATATTCATCACATCGTTTTAAGTTATACTATTCACAATTATTGGATTACAGCATTTTTCACTCAGCCATCCTCTGGCTGTCTATCCTTCCGCCCCTCTGTCTGTCTGTCTCTCTCCCTGCCTGTCTGTCTATCTGTCTCCCCTCTCTATGTCTCTCTATCTGTCTGTCTGTTTGTCTGTCCGTCTGTCTATCTGTCTGTCTGTCTGTCTCTCTCTCTCTCTCTCTCTCTCTCTCTCTCTCTCTCTCTCTCTCTCTCTCTCTCTCTCTCTCTCTCTCTCTCTCTCTCTCTTTCTCTCACCTGATATACTAATACTGTAACACCGACGGTCTTCTGTTTAGTTTCATCATACTTAAACAAAACAAACAAAGTCTTCTTTGTTCTAAACGTGAAAAGTCTGCATCCACTCCGACCTTCCCAACACTATATGTAAACAATAATAATAGTATGCGTATATCATCAAGGTTATATCAGTGTGGATTTATAGATTGCTGAGTAAGCAATTAATTGGTTTCGGAAGTGTAGAGATTGTAATGAAAATTGTCAAGGATTTCTCAAATTCTCAGGAACTTGAAATGGATTATTTAGCCTACTAATACGGAAATAAGCGCATATTTATTAAATATAAAATCATTACAACAAAGCGCACTATAGAGTTCATAGTGACTTGTAAACTGCATAGATGCCATTTGTAAATTTTTTATCGTTTTTAATGTATGTCAATAAAGCACTGTAATAACACTGACCAATTTACTTGTTTATTATGATAATTGAATTCCACTTACCACAAGGTCAAATCTTATCGCCTTAATTAAAGCGTGTTAATTATTGTAGGCTACTCGTGTATATAGAAGAGGACGAACTAGCATCAAAATCAGAATATTTTATCTGCTTTCAAGGAATAATCGCAAAAGCATTTTTTTTAAGTAGACGAAACGAATAACTGGTTGTGCTAAAATCGTGACTTGCCATACAACTTCCCAAAATAGCAAACACCATGCATTAGCTCGGAGGAAGGACAAAATTGATAACTTGGCATGGTTCTCAACGGGTTTTACGTAAATCTTATCTGAGCAGTAGTCACTTTGCCCTAGATAAGCAACCCTACACTGTAATTAGCGTCCTCTCAACGGCCAATTAATTCAGTAACACCTACAGAATATCCGTTTGCGTTAACAGTAATGTCTGCAACTCGCTTTTTCCTCTAATATATATTTCCCTTTGCAATATTTAACAGAAATCTCTTTGGTTTATACCATCAAAAAATAAATTTTAGTTTATAAACGAATTGGTCAACAAAAACAGCAATATAAATTAAATTGTATGCGATCTGCTTATAGCGTTTACTAATCTAAATCACAGGTGTACAATCATTTTGCTGTTTAATGTTTTGAAGTCTTTTGTTATTAACTTTCGTGTATTTATTACAAAAATGAAGTCCATTTTATTTCATCACATGACATTTCTGTGGAATTTTATAATCTATGTATTTATACCTATGAGTATATGATAGAGCACAGTATATGATATATGATATGAGTATGTGATACGATCATGCTGTGTTGGAGTGAGTCTGGTTGAAAGGAGAAGTAAAATAGTTTTAGACAGGTGGCAGTACTGATAATGTTATTTGATTGTGAATTCAGTTATAGGAATTAATGAATATTTAGTTGTTATAGGAAGAAATGTGCTTTTAATTCTGTATTTTATTGTCAATTTCAAAAGCCTAGTTGAAAACAATGGAAATTAGGAGTTGTTTGAATAATCCAAGTAGGTTTTGTTATATTTGTGGTAATTTTGTGGTGAAAAAGCAAAGGGAGAACATAGCGTCATTTGTGGCAAAAGCATATAAACCATACTTTAAAATCAAATTAGCAGATCAAGATAAATTTTGACTCCTCATACAGTTTGCAGTGTTTGTATTGAAGATCTGAGAAATTAGACAAAGGGAAAGAAGAAAGCTCCGCGTTTCGGAATACTATAGTTTGGCGTGAACCTAAAAACCACAATAATGACTGCTACTTTTGCACATGCAATGTGAAGGGCTTTAATGCCAAGAATAAGAAAGGAATTACATATCCAGACCTACCATATGCTATTCGACCAGCACCCCATGGTCCTAATCTTCCAGTACCTATGCGGCTTAAAAACACTATTGATGTGTTTGATTCAGATATAGCTAGCAATAGTGAATCGCCATTACAGTCAGATGAGTTCACGCCTGAAACATCTGATGCACCAGAGCTATTCACACAACCACAGCTGAGCGATTTATTAAAATATCTGAATCTTCCTAAAGATGCATCTGAGCTTTTTGCTTCAATACTAAAGGAAAAAAAAACTTGCTGCTGGCACCTTTGTTACTTTTTGCATGCACAGACAGAAAGGTCTTGTACAATATTTCAGTGAAGAAGAAAATCTGGTCTATTGTAATAACATTCCACAGCTATTAATTCCAAACTTAGTTGCGTTAATTAAGACCAAAATGATTGGAGGCTATTTATAGACTCTAGTAAAAGAAGCCTCAAAGGTGTGCTATTGCACAGCGGCAACGAGTTCGCCTCGTTTCCACTTGCTTACTCAGTGAATTTAAAGGAAAATGAAGCCATGAAGAATATCTTGGAGAAAACACAATACAATAACCACCAGTGGTCGGAATGTGAGAATCTCAAAGTTCTGTGCATTTTACTAGGTATGCAGCACGGATTCACAAAATATCCATACTGTTTGTACGAGTGGGATAGTCGGGCAAGAGAAAAACTTTGGCATAAAAGAACCAGTCTGACACCAGGACAGAAGAACATACTTAGAGCTAGCCTGTTGGATGCTAAAATAATTCTGTTTCTCACTCTTCACATCAAGCTCGGCTTCGGACAGTTTGTAAAAGCTCTGGACAAAGATGCACATTGTTTCAAATATCTCCGCACAAAGTTCACTTCTCTTTCGTTATTCGAAAATTAAAGAAAGAATTTTTGGAAGACCAAAAATCAGAACCCTACTAAAAGACAAGCAGTCTGAAAGCAGGATGTCTACTGCTAAAAAAGATGGTTAGAATGCAGATTTTGTGGACAAAATGCTAGAAAACTTCAGAGATGTGGGATGTAATATGAATCTTAAATTACACTTTCTCTTTTCCCATTTATCTGAATTTCCTGAAAACCTTAGAGCAATGAGTGAGGCGAAGGGTAAGAGATCCCTCCAAGATATTCGAGAAATGGAATGCAGATACCAAGGGCGATGGAGTACATCAATGACAGCTGATTACTGCTGGATGCTCCAAAGAGAGGATTCTGCGTCAACACACAAGAGAAAAAGCTGGAGAAGAACATTACAGAGCAAACGAACAAGATATTATTGATGTGTTGGAGTTACATAGAAACAAGAAAATTTAAACTGTTACCTGTATTCCTAATCTGTGTATATATTCCACTATAAATATAAGATTTTTCTTACTTGATTTGTAAAAAATGCTGATGTGATGGAGGAAAATGGAAGTTATTTCCGAAAATGGTGCTGCTGGATTATATATAATCACATATCAGAACTAAAACAGCTCTCGCAAAGTTTCATTCTGTAGACCTGTGTAATTATTATACGTGGCATGGCTACGATGTCTTTTTTTTTTCAAATTATTTACTAGTAGGTCTACACGTACATAATGACATATTTACTTTTGTGAAAATCTTTGCTAATATACTACTGGCGTCCTTGGGAGAAAGAACAAAACGAGACATAAAAAAATTGGCTTCAAAAAGTACCAACATTAAATTGACTCAGCTCGCCGGTTAGTTTACGGCATATATAGTAAAGTACACACAACAAACAAATACTATAAACCACATATATTAAAACAGATTTAGAAAACATTATTTTTGAAAATTGTTTCGAAAACTTTCTTGATCACCTGTTGCAGCTCAATTTATAAAATGAAAAAACTAAGGACACGAATTATCAGTGTGTGAGAAAACAGGAATTTTGCACAGAGGATAACACATAGTAATACGCTTTAGGCTTATATCCAATTACACATTAGAATGTAATTACAATTTTTATTTTGTGGTATTAATCAAAGAAAAGTGAATATTGAAATTTTGAAACAAATTTTAAGCTATTTTTTAAACTTAAAAGCTACACAACTGTACATTTGATTAGTTTATTAGTGCGTTGCCCTGTTATTCAATTTATGTACTATGCATTCAATAATAAGTTAAGCAAACCCTCAGAATTAAACAGCGATTAGACATTCACTGTTTGTCATCATATGGATGCCAGCCGCAGTCAATATAGTTGCAGAACTTGTCACATTGACATAACAAATGACTTTGTTACTGTATTTGCACAGTCAATCCGAAGACCCCGTTAAATGCTTCAATCCACGACAATTAAACTTAGCAACGTAGTACGGAAAGCATTTGCTTGCTTTATTCCCTTGCAGATAACATAGCGTCACCGTATTTACTCTTCTGAATTATAGTGTTAATCGAATTCCTTCAGAGCATATTTAATGTTTACATTTTACATTTATTTTGTCGTCACATTGAAAACAAATAAACCGTTTTATTTCCAGGGTACTATACCGTATAACATAGTTAGTAGGAATGTTTTTCGCCTTTAATTTTGTTTTGCAATGAATTCAGTTTTGTTAAGACAACAATTCATATTTATTGTTTAATCTTTAAGACAATAATTATTTTGATATTTTTATAATTATTTTGATAATTTTATAATAGTAACATTAAATAATTTTATTTTACTATTATTTCATAGGCTTCGTAACTATTTACCTTTCATAGGTGCATTGTAAAATCCACACACTGGACGCGATGCTTAGAAAAGTTCACCCACTTTAAGGATAGTGATGAAGATTGGACACAAGGAGATAAAATTTTACATTGCAGAAATGGCAAGCACAACCACCCTTTCGATTAAGCACGAGACGGTGGCTACAGAAATTGACAGCTCCTGAGGTACAGAAGAAATTAGAGAAGAATAAGACGTCGGAGTTCTAACTTATTTTAAGGATAGAGGGGTGATGAAAAGTCAACAGTTGCCGTCGCGAAGAAGCCCGTACTGTTTCTGATTTGATGAAAGCGTTAGTGGTTAAAGCTTCTGATGAGAAAGAATTCGATTAAATTTTAATAATGTTGGAGCAGAAATGAAAAGAGTATCGGACGTTCAGACAATGAAAGAATTTGGTTCGCACCAGTTAAGAGTCTAGTTGTGTACAAGAATCAAGGATTCTGAAGAGGAAGCTATGCAGAAGATTGGGGTGTACTGGGGATGCAGAATAGCATTGAAAAAGAGCTGTTTACTAGTGATGGGTAAAAGGTTTTTAAAAGTGAAAATGGTTCTCAAAGCACATTCTATGTACCTGCTACTTCGAGACGAACTGGTTTAAAGAGGGATCAGTGTTATGCTGCTGTAATATAAATAACTCGCATAGCCTAGGAAAGATTGTCCTTGACCCATCTCTTTACAATTTTAATTAAAATAAAAGAAACATTTACGTGGAAAAGACTTTAATTGAATACTACAAGAATTCACAGAACTAATAATTTTCAAGGTAAAATAGGAAATGGCAGATGTTCTTTAGGTCAAAGGTATAGAACTCCATTGAAGAATTATCAAGCCCAAGAGAAACAAGTACGGGCGAAATATATGTGAAAGTGGCGGACATTCAAGGAATCTACGTAATTTGGGCGAAACTCTGTCTACTGAAATTTTGCAGAAATTTGGAAAATTCTACAGAATTTTGTCTACATAAATAATGGAGGTCAAATTAAATTTCGTCTATCATAACTTCTATGTTTATAGTTCAAATTAATCATTTTTGTCTGTATTTGTTTACTTTAGTTGAATAATTTTAATGTCAGAGTGGAGTGTACAGTGTCCATTTCTCTTAAAAGGTTCAAAAAACAAAAAGCCTTGGTAGTTTCACCCTCCAGGTGGTCCAGTGGCTACCACGCGCGATTCATGTGCGCGTAGTGGTCCTGGGTTCAATTACCGGGAGAGGCTCAGTACGGCGTGCACTCAGAGTCGTGAGGCAAAATTGAGTAGCTCTGAGTTAACAGCGGCGCCTCGTGGCTGCGAGTACCGCAACTAGCGGCTGGCGACGCGTTGTACTAGCCATGCAACCGTCACATTAAACACAAAAAGCTGCGCGGTATGCCTTGGTCCTAACCAGACTGTTGAGCAGAGGTTTATTTGATAGTTTCACAATTTGTTCTATAATTCTGACTATTGTTTCCGTCAATTAGCTATTACTTAATACAAAAATGTGTTAGACGGTTAGCATGTGTTAAGGGTGTTAAGGGTGTGTAACCAAAGGTTAGTAGTGATGCTTAAAAATGGCCCCACCAGTGCCAAAAACTCTCAAATTTTACAACCACATACAAGGAAAAAAGACAAACTTTTTTCAAATATATCTAAGCACTTTTTAGAAACAAATTATAAGAAAACGCAGTGTTCACAGGTTGTTTCTAACTGAATACTGTTTTTATGTCTATGTAATATTTTCTTATTTTTCAACTGAAAGTTTGCATGAAAACGTATTACAGTAAATGATCGGGTATTCTATACTCGTAATATAATTAACGTATACAGAAATTTAAGTTCTTCATAATTTACCAAAATTTTTTGGTAAATGGGAGGTCACGAGTGTTCAGAAATTACCCACTACTTCGGTCCTACCTCCGTCGAGGTAAAAGTGGAAAAGTCCTGGACTTCAGAACTCCCGGAACGCAGTAGCTTAGTCAAAGTATTTCAAGGGCATCTTATTGACCAAAAATTTTCCACGTAGATTGTTTAGCATGATTGTTCACAGAGAGTTGATAAGCGATAATACGTAGTTGGTAGACAGATTTTACCAGTTATGTAGTGTACTGTACTGTATGTTTGTTATAAGGCTAGCGTGTCTGGACTTCCTGCGTACCGGATTTCCTTAAAAAAAAAACGATCGAGTACTAACACAATGGGAGGGGGGCTCTAATGACCCAGTAACCCTCATCAGCTAAGTCTGTGATAAACAACAATACAGCACCTAATCTGTGTGTAATGCTATATGACTAAAGTGAAACAAAAATTACAGCCTTTAGCTAAAATATACTAGTTTATTTGAAAACCTATTAAAATAGAATTACAGCAGCAGACAAGAATCACACAATTTGAATTTTAATGGGGAAGCAACCACGAGATATGTAAAGAACCCAAAATCTTTTCTGTTCTCAGACCGTCTGATAACGTTTACCAAAAATAATTGTAAAATAAAGCAAATAAACCACACGTTCATCATAACCCACAAGCTGAATCATATTTTACAAGATTGTAAATAAATTATGAAATTTATTATTTCATAATAAATAATGAAAAGTGAAAATTTTATTGCCCGGCATATCATTGAAAAACTGCTAAACTAATGGAATAGAAGAAAACTGAAAGGTCCATAAGAAGAAAAACAGATGGAATATGGAATAATATAATAACTAAATGGCATCAAAGTGATACTAAAAGTTAATCCAACGAGGAAAATAAATGTAATCTAAATGAAAAATTTTTCAATTGATATAAAGATACGAATTACTCGTACATATATTTTAATACGAATTACATATAGAAAAAAACAACTTAAAAATTCTAATCACGCAAAAATGTTTATGAAATTATAAAAGTTTTTAAAATGTAACCAATTTAAATTTAAAAAATATACATTTATTTAATTATGTACACTGTACAAAATTAATAATTTTTGTGATAAAATTGTTTATAAGCGCTAATGTTTTAAACGTCAGAGAAAAGGAGTGAATATAGTCGGAACGAGTTATAACTTACCAGGATGAAGTGTTGATTGATAACAAGAGTACAAACCTTACAACAAATATGTTCTAAGAAAATTTCAATCATAGCTTGGCTGTAAAGGCACACACGTCCCAATATTTAAAAAAAGTATAGTGATATTCAGAAATAAAATGTTTAAATTATATCTGAGAAATATGCTTTATGAAACTGTCTAAAATATATGCACTTATTGTATAAGAATATTAAGAGGAAATAAGTTAAGGGATGAATAAGATATTCAAACATACACGTAGTGATGTGTATCAGACGAATGCATAAAATAGATGTAAAGCCCGATAAGATTCTTTTATTGACGTTCTATTTTAATAATAATTAGTGAGCTGACCTGGATAAATAAGCTCAATATAGAAATGACTAACTGTTAAAACGTTTCACGAAAGCTGACGGGCACGCCCACAAAAGTTTTATGTTCCGTTAGCGCTTCAAACTTTTCTTTCAAATAAATTAACCGTATTTTGTAGGATTACATGGTTTAAGATTTTATAATATTGTTCTACCTTAAAAAATATTCATTCTGCGAGATTTATAAGGTCTTATTCGTACTGGTGTGTGTAAGTTAGTGAAACGTTAAAATGTATTCGTTCATGTTTCGTCGCAAATCTAACTGCTGGTAAAATTTCAATTACTCCTTAAAATAATATAATTAAAAGCTAAAACAGAAATTAATTTAAATGTATAATATAAAACATGTGCTTTCGCACGTTAATATTTCGAAAAGTGGACTTTACACGGCAATAAGAATGTATACAGTAAAATTATAGTCATTTACCCCCAAAACACAACGGTAAAATTATAAATTATTAAATTAGTCCGTTACAACATTTGTCTTGAAAATGACTCTTTAGATTAGTGGCGTAACACCAAAGTAACAGAATTCTTAAAACTTGTGGTGACAATATGAATGTTGTAGTATAGTAGTTAAAGATTCATTTTTTAAGAAAATTACTTAGAAATAAGAATACCAGAGCACTGGTTTTCATACACTCATTCTAACATATTAAAGTTTTATATTTCTCATTCCAAAAAATTCTGCTTTATAAAAATGTTCATTTACTATTTTGTAAATGAAATTATATAAAATTCTTTACTAATATTTCTGAAAGTACACTGTTCATGATTTCTCTTCGCTTAGTAGCTAATATCCTCTTTCCAGTCTGGAAGAATTACGCAGTACACCTGTAAGGAAGGTAAAGATTGTAGCTGTAGAATAACCTGCGGTTTCAACAACACTTACTCTTGAAATGGTTAGGTGAAAGCCAATTAAGAATCGCGGCAGGCCTTTATCTAATCGTCTCGTACTAAAGTATGTCACATATGTATATTAATATCTGATTGGCTGTATATATTAATATGTATATATAATATGTATATATTAATATACATACATATGTTAATATGATGTATATTATCTGATGTCCGGTGTCAAAACATGATTCAAGAAACTGCTTTCACAACAGGAAAGTTTGATAAAGTGGAAGAGGTTTAATGAAACGTGAAATTTTTATTGGTCGGCACATCATTGAAAAACTGCTAAATTAATGGAATAGAAGAGAACGAAAGGGTCTATAAGAAGAAGAACAGATGGTATGTAGAATAATATAATAATTAAATGGCATCCAAGACATCGTAAGTGATAAGGAGGAGGACCACAGAGATGTTGGAGTGATAATGTTAAAAAAATTAAGTGGGTTTTATTGGATAAGAACAGTCAAAATTTACGGAAAGATTTGAAGAAGACCTTAATTGAGTATTGAACTTCGTATACACTTTGAACGGAGAATAAAGATTATTATAACGTTCAGTATAATAATTTTTGAAAAACCAATAGAAAGACGTTGATTTTCCTGGGATGGATCGATTAGTCTTAGTTACTCGTGGTTGGTTATTGCTTGTGAAATAAATTTAGCCTACCCAGAACCAGTTTTGGTCACACATTCATACGGACACAATGATTTGGTGGAAAAAGGCGTTATTGAGCATTCCCGAAGTGAATCGGACCCGTGCAGTGAAACATTTTGCAACAGTCTCCTTGGTATCAGATAAACACGGCACGCCAACAAACGTGACTTGAATCCTATTTCCCTGCTTATGATGTTATCCCGACGTTTTAATATTTAATTTCACGCTTACTAGCATTCCCAAATTTAGGATTCCCTAAATTATGTAAACCAAAATTTTGTCATTTTGGTTACTACTAGTCTTGAATTAAACTCAGCATGTAGTTTTAAAAATTTGTGGCGATTGAAAGTCGGTCTACTTTGAGAAACATCGTTTATCAGTATAGGCATTTCTTGAGATGTTGCTATCAGCACGCTTAACTATAAAAGCTAAAGATTTGGATTACAATTGGGTCAAGTTAAAATCTAGGGTCGATCAAATATAAACGAGACTTTTTAAATTGGCACGAGATATTTTAACGCTCATTGATGTTGACAACAGTAAGCGTTGGTAGCAGTGCCCAGACATGCGCAGCGCTATACGGTTGTTTGAAAAGTAGTTTGTTTCATTGTTGTCACAATAAGTGAACTGGAGGTGCATGTGTCCGTTGGGCAGCATGTAATAATTAAGTTTTTAGTGAGTGAAGGTGTTAAACCAGATGAAATTTTGTGCAGATTGCGTGCACAGTTCGGCAATGATACACGTTCGAAAGCTCCACTATACTCCTGAAACCAAGAGGTCTTGTATGGAGTGGGGTGCAAAAGGTGAAGCAACTCCAGTGAAGGCGAAAACACGTTTGTTTGCTGGCAAGGTTCTCATGACCGTCTTTTGGGATGCTAAAGGCGTTGTGTATGTTGATTTTCTACTTGAACAAAGAACAATAAATGCTGCATACTATTCTGAAATCTTGGGTAAGGTTAGAGAGGCCTATAGATCCAAAAGGCGCAAGATTCCGTCTTGATTCTTCACGATAACGCCAGGCCCCACACTGCTGCTGCTACGCAAGCAAAATTGGAAGAACTGCACTGGACAGCTTTGGATCATCCCCCCTACAGTCCAGACTTGTCGCCATGTAACTATCATTTGTTTGGACCCCTCAAAAAAGACTTGGGCGGGAAAACATTTTCCAGCGAAAAAGAGGTGCAAGACGTCGTGCGCGTTTGGCTAACACGTCCAACAGGTTTTTATGAAGAAGGAATAAAAAAAACTGGCAGTGCGATGCAAAAAAATCTGTAGACAATAGTGGAAGCTATGTAGAAAAATAGTTTTGTATTTGTTTTCACATATATTAATCCAATAAAAATTTCTCAAAAGGTCTCGTTTATATTTGATCAACCTAGTACAATACGGTGTAGAGTAGGTAATATCAAAGGCATCAAACGCTAATCAACGTTCTTGCATGCTACATAAGTATTCAGTTATTTCATTAAATATTGATTTTACCTGCATGTATAAGTTAAAACTGGCAATTGTTTTAGTTAAAATTTGTTTTTATATTTGAAACGGGGAGGTTTAAATAATGAAAACATTACGTAATATTTTTTATTAGGTAAGAGTAATGACAGGTAATAAAGCACAAAACACAGGGACTCATATTTCAACTTAAAACTTTCTATTTTCGACAGCATAAATACAAAGTACTGGCTTATCGCATACAATAGTCAGCGCAACTAACGGTAGGCCTACCTGGTTAAATATTATATGTCCCAAGGAGTAAAACAAAAGCAAAATTAAAAACAACTTCACTACTTTACCCTTGTTAAAACCAGCATAAAGTAGAGTCTCGATTACCCGATCTAAACGGAACTGGAAGTCGGATAAATACGGAAATACGGAAGAGGCCTCGACCTGTGAGACAATATTAGAAAATTCAAAGAGACACACTTGTGTAATTAACGAGTATTATTTTTACTCTGAGCTAATTTTACCCAAAAGAACCTACAACGTGCCTTTCACGATGAGGAAATTACAGTCCGCTATCCGCGCTGCCGACGACACTGCGGTGGGACCGGAGTATATTCCTTAGAGCATTATACGTCAACTGCGTTGAGTTGGTCCGGACGATCTCGCGGGCCTGCTCCTCCTTTCACACCGGCCGCTGTCCTCTTAAGCTGGGATGTCGATCTCAGGGTTCCTCGTGGGTGTTGTGTCCATCTAAGTTGTTCCAGATTCAGCCCTCGCTGACAGCCATCGATTGTTGAAGATCTTGAACGCCGTGCCTGTACTCGTGGTCTAATTCTGCCGCTCCCTTGACGACACACTCCGACTTCCGAGAGGCTTTTTAATAGAGACTGCTTTCTATAGACTGTGAAAGACTGACTAAACTCACGGCTCACCCGTGCTTTTATAGATTTATACACATGACGTCATTTTTACAAGTTAAAACGTTCTAGATTTTACTAAAAAAAAAACGATCACATGTTGGTGAAGTTGAACTTCCGGTTTCTAGACCTTTCCAAACCACGTGTTTTCAACTGCATGTGCTTTCAATTAATTTGTCAATTTAATAAAAACTATTAAAATTTATTTAATATTAAAATAATTAGTTACTAATAGTTATTCTAATTTGCATACTAATATAAATGACTTATAGTGTGTCTGTTAATTGGTTTACTGTTTAGTATCTTCACTATATTCGCTATGCGCACAACTCTTATTCACTTTCACATTGCACTGCACTGCTGTTTTTTGTTATTTATTATCGTCTTAAACTATGTTAGCATGCAGTACCTACTCTAATAACAATATTGTCTTATAGCATTTACACCCATTTGCGCAGCACACCAACTAAGGCTTATTGTAAATATGTCCCCATATATTCACACGTAGTATGAATGTTTGTATCATTGCAATATATATATATGATTTATTTTATGTATTCAGAGACGTGAAGATGATCTTTGTATAATATTTCGAAGTTTTAGTTCATAAACTGCGGTACAGCATTTGATTACTCTTTACTTTCATAAAACTAATTAACATTTCCATGAAATCTTTCCGTATTTTATGAAAAAATGAAAGTAACGAATAGAAAAATTAAAGTCGTTTAGCAAAAGCACATATTATAGCTATTTTTACCATAATTTGCTTTGATATTCTAGTAATACAAAGGCGTTAAATCAAAGCCCCCCTCCCTCCGTTGACTCTCAAATTCGTATCTCAGTTCTACATAAGTAAAAGTAGACACATGAAGGACACTCCGTACGATAGACGTACAAACGTTAGCTCTTAGAAGTGTCTCGTTAATTCGTAAGGTAAAAATTTGTAGTACGAAATAGCTTGAATATTTAATCAATTGTTTTCACAGTAGTAAATAAAACTGACTAAAATACGGTTTCAGAATAAGAATCTCCTCGTTCTAACAATAGTATCCAGATAAGAATGGGACAGGTATCTCTCTTGTAGTACATGCAACGTGACTTCATATTCAGGACGGAGCTTTCAATTTTGCTGCGCAACGATTATGTAATAACAAAGACGAAGTAATTTGCTAAACATAAACCGCTGCGACATTCACGTCACTCGCAGACGCGGTAGAGTAAAGTGCGGCCTACCACAACGCGCTCAAACACAAAGCATCCAGTCTAATTGCCAGCTTAAAAGAAACAAAGCACATGTTTTATAGGTGAAACAATAAAATTAGGCGGTGACACTTCATACACGTTAATAATTTTTCTTATATTTTAATATTTTTGAGTAAACAGATAAAATACTAGTAGCTAATGATAACCATCATATTTTAAAAATAAAATAATATATTTTAGTAGTTTCAGGTAAGTGCTTTTTAAACAGTACGATTCTGATAAAACATTTATTTGGCTCTTGCTATTTTTGAAATCATTATGCATTAAACTAAATAAAAATATGTTTAGTTTTTACATTTAAATGTCCGATTATATGTGCGTATGTAAATTAATGAGGCATGTTTTAAAAATACTTTCTAATACTTTAAGTTTTATAGTTTTAAAGTTTTAATACAATAACATTGTCAGACACTTAACTAAAATTCTATACTTATTAATGAAGCTATCGTTCAGCTCAAACGTGTTCCAATAACTCCCTGACTTATCTGATATGAGGATGTGTTGATCCGGGATCACAGTTTGGCGGCCGCTGATCCTGACTGATTAATTGCTTCT
The DNA here is from genome assembly GCA_034769895.1 of Magicicada septendecula. Classification (NCBI taxonomy): domain Eukaryota; kingdom Metazoa; phylum Arthropoda; class Insecta; order Hemiptera; family Cicadidae; genus Magicicada; species Magicicada septendecula. The sequence goes on from CM068367.1 coordinate 355,312,020, forward strand.
AAGAAGCCCTTGCATTTCGGCTGCACGTATGGCGTTTAGTCGATTATGTTAATAACCAGTGAGGGACATTGTGAAGAAGGACTTTGTTCCCCTATCTGACAACTGCACATAGTAGTCATACCCGATTTTAGTGATATCTGTTCAGCGTCAGAACAGATCATCTGTCGAAACTGAGCATTCTATGGCAACATCTATTGTTATACCTAATAATGGCCTATGTTTTGTGTGCAAAATCCTGTGCGCTAGCGACGATACAATTGCTGTTGTGCTACGTAGTATAGAATTATTCAAGATTGCATAATCAAAATAATTGATCAAATCAAATCAAACCTAAATGTGTCATTGTTTATGTTAAAAATATAAACGTTGCTCATCCACCTGCAATAAAATATGCAGTTTATGACATGATATGTATAAACGGATACAAATCTACGAATAGACCCTATAAGCTTATAGTCCAAGTTATTGAATTAATAAAATAGTTCACACTAGAAATTAATAAATTTAGATCCATGCTTTTTGGTATCCAGGCCACTTACATGTATATAAATAGTAAAATAGTTTTACCTTTTTCTTGTCCGTCTGGTGGCCTTTATCCTTTATGTAAATCTACGCGTTTCGGGACATATGTCCCATCATCAGGAATATCCCTTGGTGGGTTCCTGAAGGAATATCGCGTGTGTTCTCACGTTTGGGGATTTTTATGTATATTTTTTTGTGTTTATATTTATATTTATTGTGATGTGTGTAAAATTGTATATAAAGTTGTTTTTAATATTTTAATAATTGACGAACTTCACCAAGGGATATTCCTGATGATGGGACATATGCCCCGAAACGCGTAGATTTACATAAAGGATAAAGGCCACCAGACGGACAAGAAAAAGGTAAAACTATTTTACTATTTATATAATTAATAATTGTTGCTTTGCATATCACAAATCTGTCTTTGTAACAGCGTTTTGTTAATAATTCTTGAAATAACATGTTACCTATGTGATCTCATTCCATATTGGTAATGTTAATTTTGTTTACATGAGACATGGATACAGCCTAAGCAAAATTTATAATAAAAGGAAAAATGACAAATTGCGTTATGACGCTGCTGATGGTGGTATAACGTGTGCTGGAAACGAAAAACTTTTTTTGTCTTGCAGTTTCCAAAAATTTTGCCAATAGAAGGGACCGGCTTTGTCGTTCCTGTTGCTCTGTGACTTTAGTTACCTTTACGATCTGGCTTCTAAACAAACTGAACTACAAAGGAACGCTATACTGTATGAAACGTGGAAAGGAGACTCGACTAGCATACTGATTCAAATACTTTGATTAGCGGAGACCACGTGCCTGTGAGAGCAAAAATATACTAGTCTTTATAGCAGCGTGCACAGTCAACACTCTGACAAACACTTTATTAAATAATTTTTTAATAACATAAAACTGAAAAAATAATAAAAATGTCTAACTGAAAAAATATTTTTGCTAAATACCGTTTACCCGGCTTTAACATAGAACTGATAATAGCATAAGTTATAGAACATCCTCTACGTGTAATATCATCTTACAAAATTAAATAAACATGAACTACCTGACAGTTATGTAATATTGCTTATGATGTTTACACACCAAAATATACAAAATACAGGTTTTCTTCCTTTCTGTTTTACTAGTAACAAATGCTGCAGTGAAACCAAGAGATATGGCTTTCATTCACGCCGTACTCACTGCAAGTATCCGAAGACAATATACTCGTATTGTGCGCAAGCATATTACTCCTGTAAGAGCTACTATTGTTAAATGAATGTGTGTGTAAGTAAATGATTTTATTTACTTATATATGATTATAAAGTAAATGAATGATTTTATTTATATAAGTGTAAAAAATAATTTATTTTTTTCTTGACATTCTCTGTTATTATTTGTATGCTCTTCCTTGTCTATGCTTCTGCTCTGTGTCCGAATGCACGGATTCGTTGTATGCTACTTGCTTGTTTGATTCAATGGACTTTATAGCAGTGGACTCTATAGTCAGTCTTTTGCTTGTATTCGTAATCAACATTTTTCCCTTGAGTACTAACGATGTAAAAAATTGGACTATGCAACAACTCCAGATGTGGCAGCCGTCTTGGACAACACTTTTTCACACCAAGTTCATGAGTGAAAGTATGATGCCTTGAATCGCTCATATAAGATACCTATGATTCCAGCAACGTCATCCACTCCTCAATCTGCGGTCTTCCAACACCCTATAAATTTTTTTCAATAATGTCATTTTTTGTTGCACTTTTTGGACGTCTACTGCTGGTATCGTCTTCCGTCCTTGTACAACCATACTTAAACTCGAGTGTGCCCCACTTACCGTTGTTTCTGAAGGCGCAGCATCTCCTAACACATTTACAATTTCGGTTTGATTTTCCATTGGCGCTAAAACGTTTTTAACAGAGAATTCATCACAATACGATGTTTGATTTTGTTCATTTTAAAAACACGCGTGACAGGAAAATTTAAAACAGCTGGTCAAAATTGAATAACTTGACAGATATATCTGGAAATTAACTGGTCTTGCACCTCACGAAAGATTTTAGTTCTACAACTGAGCTATATATGTCGCTCCGCGAACATTTCAAATGACCCTCGTACAATCGAAGGTTGTTTACAATTTTATTCTGTTTACAATTTACAACGATTCAGTCCTCTTGGTTGGCAGGTCCGTGAGACTTGATTTAAAGAGTTTCTGTGACCGTTAAGGCTTTCGGTAAAGGCTTTGTCGAGGCTCATGGTTAGACATTCCCAGACTCTCTAGTATAGAAGTTATAAGCAGTATAGAAATGGATGTACACGGAGGAGTTGCAGAATATAGAAGTCTCAACACATTCCTAACGAAACAACACGAAAGAAACTAGGTTAACGCGGCAGAGTCATGTAGTTCAGGATGTTTACTGAAAACACTAAGTGGAACCCTACTGAAACAAGGAAAAGAAACGGAGAACGTGGAACCAGGAAGTTAAAGAGGTCACACTGAGTAGGCATTTGACGGAAAAAGTTATGCATGACTGAGCGAAGTGGCGTAGGAAGTGTGGGAAACGTCAAATTCTGCAACTGGCGCTGAAAAAATAATATACCGGTATGTCTCATATACAAATAAAGAGAAAACATCTCAAAATTGAATGAACATGCGCGCACGAGTGGTTCTGATGTTGCGAAATCAACCTTTCCTGTGTTGACATACAAGCACTCAAAATGTGTAAATACAGTGTTTTAATGTAAGCACCACTCCATAATTTATACTAGGCCTACTGTGTAATGTAAGCAACTAATTAGGCCTATATGAATACGCCAGTAACATATATAATTGAATGGTACTCGTGTTAGTTCTACTATATGTATAGGGATTACCTCATTCATTATAAACGTCAGTGAACGTGATTTTGATGTACCGTTTGTAAAAAAAATTTAAAATGCAAGAAGTATTGTATACGCTCTTTGAATTGTAGGGACTCTGGAATTAAAATTCGTTACATAACTGCATATATGCGCGTGTTCCTATTTGGTTTCTGGCAGGATTTGTGAACTTCTAGGTATGCCGGACAAATGATCGGTGCCTCTGACTTAATCTTGCTACCGAGCAAATTCCGTATTACACATACTTTCCCTATGTACAGTAAAATTACTTACAAAGCGTTGATTTATTTTCCGACTTGAACACGTGAAAGGAGTGTTGTTGCGACGGTCTCACTGAAACCAATACAGATATTCGTAACACTTGCTGAAGTTCACAATCTCCGATGGCATCAATAAATGTCTGCACCTCAAACCTCATTCGAAAATCTTCTGGTCCTTCAGGATAGGCCAGTCTAATTAGTCTGTCACTGTTTGCTTCAAACTCTTGATGACTCCCCGGAACGTTGTTGCCTTGTTCTCAACTGAGAGTAGTACATATCTCGTAAATGTTTATCGCCATGTCGTAATTCTAAAGCTTTTGTCAATTCGGCAAAGGTGTTCTGGCTGTCAGGTGGCACTTTCTGTAGTAGTTCTACCGCAGGTCCTTTTAAAGCTGCCCCATGCTGACATGAACTGCCCCAGCTGCCGGCAAAGTGACTTTCTCTGTTGTCTTATTTTCCATGTCTTTACTATTGGTGCAGTCTGTCTAGCAATTTGTTTTGGTTGTATCTTCATGAGCTGCTCAACTTCAATTTGTAGTTGTTCTCTTATGTTTGCAATTGAGTATTCTACTGCAGATATTTTTGTAGACATCGATTATTCTACTTCAGATATTCTAGTAATTTGGTTATTAAGTTCATCTCTTAATAGACCTAACTCTCCAGTGGTTTGTTCTTGCATCTGCTTTTGCTCCTGTATTAACGCTTTGACGTCTTCTGTTTCACGCTTCCGTTCCTCTGCCTGTCGTCCTTCCGACTCGAGCAACAGTGCTTTTTGTATTTCTTCGGTTTCCAGAATTAGTGATTTCTGCCGTTTTTGTGTTTCCAGCAGGAGGGTTTTTTTTGTGTCTCTTAGGCTTCCTCATCCTGTCGTTTTTCTTCTTCTCCCTCCTCTTGTCGTCGTTCTGATGTTAGTTGTTCCTGTGTCTGCTGTAGCAACGCTTGAAAAGCTTCCATCATCTGACTGGTATCCATGTTTACAGTTTAATTACAACGTACGCTACTCTTTATCAAAGTGTCCTCTGTTTCCACTGTTAAAGGTTCTGTCCCAGTTCTGTCCCACTGTTACGACGGTCTCACTGATCGTCGTATGGTGCAGTGGAAACAAATTACATACACCGCACCAATGAAGTCACTAATAACCAGCTTTAATTAATCACAAATAACAATTTGTAATCAACTCATACAATAATTTCAGTTAAACCTGTCCACACCCAATAATAATGTCAAATAATAGAGTTCCACGTTAGCGCATATGTTAAGTGTATACGCTAAGCGTATTTCAAGTGTCCTTTAGAGCCCTCGTTCTTGAGTGCGGCTTCGACTGCGGCTACACCTGCTCGACTGACGCACGGACAGGTGGAAGAACGAGCTCGGTTGTTCGAGAGGGTTCTCGTCACAGTATTATCATGACAAACCGGATAGGTCTGATTATTTAATTTTGCTAGTTACAAAATTTAACAAATCTGCAGTTGACCGAAAGAAAACAAAGAGTGGAATCATTATATTAATCTAATTCTGGTTATATTTGTTACTCCGAAACGAATTAAAAGAAGTAAAATTATTTCTGAGACTCCCTGTAAGAAAAAACTACGAGACGACTACATTAAGAACGTTTGTTTTTAAGAAGTGTTAGCAATTTTGCAGGACGTCTGTTAACACAATTCTTTTTATTTAAAGTACATTGACAATACCGTCAAATGTCGCAACTAAAAGGTAGATTGACAATACAACTCTACATAACGTGACCTCGTAACTGTTATCACGTAATTATAACGCGCGTGACCTTCATTGGACAAAACCGTTACTGTTGTTTTACGGTTACTTTCAAAATAACCGTGTACTCGTTATAAACGTCAAGTTTCATAATATCGTGATAGGTCAACAGTGTTATGTGTGAGAACGTAAACGAATGCCGTTATATGTTGTACAAATACTTGGTTTAATGTTTCTGCCCAGGTTGGTTAGGCTAGTGTGCGCGCACCAAAGTGTATTGATTATGCACATCGCCGGTGTCTTCACGCTCGGCGAACCGGGTTCATCAGTCGAGAAAATCAAAGGCTTTCATGACAACATGCTATTTACACAGACTCTGCAATTACAGTACACGGCAGACATTTGCAATTCGTCTACTCGCCGTACCTCGACTCATAACTTCCCCGAATGTATACGATATATCCAACTTTAGCTAAGTATTAACACGCGCGTACGTGTGAATTATACGAGTCTGTATACGTATTTATGCGAGCCGAGTTTGGTGCGTACGTTCTCGTCCGCACTCTAAACACAGTTAAACAATTTGATTCTATTAACATCATACATCATATTAACAGAAATCATTTTTAAAAAAGTACGAATTATATTATCAAATTGGATACGGTGATAGTTTTAAGTCCGACTTAATTGAAAACATTGAGCGCTTCCTTTTCAAACGCTATATCGTAAAATTACGCATTTTTAAAATAATGAAAGCGTTACGTAATACTCTGTTAAAAACAATTGGATCCGGATGCTTCATCTGATTATTACAAGCTAATACTAATTATATGTAAAAAACATTCATTCAGTGTTTGCGACATCATAAAACAATCATCAATAGTGATAGTTTAACTAATACGTTTTAACGTGAGTTAATTATAATAGTAATCAAATGTAATAAAACATTTTGAAACACACTGAATAAAAAACAACATTTTTCACAATTGCTAAAGAAATTACAACTAAATTTCCCATCACACACACACACACACACACACACACACACACACACACACACACACACACACACACACACACACACACACACACACACACACACACACACACACACACACACACACACACACACACACACACACACACACACACACACACACAGCTGATTTGAGTGGTTATTCATAATTTCCTAATGATGCAGGAACCGACAAACAGTGTACCGGTATTTTCATTTTTATGCTCATATTCTAAAACTCCTGCCATACATACGGTATGCTTTAATCTTTTGAGCAGAATAAAATACAATCTTACTATACGAGAGTGCATAAGATAGGGAAAGGTGAATTGCTCAGAGATAGGGTGATTCACTGCGACGACAAATGCAACAAAAGCGTCACGAACTGCACTCAAGTAAGCGAAACGACCGACCGGCTCCTATTGGCTGATAGGTCACGTGATACTTTCGCTTGCCTCTGCGCAGCTGACAGCTCTTGCTTTCGTGTGTACTCCCGAGTATAGGCAGTTAATAACCTTCGACTCGCCTTTGAGGTTTCTCAATATGTTGCTTTCATATTTTATAGTAGGCTTAGGAGGGATTTCTTTAGTGTTGTGTTTAAGATGTGTAACTTCGCTGTTACCTGCTACAGTACTTGCGATCCACTTCTTACGTGTAACTGCAATCGACGGACTCGTCAACTGACATACGTAGTCCTCTCTCTATAATAGGGACTCTATACAACTGCCGCGGTTAACGTCTTTAAACCGTCTTAAAGTATTAGAATGTTATACTACGTTAGAATACTTTCTACGTTGAACGTATAAACCATAAGAATATTAATTTATATACACCGTGTTTCACGAATAAATAGAAGTAATTTCAATATATGTTTGAACGGAAAACTGTAGAAAAACGTAAGATCGGGAAACACTGTCTTCAATCTACGGCTAGTGAATACTTTCTCCGCATTTTCTTCACCAAAGGAAAAATAGGCTACACTAAAATTTGTGGAAAAACATTTGGAGAAAAGTTAGTGTTTTTATATGTTTATTTGAAAAGTTAACTGTAAAGAAGTTAAAGTAGTTTAAGTCGTCTGAATTTTATTCAGAACAAAAAAATTCAAAACTGGAGTGGTAGAAAACTGTTATAATTTAAAATTTTAAGAAATTTAAATTAAAACATAAATTTTTAGATACTGGGAAAGTAGGCTATACAAAGAAAGAATGTACTGCTTACACAAAAAAACACAGCATGTAAACTGACAATTATATCAATTGCTCAAAATGTCCCCCATCACTGTCTCTACACAATGCTCTGCAAAGGGCTAAAAAGGCAGATGTAACTCACCACACTGCGTAACTCTTAAACTACTTAAGTTGTATTATTGTTATTTATTAACATTGTTTTTGCAGTTATTCCCTATACCAAAAATAGTTTTGTTTTAATTAAAGTTACAAGATTTTTCTGCCATGTTTTATTTTGGATAAAATTACACTTTCTTAAACTTTTACTTGTTTTAAATTAACTTTAATCACTTTTTTTCAAAATTAAACGCTTCACAAATTTTGTTTCAAACTGTGTTTTTGTATTGGTAATTAACAAAGTAAATTTACGCAAAACGTAAAAATTGTGTTTTTTGACTTACGTCTTTTAGGATTTACAACAATTTTCTCCGAAACCACTAGATATACAGTTATGGGACCCTTTCTCGTATTTCTTCACTTCAGAAACATATAAAAGCTCCAACTACACCCAAACATTTTTGTCCCTTGAACTTTAGTATAACCTTGTTTTTTGTTGATGCATAAAACAAGGCGTTATTTTTAGCTAGCCGTAACTCGAAAACTGAGCGTTTCCAGACCCTGTAATGGTTATGTAGACTTTTCTCTTAATTTTTACCGGTAGAGCGTATCCTGAAATTTTTTACGTTCCTCCGTAAAATATCCTGTACAATAAGAACTTTTTGAATTTAATTAACTTATATGAAACTCGATTAACTTGTATAACTTATAAACATATGGTTTAATAAAATACGTAATTGATATGATAGTTTACTATTAATTTTTAATAAAAGAATTATTTTCTGTATGTACACTAATAACTTAAGTGTATAGTGTAAATGTACGGATGGTACACAGCTATTCATATTTTATTGTCACTCGATGTACTTCATGTGTAATGTAACTTAATACCAATTTATGTCTACTTAACTAATTTCTTATTATATTCAGGGAGGTGGTTATATAATACGTGGCTACTTTTCGTGACACAGATGATTAGTGAACCACGTCTGCTTACGGCGCCTTATTTTTCAAATAACGTGCATGCATGACGACTGCATCTTTTATAATTATTAGAAAGAATATTTTCTAATAATATTTGTTTAGTTGGCACTAGGAAGTTTTTATTAATAACAAATTAGTTCATAAAATCTGTGTGACAAAAAAATTATTTTAGTTCTCTGCTGTAAGAAACATACAGTTTATCATCAAAACAACATATCAGGTTTCTATAACTATGCTTACTACTACTACTACTACTACTACTACTACTTACTACTACTACTACTACTACTACTTCTACTACTATTACTACTACTACAACTACTTCTTCTATTACTACTACTACTACTACTAATACTACTACTACTACTACTACTACTACTAGCTAGCTAGTTTTTTACATGATAGCTTTTAATACAACATACGTTATCAAAATAACAAGTTGCATTTCACTTGATGAAAGTACAACTCACATAAAAAATGTTACTCTAAGAGCTATAAACAAAAGTCAATACGTCCTGCTCAAGAATCCTAGACACATTTTGTTTAGATTTGTGCACATTTTCATGCAATGATTTTTCTCGCATCGCTATTCTGTCAACAGAAGTCAGAATTTTGCTTTCTCTTCTAGCCAAAATTACAATATCTCACAGCTGTCACGCGTCCCACTTGTATATGTGTGTGTATTGATGCTGTGAGATTAAATTTCTTATTTCTGAATGTCTCATAAAGCATGATTTCTTTTACCGGAATTCAGTACTGGAATCCATGAACTATTGAACTAAAATTGTCACTTTTCTTATGTCTTATGTTAATAGTGAATTGTTTAATAAATTACCTTATTTTAAATCCGTCCTGTGACTTCGTTGCGTTGTTTTTGTTGTTACGCGTTTCGGGAACTATGTCCCATCATCAGACGTATCACTCTGATGTTCGTCTGATCATCTTATCATCAGAGTGATAAGTCTGATGATGGGACATAGTTCCCGAAACGCGTAACAACAAAAACAACGCAACGAAGTCACAGGACGGATTTGAAATAAGGTAATTTATTATCAAAAACGTGACTTGGACCATAATCAGCAATGTTCAAAAGGAATGTTAAAATTAGTTAAGAATTGAGAATTACTGGAAACAATTAAAATATAAAAAATGAAGAATGATCTTAAATAAATCTATGAGCTTTGAACAAATGAAGAATAGTAGTAACAAATCATGAACAGTAGGAAGTCTACAAGCAGCATTATAAGACACACATTAAATAAATGGACAAACAGACTATGACTTTGACAATACTAGTTACCCAATAGGTTAGTTAAGTGAAAATAGATAGAATATAACAATGAAAATATCATAAATAAATAAATTGTAAAATGATTTATACTTGAAAATAACATATAGTCATATGACAAGCATATTAGCTGAGAAATTAAATAAAAATAGTTATTCTAATAAATAAATTAAAGAATAATAATCATAATTATAAATATTAAATGAAATAATTGATAAACAATGATAATTGAAAATGTAAAGTAAGATTAAGCAAGTAGGAATAAGAATTGATAACCTAACCTTGAAGGAAGGGTATGCCAAGGCATTATAATTACTGATTAAAGATAAAACACTGAATATATCGAATTTATATTTTTTATGAATAAATAATGTATAAAGAGACAAGTAATGTAAAGAAGGTTATGAGTATATCATAAACATGTTAATTTTATAAAACAATGTATTCAAATATGAGGTGAAGCGAGTTTAATTTTGTTTATTAAATAATAATAAAGTTACAAAAGAGGAAGTAAAGTAGCTCACCTTGTAAATAAAAGAATGATAACAGAACTGAATCATATACTAACTAAAGTTAGTATATGTTAGTGAATCATAGAACTAAGAGTCATATACCAACTAAAGTTATTGTATTTAAGTAGAAAATAATATGATTAGACAGAAATCAATGCCATAAAGCAAAATGCCTATACTAGATAAAAGAATAATGACATAATAAGTCATAAAACTTATGACAATCAATATACCATGTATAAAGAAGGAACTAATGTACATAGAGTAAGATAGAGTTAATCTTAAAATGAATGTAAACTCATAAGAAAGTATTATCAAATAGACAGACATGTAAACTAGAGAGTCATGACTATACTATATATAGTAAATTTAATTAATTGTAAAATATAAAGGGTGTCCTATCACCAAACTTGTAATAAAAGTAGACAACATGTAATAGTTTTTGCATAAATTGTTTAAAAGTAAAATATAACTGCCATTTGATTATAATAGGGCAAATTATTTATAAGAATCATCAATGTTGAACTGAGTACAGCATTTTAGAGTTTTTACTTCCATATTCCTTAAGGAATGGAAGTATGGTGATGGCAAAAAAAATCGTGTTCGAGATTATTGCAGATTCTGATTGTACTACACTCAAAACATGAAAAAAAGTCGTTTTCCGAAAAGTGTCTGTGTGTGTGTCTGTGTGTCTATGTAGATTTTTTCTCTATGGCAAACGATAACTGCCGCAAATTCAAACAGAATCAAACAATTTTTTGCATACAGTCCTGATTTGTAGAGTACTCACGACCTATTGTTTTTGGTGAAGATCGGTTGAGGGGAAGGGGTAGTTTACCTGCAACGGTTTCTTTTTATCAAGGGAAATTTTTTTTTGGCAAACGATAACAGCCGCAAATTCAAACAGAATCAAAAGATTATTTGTATACAGCCCTAAATTGTAGAGTTCTCAAGATCTATTGTTTTTGGTGAAGATCGGTTAAGGGAAAGGGGTAGTTTACCTGTAACGTTTTATGTTTTAACAAGGGTATTTCCTATGGCAAACGATAACAGCCGCAAATTCAAACAGAATCAAAAGATTATTTGCATATAGCCCTAAATTGTAGAGTTCTCAAGATCTATTGTTTTTGGTGAAGATCGGTTGAGGGAAAGGGGTAGTTTACCAGCAACGTTTTTTTAACAAGGGTATTTTCTATGGCAAACGATAACAGCCGCAAATTCAAACAGAATCAAATAATATTTTGTATATAGCCCTAATTTCTAGAGTACTCAAGACCTGTTGTTTTTGGTGAAGATAGGTTAAGGGGAAGGGGTAGTTTACCAGCAACGTTTTTTTGTCAAGCGTATTTTCTATGGCAAACGATAACAGCCGCAAATTCAAACAGAATCAAATAATGTTTTGCATACGTCACTGAATTGTAGAGGTCTCAAGGACTTTCGATTTTGGTGAAGATCGGTTAAGGGGAAGGGGTAGTTTACCAGCAACATTTTACGTTTTAACAAGAGTAAAGTACTTGAAAATTTATTTAAACTTTTTGAAACAATGGTAATTGTTAAAAATAAAATAATTTTGTTGCCAGGCAATAAAATTATAATTTTTACTTCCATATTCCTTAAGGAATGGAAGTATGGTGATGGCAAAAAAATCGTGGTCGAGATTATTGCAGATTCTGATTCTACTACACTCAAAACATGAAAAAAAGTCGTTTTCCGAAAAGTGTCTGTGTGTGTGTCTGTCTGTGTGTGTGTGTCTGTGTGTCTGTAGATTTTTTTTTTGGCAAACGATAACTGCCGCAAATTCAAACAGAATCAAATAATTTTTTGCATACAACCCTGATTTGTAGAGTACTCACGACCTATTGTTTTTGGTGAAGATCGGTTGAGGGAAAGGGGTAGTTTACCTGCACCGGTTTTTTTTTATCAAGGGAAATTTTTTTTTTTGGCAAACGATAACAGCCGCAAATTCAAACAGAATCAAAAGATTATTTGTATACAGCCCTAAATTGAAGAGTTATCAAGACCTATTGTTTTTGGTAAAGATCGGTTAAGGGAAAGGGGTAGTTTACCTGTAACGTTTTATGTTTTAACAAGGGTATTTCCTATGGCAAACGATAAGAGCCGCAAATTCAAACAGAATCAAAAGATTATTTGCATGCAGCCCTAAATTGCAGAGTTCTCAAGACTTATTGTTTTTGGTGAAGATCGGTTAAGGGAAAGGGGTAGTTTACCAGCAGCGTTTTTTTATCAAGGGTATTTTCTATGGCAAACGATAACAGCCGCAAATTCAAACAGAATCAAATAATTTTTTGCATACGTCAGTGAATTGTAGAGGACTCAAGGCCTTTAGATTTTGGTGAAGATCAGTTAAGGGGAAGGGGTAGTTTACCTGCAACCTTTTACGTTTTAACAAGAGTAAAGTACTTGAAAATTCATTTAAACTTTTTCAGACAATGGTAATTGTTGAAAATAAAATAATTTTGTTGCCAGGTAATCTGAAAAGATTATACGATAGTTTATGAAATGGTTAATAATACGTCAGTGGAAGGTGTAATGAGAAATTAGCAGAAATGGAAACCTGGGGAATGTTAACTGTTCTGTAGATACAATTTTGTCAGAATGTTTGGAAATTATCATCAACATTGAAGAAAAAGTAAGCATATTAAGAAACATATGTAAGTACTTATTATAAAAAAATAATGTTTGTTTTTTGATAAAGTCATTTTGATTATAAAATATAAATATTTACAACAAGAAAAGAATTTTCAGTTTTCAAAATTTAAATATATTTTTATAAAACAATGGGTTCTTCATTGAGGTGGGGACCATGTCACTCGCTCCATCTCAAGCCTCCTCTCCCATTTTGCAGAAAAAGAGGACCCTGTCAAGGCTGATACTTTGACGACAGTGACAGGGCTTTCCACCAAATTCAGCAGAGTGACAGGTAGGCCCAACTCTGATTGGCTCCTCAGATTTCCCCAGCGTTAGTAGGTTCTATGAAAATATTTTATTTCAAAAATGATTTTAAATATAAATCTTAGATATGTTTTATAAATCTCATGTTTTATGTTTTAACATGGGTAATTTTTTATATGACGAACCATAACTGCCGTAAATTCAAACAGAATCAAATAATTTTTTACATATGTGCCTGAGCTGTAGAGAACTCAATGTCTGTTGATTTTGGTGAAGATCGGTTACGGGGAAAGGGCAGTTTACCTGAAAAATTTTTTGTTGTAACATGAGTAAAGTACTTAATTTTGATAAAGTATCCTGATAAGATCTTAATAATCCACTGTAGAAACGTAGATGAAATATCTATAAATGAAGAGGCTAGTTGAACGGGCTGGGGGTAATTTTCTATAAATCAAAATTATAGTTGAAGGGGGAGGGGATAATATTTTTTATATGTGTACTACGTTATTGGCAAGAAAGAAGTATTTTTTTGTTAAAATTCCTTCCCTGGCTGTTTGGCTGAAAATGATTTTAAATATAAATCTTAGAATATGGAAGTCATGTATGGTTCTCCATACCGATATTTTGTATACATCGTATGTAAGCAATTTAGTGGTGTGATAGGGAAGTGTAGGGAGGGGGGATTGTCCCGCGCTGTACACATAGAGCGTTGAGGCATGCCTCACTTCTGTGGTCCAAACAGTTAAGTTAAAGCGCCTGTGTTGTTTCTAAGTGTTTATTTTATGCGGTTATTAAAAGTGTCACTGTTATTCCGCTGAACTAACAGATGATCAAGATTGTTATTTGAATTATTTGTAACATTAAACATATATATAGAAACTAATCAAGTTTAAAAATTTGAAGTTCAATCAGTTGTATTATTGTGTATGACTAATACAAGGATTGTTCAATAGAAACACGTATAGAGCTGTAAAGCATTTTTTATTCAACGATTTTAAAAGAAGTCTCCAATAACATTAAGACATGAGTTCCACTGTTGCGCTAACCTGTAGATTCCCTGCTAGTAAAATTCTTACGGCTGTTTGTGGAACCATTCGGTTACAGCAAACTCTACCTCAGCGTCCGATTTAAACCACCGCCCTTTTAGTGATTCCTTAAAAAAAATTTAAGATAAGATTTTTGCCTACCCATTCATTAACTACTAGCTTCGCCAGTAAGCAAATTGATGTCCATTTTTTTGGCTTGCACGCGTTATGTGTACAACGTTATCGGCAACAAAGAAGTAGTTTTTGTTAAAATTCCTTCCCGGGATATTTGGCCGTAGTCCAATGTTTTCTACAAAACCAGACATTTCGGCAATGCCATCGACTTCCATCATCAGTGAAAATCGAGTGCGATAACGTGAGGTGGTATACGTTAGTGACCACAGTACTGTGGTTAAGGCTGAAGCAGTAAGTAGAAAGAAGTAGTTTCTATGGTAATATTTCATTTCGAAAATGATTTTAAATATAAATCTTAGAATATGGAAGTCATGTATGGTTCTCCATACCGATATTTTTATTAAATTAAGGATTGTAATTTTATTGAATGTCCTTAAAAGTAATTAATAATTAAATACTATACTATACACAAGAAAATAAACTACAGATTGTAACAAAAAACACTCATTGTAAAACTATGCATTAGCATAGGACCATCATTAAGATTTGTTTTATTAAGTAATAAGGTATTAAAACTGGCCACTGGTGGACTTAAATTAACCAGCAGGAAGCAAACAATACGATGCTAATAAAATAATCACCATTGTAATTATCAATATAATGTTGTTAACCAAAATAGTAATGTAAAAGGTGATAATTCTGTAAATCTGGAATCGAGGGAGTAATACTAAAAAACGACACCCCACGCCAAAATCAACAGTTTAAGTAAAATGACGTAATGACGACCGAAAAATGAAGTAATGTCACGTGACTTTACATCATTATCGACCAATCAAAAATTACGTTCAGAAGTGAATTCGGCGACAATCACTGGGACTATATATAGAAGACGCACCAAGCGCCAACAACAGTTTTTCAATTTCTTTCGGACTTTTCAGAAGTCCACGCCGCTCAATATCAAAATTATAACATTTCCTTATGGCATCATCTATATAGTGTTACGACGGTCTACTTGATCGTCGTATGGTACAGTGGAAAACAAAGTACAAGACACCAATTAATTAAGTCACTAATCACCAGCTATAATTTTCACAGTTAAACAGTTCGTAATTAACAACACAGTCTCTTACAACAAATCAAATAAAAATTGTTCACACGAAATAAAATGTCAACTAATATTAAAATACAATTGTATTACAATATACCGCCCGATTATAAAACACAGCACTTCACTAATAACCACTTGACCGCACACAGTAATGTCGCCCGATAATAACTCGAACCGCACGTAATATATCGCAACTATAACTGACAAGTAAGGCCCTGACGCCTTGTGTTTATACAACGCTCACAGACCAGAAGATTCCAAACTACGCGTTAGCGCCAGTGTGTACGACGTAATTAATTGCGGCCTTGACACAGTCCGCGCTGCTGGCGGCTTCCAGAAAAGTCTCGCGAGAGCATGTTGAAATCACGTACGCCACAACATTTAGCCGTATTCCACTGGATTCATCTGGAACATTCGATAAACACGTAGATTGTTCTGTAATGTCGTAACAATAGATATTAAATAAAACAGGAGAAAGACTGCAACCCTGCCAAAGGGCTTGTGTTATTCCAATGGGTTCTGACAATCTGTCACTTTTTATCCGTATCTGCGTTCCATTACATAAACTTTTAATTACCTTTATTAAATGAATAGGGTAATTTATAATTCATATAAAAACCTGTGAAGGTGCAGAATAATTCTCTGGCGTTAAGTGAAAACAGAATAATTTAATTCAATAAAATTTTACTTGCTGAATTATTTATAATTTAAAGAAATATTCATAAGACAGAAAACATACAAAAAATATTGAAGAGTTACGTACAAACTAAAGATGAGTATTTGATTCAGTCTACACTCTCTCTACAAAGCTTTGAATGTTGTAAGAGAGTCTATCAGGGCGTGTAAATACGTTTTAAAGAAATCGAATAATATGATCTTACCAAATGTCTTCCTTATCAGCTTCATCTACGAGGATCAATTCCAACGTCATCCATTGTTAATTTATTCCGCAGTCCTAAAAAATTGGGACAAGAAGAATTGTAATTTTAAAAAAATTGTTTAAATTCTATTAAAGGATTTGAATTATATTTCTACATTGCTTAAAAAGACCAAATCCCTTAAAAATAAAAAAATAACAATTGTTTTGTTTTTATAAACTACGTTTAATTAAAGAAAAAATATCGGTATGGAGAACCATACATGACTTACATATTCTAAGATTTATATTTAAAAAATCATTTTCGAAATGAAATATTACCATAGAAACTACTTCTTTCTACTTACTGCTTCAGCCTTAACCACAGTACTGTGGTCACTAACATATACCACCTCACGTTATCGCACTCGATTTTCACTGATGATGGAAGTCAATGGCATTGCCGAAACGTCTGGTTTTGTAGAAAACATTGGACTACGGCCAAATATCCCGGGAAGAAATTTTTTAATAAAACTACTTCTTTGTTGCCGATAACGTTGTACACATATATATAAAAAATATGCATAAAATTAATGGCTTGTATAAGTTAATGATTGATCTCCATTAAGTAGTGCTCAAGTTTCCAAAGTTTTAATATTATGATGTCCGTAATTAAAACATCAGAGCAGGTTTAGTGTGTATGAGGGTTCACCGTGGACAAACATTTTCAACATTTCCTATTGAGCGTTGCTTAGAATAAAGCTGCGAATCTACAGTGTACGTTTCACAGAACAAACACGCGGAAAAGAAGGAGCGCTCCGAAGTCACTCATGGACCCTCAGCATCTTGCAGAGGGTTCATTCCCTAAAGACGAAAAGTCTGTCTATGAATCGTTCCTCTGTAAACACGTGCAGTTACACTGCCCAGCGATCCACAGGAAGCAAATCGCTATCCACGCCGGACACTTTTTCGGCTTGCATGCGTTATGTTGGTATGGGTTCAGCACTTTCCATTTAAAAACCGTGCAAATGTAAGAAAATAAACATGAATGAGGCCAGAAATAACGCGAATTGTGTGTGTGTGTGTGTCTTCCCTGCCTTTTTATTGCGGTAGTGATAATAATAAAATGGAAACGTAAACAGTACATAACTGAGATATGCTTGCCTGCCACGCACGATATATTTTCTCTTATACATGACTAGCAGAATACCCGTGCTTCGCTACGGAGTTTCACGTTGTACGTAATGAAAATGTTAGTTTAATTAATAATAAAGTTTAATTAAAGTAGGCTTCTTAAAAATAAATAGCTGTTGACCACAACTTCGTTCGCGTGGTCTTCAATTTAATGCGATAATATATTTAGAACAGAATCTATTCTATTGGGTTGCCATAGTAACCAGATCTAATAGTTTTTTAAGACCGCAAAGGACCCCCCAGAGGATCGTATCGAAAAAAACACCTGTCCTATGTTGGTTCTCCCGTTGCGTAAAATATTTGTGCCAAGTTTGGTTGAAATCTGTCCAATGGTTTAGGTGGAGACGTGGAAGACCCCAAAGGACCCCCTAAAGGATCGTATCGAAAAAAACACTTGTCCTATGTTGGTTCTCCCTTTGCGTAAAATATTTGTGCCAAGTTTGGTTGAAATCGGTCCAGTGGTTTAGGAGGCGATGTGGAAGACCCCAAAGAACCCCCAAAAGGACCCCATCGAAAAAACACCTATCCTATGTTGGTTCTCCCGTTGCGTAAAATATTTGTGCCAAGTTTGGATGAAATCGGTACAGTGGTTTAGGAGGAGATGTGGAAGAAACCTTCGCGGACATGCGCACAACAACTCACCGAAGTTTCATCGCAATCGGATGAATGGTATAGGAACGCATACGGGACAAACAAAGAAACATTCATTTTATATATAAGATGTAAACTATACCACTTACTTGACATAAACCGTGATAGCTAAGCTAATGTACAACATATATGTATTAATTATACACATAAATGTTCCTCGATAGACACTCTATCTATTGGCGAAAACTTGAATAAAATCCGTTCAGTACTTCCTGAGATTAGCGATTTCAAACACAGAGAGAAAACGGACCGACGTTACTTTATACTATGTACAGATTTACATTAAAATGAAAAAATTATAATTTTATTGCCTGGCAACAAAATTATTTTATTTTTAACAATTACCATTGTTTCAAAATGTTTAAATGAATTTTCAAGTACTTTACTCTTGTTAAAACGTAAAAGGTTGCAGGTAAACTACCTCTTCCTCTTAACCGATCTTCACCAAAATCGAAAGTCATTGAGTCCTCTGCAATTCAGGGACGTATGCGAAAAATTATTTGATTCTGTTTGAATTTGCGGCTGTTATCGTTTGCCATAGAAAATACGCTTGATAAAAAAACGTTGCTGGTAAACTATCCCTTCCCCTTAACCGATCTTCACCAAAAACAATAGATCTTGAGTACTCTACAAATCAGGGCTGTATGCAAAACATTATTTGATTCTGTTTGAATTTGCGGCTGTTATCGTTTGCCATAGAAAATACCCTTGTTAAAAAAACGCTGCAGGTAAACTACCCCTTTCCCTCAACCGATCTTCACCAAAAAGAATAGGTCTTGAGAACTCTACAATTTAGGGCTGTATGCAAATAATCTTTTGATTCTGTTTGAATTTGCGGCTGTTATCGTTTGCCATAGGAAATACCCTTGTTAAAACATAAAACGTTACTGGTAAACTACCCCTTTCCCTTACCCGAACTTCACCAAAATCCACAGATCTTGAGAACTCTACAATTCATGGCTGTATGCGAAACATTATTTGATTCTGTTTGAATTTGCGGCTGTTATCGTTTGCCAAACAAACAAAATTACCCTTGATAAAAAAAAACCGTTGCAGGTAAACTACCCCTTTCCCTCAACCGATCTTCACCAAAAACAACAGGTCGCGAGTACTCTACAAATCAGGGCTGTATGGAAAAAATTATTTGATTCTGTTTGAATGTGCGGCAGTTATCGTTTGCCATAGAAAAAAATCTACAGACAGACACATAGACACACACACAGACACTTTTCGGAAAACGACTTTTTTTCATGTTTTGAGTGTAGTAGAATCAGAATCTGCAATAATCTCGAACACGATTTTTTTTGCCATCACCATACTTCCATTCCTTAAGGAATATGGAAGTAATAATATAAAGTTTGTAACCTTTTCATAAAGGAAAGTGACTAAACGAAATAACTGAAAGTATAGAATTCTGTGTTGAATACTTGTATTTTTAGACTGGAATCTTTTAGGCTTTTTTTTTGTTTTAAATGCGTTTAAACAATTTGTACTTTAGGGAGAACGTAAAAATATCAGGGCAAAATGAAAAGAAAAATTAGAAAAAAGTAACAACAAAACACTACAATGCAGGACTGTTATACTGTGTTTTGGTGAAATCAGTGGCTTATCTAGAATTTGGCCTTAAGGGGGGTATTGTGTCGGGACGGCTTCATACAAAAGGAAAAAACAAGTTAAGACTAATCAACATTACTATCTTTAAAGTGGCTAACATCAGTGCCATTAAAGTAAACGGTAATAGCACAATAAAAATACGCGTTATTGAAACATTTGTTTACAAAATATTACAAAAACTGAATTGATTTCCCTGTATTTTAAAAAACCTACAATACACCGCTGAAAAAATAATATAACGACCTAAAAATTAAGAGATTAACAAAATTCATTAAATTTTTTGACCCTATGGGGGAGGGGTCCGGTCCCGTTCGTCCTCCCCGTAAATACGCCCCTAGCTGAAGAATAACTATGGTAACGCTGTGAATACATTTCTTCAACAATTAATTTAAAACATTTTATGTACTTTTTCCCAGCTTCTGTAAAACATAGAAACGCCAAATTTTTACATTGTAGGGCTAATATTAGTGAATGTTGTAACATCACAAAATGTTCCATACGAATAAACTCAAAAGGAATAAATTACCTTATTTCAAATCCGTCCTGTGACTTCGTTGCGTTGTTTTTGTTGTTACGCGTTTCGGGAACTATGTCCATCATCAGACGTATCACTCTGATGATGGGACATAGTTCCCGAAACGCGTAACAACAAAAACAACGCAACGAAGTCACAGGACGGATTTGAAATAAGGTAATTTATTATCAAAAACGTGACTTGGATCATAATCAACAATGTTTAAAGTGAATTGTTTGTAATTATTTAGCAGTATGTCTCGACTACCTACTACAATTAAAAAATACCCTTTTTATTGTAAGAAATAGAACGTAAATAACTTGAACGTTTCGTCAATAACACGTAACGTATATTAGATACATTAGATACAAGATATGATTTCCGAACCGTTTGTACACCTACATATAAATTTACGCTGCGCAAAATTATGTATTTTATGTCAAATTAGTTATGAAAATAAGTCTTTCATAGGATGGTAAGAGTATAATTATTTCATAAAGGGTATACATTTGTTGTGTTCATTACGTAGCCTATATGCTATTTCTTGTTTCTATAAATTTACTGTGTTTCAAATGTTATAATTTACTGAGTGCATTCATGGAAGTAAAATAATGCTTTGACTTATGCGAATACAAACACTAGAGGGTTAATTTACATATTATTATTGCTGCTACCAATCACCATCAGTCATCTAACAGTCGAAATCGTCAAACAACAACACAGGCTTCTTCAACTAGGCTCTCTACTACTACTACTACTACTACTACTACTACTACTACTACTACTACTACTACTACTACTAATACTGCTGCTGCTGCTGCTGCTACTAATACTACTACTACAGTTGCTGATCTAGTTGGAAGACGCCTTTTCAGAAAAATTAATACCTTGCTAGCTAAAACTTACATTTTTCTGTAGTATAGAAAATACCGTACAGCTCATTTGTTCATTTGAATAATTCGTAAAATATATTTGTCTTGAAGCAATAGAAAATAACAAATACTAGTTTTAAAATCTAAAATCTAAAAATGTGATGGTTTTTTATAGGTCCAGCAGTCTCAGACTGAATCAGATACAGAGCGGATCATTTGAAGTATTCCAAATATATTATCGGAGACGAATTTGACTTAAACTCATGAAAAAATATTTTCAACTAATCTAGATAATGGGGAATTATAGAAAAATATTAACGTTTACTTTTAATTACAGAGTAGCCTATTCCAAAACCACATTTGCCATGTTAGATACTCAAGTCAACGGTAAACCGCAAGAATAATGGTACCACGCGCGGCTCCTTCAGTTCATCTAAAAGACATTAACTACAATTTTTGGAAAACGATCATGAAAACCAGCATCCCTGACAGCCGGCAAAAAATTAGCCAGGTAGAAAAAAAAACTTCGACAGAGAAATCTAATATGAACCCTAAACAAATTAAAGAGAATTCAGTTACTTTCTAAACACCTCTATACCAAAAGCTCGACCGATCCGGGAAATTCTTTAGATCATGAAGTCAATCGAAATACAAAAGATATATAGTGCCTCCGGTCTATATATCTGGTGTTAATAATCATAAAGCCACGATTGGTAACAGATATTGCTGCTGATAAAATGTATTTCTTTAAAACAGTCTTCGACAGTACAGTAAAAATAAAAGCATATAGGCCTACAACAAATACATACAGAAAACCGATTTTTCATGTTATGACTTGAAAAATTTTGTTTAAGGTTCATGTCTGCTGAAGCAAGATAGGTCTTCAGGAGTACCAGGAGTATAGAGTTGGTGTCGCGTATCCGGGAATCTACACCAACGAAAGGAATCATCGATGGATTATTCAATACGAGGCACATATTCCAAAATACAATGAATGTAAAATGTATGATGTAGGATTGTCAAAGAGCCATTATCTCTATTCTCAATGGACGTCAAATCACAATTCAGTAATACCAAAATCTTTGTCTACATTTTATTACTAATTCAAAAATTAGAGACAAACCAACCATCATTTAAAAAACCCAATTCCAATGCACAAAATGGCAAACGTATGAGCATATGAGCATTCAAAAATGTATAGTATAAAGTCATTTAACTGCTATAACTATGAGGGATTTACAACAGAAAATCTTGCAAGAGAAACAGCCACGTATGTATTGTGTCAACAGGTAAAATGTGAACAGTGTATAGAGGTCTGATAAAATACGGAAGCAAATAAAATATTTTAAACAAACGGAATTATAACAAACGGAATTATCTAAATTGTAATCAATCATGTCAATACCCAACGCAGCTCTGACACAATACACAGTTAGTTATTCACAAGTAGCAGCAACAAAGACGTACGTCCCTGCAAAACACAAATGACTATTCTCAAAACATAACTAGTATGTCAGCAATACTTAATGAATTCAAGACTATGTTCGATCGGTTCTCTCAGCCATGATTTTATCCATGCTAACTGTTGTCAGTAAGAATCGCAGCACGAAATGCTAACAAACTCTCCAATCATCTGAACAAAATCACCTATTTCTGAAAGTAACTGTTATTTACATTAATTAATTTGAGAAAGTCACTCTACCAAAATGTTTGTTGCTAAAATACGTAATAATTATATTTACTGTGCTCATTGCCCTAATGAAACATCTCGTGCAGGCAAGTCTACGTGTTTGTGTGCGTGAGTGTAGGCCTAATTACTGTATACACGTACACTCATACTACGAGAACACAATAAAACTCAAAGATTCGAAATATTCGGATTTCGGTTACAGTTTCTTTTATTTTGACACCCTAATAAGTTGTCGCAATTTTTTTTTGAAATTGTTGATCCCTTTTTATAGACCCTGAGGTCCCAAAATTTTGAAATTGCCAAAATCTAACACTACGTTCAGACGTTACTCAAAATTATCTTTAATTTGATATCCCACATGAATTTATGCGATTGTAACTAAATTTACACCCGCTTTTTAATCCCAGGCGTCCAAAAATTTTGAAAAACGAACACTATATTCAGATTGTGATTAAACTTTCCTTTAATTAGATATCCCACATAAGGTTTTGCGATTTTAAAATGATTCAACTTTGACCCCTCACATTTTTGCTTCCCGCGCCCGTATTTTTGGGACGATCGATCTCGAAAGCAATGAGATGCTCTAGAGTAGAAGTACAGACACGCGTCCCAAGTTTAACGAAAATCAGCTTTTGCATTGAAACGTTATCGTGAAATATATCCCAAATAGACATATAGACAGGCAGTTAAACAGATAGATAGACGGACAGAAAAGACAAATGCCAAACGGTCGAGTTAAAACTGAGAACTGGCTTCGTCCGTTCAATTAGGTACACGTAAGTATCCTATATGTCTTGGTTTTAAATATTTACTATATCGAAACGAGCTCGCTCCTTCTTTCTTTACACTAAAAACCATTTCGTCAAATAAGAAAGTAAGAAATCTATCGTCCCTCTTATTTTAATGATTACTTTTGCGTTTTAAGATATAAGCCAATTTGAATACAGAAATATGTTGTTTCAGTCAATAAATTAATGCCGATAGCATCTGCAAACGTACGAGAACTGTACAGGATGCGTTATTAAATCAAGGTCGTGGGGTGTCAAACACTAAGGATAAAACGGTAGCCTACCGAATATTTGTGGGTCCGGTATAATTTACAGGTTGTGAAAATAGTAACGTGCATAATTGATAGACACTCCCTGTTCCGTACGCATTCCTAAATTAACAATAACTATTAATTACCAGATCTAATCAGTCAACGTGGAATTGATGTTATAGTTTTTTCATCAAACTGACTGTTTCGCGGAGAATATAATTGAAGTGAGAACTTCATACATGACACTATAGTGCCTGGCTAACTTCCGTACGTCTGGCGCTCCTAGTTCAGTAAACTGATTCAACGTGTACATGTAACGAAACGTGTAACAAAATAGATGTAACGGAAAAGTAGTGTCGCCAGGACAAACAAATTTCTTTTTCCCCTACATAGCTACCCAAAATTTCCCCACAGCCGCAAATGTGTGTGCTTTAAGGAAAGCGTAAAATTTTAAGCGATGTGAGAATATGTTAAATGTTTAAATACCATTACAAGAATATCGTAAATATTAAACGTAATTTTATTTATGATAAAAGAAAATATACTCACATGTTAAGAGCTAAATACCTTCAAATCCTTTCCTTTACACACTTCATTATTATATTAATATATTTAAACAACTTTTCAATTGCTTAATTTGTAAAAACAATTTAAAATCAGTGACACCTGTATTATAACGTTCATAGTATCGTCAATGAGAATGTTTGTGTACATGTTGATATATCGAAGAGTAGGCCTATAATTTTGTATGTTTGTTTCTACTTACGTTTTTTAGTTAGTCCATGATTTGCATTCTGGTTTTTGTATTGTATTTGGCTAGAAGTTTTTATGTTTCAATATTCGATTTGATTATTTAGATAATTTATAATTTACAAAAAATTGAATTATTATACTTCGTATATTAATTATAATATAATTTATAATATCAATATCATTGTCACATTATATTATTCAAGTGAATATCGCGTAAATCATATTACAAAAAATTATTTTTTACATATCGTTTGTATATCTGCGTATACTGAAAATAATCTACGTGTAATATGATTTATTTATGTTCACTGTAGATACCGATTTCTTGTAATAAAGGCCATATAAACGCTACTATGCCCTCGTCTCATTTAATTATCCGCTCACTCTTATTTGAATCTTAATTCTTTATAGCAAAATCTGTTATTGCAAGTACATACGAGCAACCTTTTACACATTGAATTGTATTTCAGTTCACTCGCCACCCGGCACTGAACTTCTCATTTCTGGCGTGTGTCCCACGACACACCAATTTTTTTTCAAATTCGAGTTAATATCTCTTCTTATTAAAGTTTCAGCCTTTTTGGGTGTTTGATGACGGTGACGAAGATCTACACTGCCAGGAGTTAGGCAATTTGCTGACTTCAAACCCTATTTTTCCATCTGTTTCCATGTCTTCCAACACTTCTTCCCTCTACAGCCTTATATTCCAAAGCTGGTTTCGGAACTCCTCTCATGGACGTTCTCTCGATACATGTTGTCTCCACTTCGTCGGATACATCGAATCTTGTCTACGATACACTTCACTTCCTGGTCTTTCCTAAGTAATTGTATTACTTTGTGCGATGATAATAATGTTGACAGAATTTAATAGTTAACTACGTTAGGACCAAATATAGCTTGGACTAAACAAACTTCGTATTATCGATTTACTATAGATATTAATAATTAATACTAGTATAATATTAATAATAACTATAAACTATGTTAATTTCCTTTATCAAACCTTTTCCTATATTAATTTTTATCTCTCTCTTCATTTGCTGAATTTTTATAATACTTCTTTCATTTCCTTTGACTTAAATGGTTTTATATACAAAACAAATTTTTATTATGCCATAATAAATAGTAGCTAGAATTTTTTTTTTGGTATGACAAAACATATAGGCTTAGGTTACGTCACTGGTTAACCTAACAAATTAAAGTGTTGAGATTAAAGTCCTGAAGACTTTCCCCGGAACGTTGTCGCCTTGTTCTCAACTGAGCGTAGTACAACTTTCGAAAATGTTTATCACCGTAGCGTAATTCTAGAGATTTTATCAACTCGGCATAGATGTTCTGGCTGTCAGATGGTACTTTCTGTAGTAATTCTGCCGCGGGTCCTTTTAATGTGAGAACGAGTGAGACTGCCTTGTCTTTCTCTGTCCAATTATTTGCGCATGCAGCAGCTTCAAATTGGCGGAGGTACGTTGCCCAGTGACTGCTTCCGTCAAAGTTTGGAGCTTTGACATGAACTCTCCCTACTGCAGGCAAATTTACTTTCTCTATTGACTTATTTTCTGCGTCTTTTTCTGTCTTTATCATTGGTACAGTCTGTTCAGAAATTTGATTTGGTTGAATCTTCATGCACTGTTCAACTTCAATTTTAATTTGTTCTCTTATGTTTGCCATTGAGTTTTCTATTGCAGATATTTTTGTTAACATAACTTCTTCCACAGTCAAGACAGATTTTTTTACTTTAGCTGTTTTATTTGACATGGATTCTTCTACGTCAGATATTCTGGTAATCTGATTATTGAGCTCACCTCGTAATTCACCTACGTCACCACATGGGAGACCCAATTCTGCGGTAGTATGTTCCTGCAACTGTTTCTGCATAGTTTCAAAGAGAGCTTCCGTTTATCTTTTTGTCTTTCTTCTGTTTCTAGCATTAGTGCTTTCTGACGTTCCTCAGGTTCTTCTCTTTCCTGCCTGCGTTCTTTTTTTGTCGTATTTCTGCTTCTTCTCTTTCTTGTATTCGTTCTTCTTTTTGTCGTCTTTCTGCTTCTTCCTGTGTCTGCCGCAGCAGTGTTTGTAAAGCTTCCATCATCTGACTGGGATCCATGTTTACCGATTAATTATGAATCACACTCGTCTTGTACAAAGTGTCCAATGTTTCCACTGTTAACCGTTTTATCCCACTTCTGACATCACTGTTACGACGGTCTACTCGCTCGTCGTAGGTACAGTGGAAACAAAATAAGTACAAGACACCAATTAAGTCACTAATCACACCTTTAATTGTTACAGTAAAACAGTTCGTAATTAACAACAAAGTCTCTACAACAAATCAAATGAATATTGTTCACACGCAATAAAATGTCCACTAATATTAAAACTCAATTGTATTACAATTATACCTTCCGAATATAGAACGCAACACTTCAATAATAACTACTTGAACGTACACAGTAATAACTCGAACCGCTCTGTAAATATATCACACTAATACTCTCGAACCGCACGGTCAAAATCGCAACTGATACTAAACTGAACGTCGTTTGAGTACCGGTATTTATAGGTAGTCGAATGTCTAGACGATTCCTAATTGCGTCGTAGCGTGCGTATGAACTACGTAATTAACTACGGCCTTGACGCAGGCCGAGCGCCCCGCGAAGCCCGGTACAGGCGAGAAGATTCTCGCAAACTGCGTCTAGTAGCACGTACACCACACGCTTACATTCTGGATGTCTCTGGAACGTTCGATAAACACGTAGATTGTTCGTGATAACACTTTCCCCCTCCTTAAGCCTATTCGTCCCGAACTGGCAAACCGTCTCCGAAGTAACACTCGACCAGGCGATCTAGGTGGACGTCCTTGCGAAGGATAATTTTCCCGTTAATCGAATTCAGTCTCGTGTGATCCGAACATCACGTTCCCAGGAATGCGAGTCTTTCGCGCAACCACTAGTTTCTCTGCAATCACTCCAGTTTTGTCATGTACTGATGACCTAAGTACCACTGGCTGATACAAGTTTGTTTGGTTTTCGTCAACAACCTCTGGCGTAACCTCATCTTCAGCCAATTTACCCTCGGGCGCTTCTATCAGCTCAGGAACAAGCAAGAGTTTTGTCTCGACACCCATATTTGGCTTTCCAATCACTTCTTTTGTCGTTATACTAATTTGTACTTCTTCTGCTAGTTCTTCCTCCATTTCCGCTTGCAACAGGGAGGGTTCCTCTTGACCAGACTTGTTGACTTTTTCTTCGACTAATGCCACTCGCTTAATCGAATGGTTGGTAGACCCTGTCATATTAGCCATGCAAAGCTTTATCTTCTCTTGGCCAACCTTCAGGACATTCTCTCCTAAGTCCACAACGAATCCGTAGCCATTCATAATGTCCGTGCCAAGAATCACTTCATCGACAATGTCTGCAAAGAGCATTTGGTGGCTAAACTCAAGAAGACCCAGGCGTACACGTACGTCTACCTTTCCTAGCACCTTGACGGGGCTTCCAGTCACAGTCTGTATTGTACAAGAGCTAATTAGAGGATGGCGGTTACTGACTAAGTCAGGGCGCACAATGGACACTGTTGCGCCCGTGTCAACTGTAAATGATGTTGGTTTACCATCCGCAAATCCATTAACAATCAAGTTTCCACTGATCTAATGTAGCGTGGAAATGTGTGCTGTTCTGTGGCTTTACTTCTCCAATTGGTGCGATCAGTCTCTTCTCTCGGTATCTTCTTCTCCCAACAGTCTACCTGTAGATGACCACGTTTTCCACAGTTGTAACATTTCGGTCTTCTATCTTTTTCAAATCGTTGCGACTCTCTTGAACTTTTGAATTGTTTGTCTGACAACATTTATTTTTCTGCACCCATCGTAACGGTAATGTGATACAGGGATCTTCTGACTGCAACGTGATGGCACAAACCCATTAATGTAGCCGGACGCTGACTTGGCAGCCTCAAACTCTAGGGCGTGAACAAGAGCTTCTGAGCTATCTCGGTGTCTTGCCATTCGTAACACTTGCTGAAGTTCACAATCTCCGATGCCATCAATAAATGTCTGCACCGCAAACCTTATTCGGAAGTCTTCTGGTGCTTCAGGATAGGCCAAACTTATCAATCCGACGATACTTGCTTCAAATTCTTGAAGACTTTCCCCGGAACGTTGTCGCCTTGTTCTCAACTGAGCGTAGTACACCTTTCGCAAATGTTTATCACCATAGCGTAATTCTAGAGCCTTGTTCTCAACTGAGCGTAGTACACCTTTCGCAAATGTTTATCACCGTAGCGTAATTCTAGAGCTTTTATCAACTCGGCATAGATGTTCTGGCTGTCAGATGGTACTTTCTGTAGTAATTCTGCCGCGGGTGCTTTTAATGTGAGAACGAGTGAGACTGCCTTGTCTTTCTCTGTCCAATTATTTGCGCATGCAGCAGCTTCAAATTGGCGGAGGTACGTTGCCCAGTGACTGCTTCCGTCAAAGTTTGGAGCTTTGACATGAACTCTCCCTACTGCAGGCAAATTTACTTTCTCTATTGACTTATTTTCTGCGTCTTTTTCTGTCTTTATCATTGGTACAGTCTGTTCAGAAATTTGATTTGGTTGAATCTTCATGCACTATTCAACTTCAATTTTAATTTGTTCTCTTATGTTTGCCATTGAGTTTTCTATTGCAGATATTTTTGTTAACATAACTTCTTCCACAGTCAAGACAGATTTTTTTACTTTAGCTGTTTTATTTAACATGGATTCTTCTACGTCAGATATTCTGGTAATCTGATTATTGAGCTCACCTCGTAATTCACCTACGTCACCACATGGGAGACCCAATTCTGCGGTAGTATGTTCCTGCAACTGTTTCTGCATAGTTTCAAAGAGAGCTTCCGTTTATCTTTTTGTCTTTCTTCTGTTTCTAGCATTAGTGCTTTCTGACGTTCCTCAGGTTCTTCTCTTTCCTGCCTGCGTTCTTTTTTTGTCGTATTTCTGCTTCTTCTCTTTCTTGTATTCGTTCTTCTTTTTGTCGTCTTTCTGCTTCTTCCTGTGTCTGCCGCAGCAGTGTTTGTAAAGCTTCCATCATCTGACTGGGACCCATGTTTACCGATTAATTATGAATCACACTCGTCTTGTACAAAGTGTCTAATGTTTCCACTGTTAACCGTTTTATCCCACTTCTGACACCACTGTTACGACGGTCTACTCGCTCGTCGTAGGTACAGTGGAAACAAAATAAGTACAGGACACCAATAAAGTCACTAATCACACCTTTAATTATTACAGTAAAACAGTTCGTAATTAACAACACAGTCTCTACAACAAATCGAATGAAAATTGTTCACACGCAATAAAATGTCCACTAATATTAAAACTTAATTGTATTACAATTATACCGTCCGAATATAAAACGCAACACTTCAATAATAACTACTTGAACATACACAGTAATAACTCGAATCGCTCTGTAAATATATCACACTAATACTTTCGAACCGCACAGTCAAAATCGCAACTGATACTAAATTGAACGTCGTTTGGTACCGGTATTTATAGGTAGTCGAATATCTAGACGATTCCTAATTGCGTCGTAACGTGCGTATGAACTACGTAATTAACTACGGCCTTGACACAGGCCGAGCGCCCCGCGAAGCCCGGCACAGTCGAGAAGATTCTCGCAAACTGCGTCTAGTAGCACGTACACCACACGCTTACATTCTGGATGTCTCTGGAACGTTCGATAAACACGTAGATTGTTCGTGATAAACAATATGTATTGCGGGGATCTGCCTTGTATCGGATTTATGATTTATGTGACTAATTTGTGCTACTTTCCTACACTAGGTTACGGGTTACGTCCAAATAACGACGCCGTCAAAATATAAAACCGGACGTGGAAGCTTAAAAATTGTGAAATCAAGACAATTTAAGCGAAGTCAGAGAACGATTTGTCCCGCGTGGACTACGTTGATACGTCGTGTACGGGTGATAGCACACATACCTACATAGCTACTAACATTATGTGTGTTATTTAGTATAATAAATATTTGCTACAATTACACGTCTTAGTAGAAACGTGAACACTATTTTTAAAAAATTCGGGTCGGAATATTTATGAAAAAACTGAGAAGAGTTGATTTAATTTAAAACTTTGCTCTGTAGCGTTTGTGTACAACTCATCCATCAGTTAATGTACAGTTTGACTCTGTACTCAGATAGACAACATCTGGTACTTCGTGTACGTGAATAAAATAAACTTACACCTACACTGCGTATAACAGGGTGCAGTTGTAATGAAAACGTAGCTACAGTTTTGTAACGAGATAGTTGTTGTGACAAGCAGACAAATTATTTGTCATGTATATAATTAGACAATGCACATTCAGAATGGGTTCGTAATTAGCAAGTGTAGTTACGAAGTTTTCTACTAAACCGTGCACAACGTTGTAAAGCATTGATGTTGACGTTGCTGAAAGACCGCGACACGCACATCGCACACAATAAGTGACATCTCGCAGATGAATGAAAGCGCAACCGCCATGGCCGCCTCTTTTCATCAGTACAGACTGTGGTCGTGTTTTACATTACATTACTGTTCTAAATATTATTGTATTATATCATATTGTTATTAACAGTGAGCTAGAGTTTATAATATAAACGAATAAATATTGTATAGAATGTTTTGAAACAGGCCAGATTACTAATGCTTTGAACGTGCCTGTTAAAGGAAATTCGATTTGAATGGAAAAATTCTGGATTTATAAATGTATAATTGAAATTGCAGTATACTTTTCTTTCGACATACAAAACCGCGCTAGTTTTCACGTTTCTGTGCATTAAATTTGCTGAGCCATATACTGAAGTAATGCATTTAGGAATGATGAGCATTTTAGAAATTTTTCAGTAAGCTTATTAAAACAAAAAGTTACGTCATTATAGCAATTCTTTGACAAAAACAAAACAAAGTCATATTATTCATTGGATATCCTGCAGCGATTCCTGCAGATAAATCAACTTAATATTTTAAAAATTTATCAAAACGATAAAATTACAGGTGAGATAAAATATGTTTTTCCCAAAAACGTTAAAAAGATACAGAAAATGTTTTTGGAGTACACTTGCATGCTTATTCTAAGCGACAAGTTGTGCATTCTTTTCATTTCTGTAGTTTGTAGTCCCCAGCTTTGTAGTACCTAAGTCCATGACAGATCCTGTTTGCTCATTTTAAGCGTTCACATTTCAAATTAATTCACCTGTCGGTACTTCACCAAGGAGAATCGGATACCACCAATTTTGTTTTCTTGTGTGTTTCCACTAACAATGTAACGCAAAACACATTCGTAAGTTTGCGATTAATGTTTGTTGATGCGAGCTGTGAAGGGATGTAAAAGATAATACAGGATAAGGGAAGACAGATAATACAGGAAGGGAATTGCAGATATACAGTTTGTAGAGTAAAATACAGAAAATAGAAAAAATGGGTGGATAACATGAAGAGAATGAACGCATCCAGTCTTCAAGTTCCTGTGGCATAATATGTCTTGTGCCTAATACTTGACATACAGAAGAAGAAGACTTAATTATTAATAACTTATTTATATATATTTTATTGAGTGTTAATAACAATTAATTATTAATTAAAAACGAATGTTTACGAATACGCTTTGTTTTTTAATCTACCAGAGACAATGTTTACAAGTTTACAGACAGCGACTTTCAAATCTTGAAATGTTTTACATATTTGTCTCTATTTAGATAAGTTCTAATATTTTAACAAGCATGGCTATATTTTTTAATAGAATAAAAAACTTCATACGTACAAATTGGAAAAGCCTACAACTGTGAATACAACTGCAAATAACTTCAACACTCGTATCCACGAGCGGTTTCAAAACAATGTGCTTAAAGCTATGATACTGTAGATGCTCCATGGTACGTCCCAGACAGTGTAATAAAACGGAACTGTGAGTAACGGCTGTTAAAAACGAAGTGTCCAGGCATAGTTTAAAATACAGTGTCAGCCCGTGTGAAAATCCCAACCAACTAATCAAGAAATTGTTGTGTAATAATTGTGCAGTCCATCGGCTGAAACGTTGCAGACCATTTCACCTGGTAATCGTTTCGACCTAACGATTGAATGTAAAGACAGAGTTGTGACAGGATGATAATAATAGGTTATGCTTCACTAAAAAAATATTCTGCATAATAGTGTATTTGTGCACTCACATTCCTATTTTAATAACATTTTTATAGAATTAGAAAAGAAAGCATTACGACAACTTCAAGAACGTGGTTTTCTGAGAATTTAAAATTTGTTGTGAAACGCGTCTAAAACAAACAACAGCAATGTCAGGTAATTCAAACTGGTTTATAACGGATACTTAAATTACTCTGTCCTTACTGTTTGAAATACTCTATCTCTACACATTAATATAATAATTTAATTTATTTCCTCGCTAGAGTATTATTATTATTATGTATATTATGCCTCTTAACAATTTTAAATTCCGTTTTTTGTGTACTGTATCATATACATTAGTGAATTCTATTTTTATGGCTCCTACAACAAAAAATATGCGCCCACACAATTTATCAAAGGCATTGTTTGTAACTGAGACAAAGAAAATCATTTTACAGATCGTCGGTAAATTTCTTTTTTCATGGAGTCCATAATATATAAAATAAATAATAAATTTAATAAATTAGTGACATTAAATTAAATAAATTTAAATTTAAATTTGAATAAGATTACAATGATTTAATAAAATAGAATTAATGACAAACTTTCTACAGTTCATTATGTAAACAAATACTCTTGTTCTTTCTACTAAACAGTGACATTTGTTTGCCTGTTCAGAGATGAGTACGTTCAAAGCTTTTAAACTTTTACATAGTTTCTGCTAACAGCTGAAACAAGTTTTTTTCGTTTAATAAAAAAACATTGTAACAAACCAAGAGTATTTATTTAATACTTATTGTTAGCGGAATTGTACCAAGTACTAATTTGACATAGAAGCATCACATTACCTAACTTTTATTTCATTCTTTATTGCTTTACAAACGTTTAAGTATTTAAAAATAAAATTTACTTGCCATTGATCTTATTCACGATGTCTTTCAGTGGAAAATAAAGGTCACGGTCATCCAAGACATCCGATCGTCATAGGAGAAAACCTGAGAGCGATTAGACCGTTCATTTGTTGTGGTGGAAATTTCCCGCCTCCTATTATTGCATATAGCGGCGGGCAGTACAGAGTATTATCTCCGTAATCAAAATTTAATGTGAATTGTTAACATCTATTTATTCACGAATAAATCAATTTTGGATTGTTTATTCTATAAAGAATTTAAAATAGAAAATGTGGAAAATACGACAAATGTTGCCGTTAGAACAACATTAGGAACTTGTGTGTGTGTATGTGTGTGTGTGTGTATATTTCGTTCATTGCATTTTATAATATTGTCTGCAATAATTTCATTTATTTCACTTTCAATGTTTACCATCTGTAATATATGAAAGAAAAATTTCTCTCGCCTGTATCTCGTAGTGTAATGTACGTTCATACTCCTCTAGGAGCATTATATAGATGCACTTAGCCTCTTTGTCCAGACATCGCCTTTGGTATATTGAAGTATTCTAACTAATTTAACAAAAAATTGAAAGTGTGGCACTTAAACCCTTTATACGTTTCATTCCTCAATTAAATTCTTACGCATTTTTCTCTTGGAAGGTACAGTGTAAAAATCTAAACTATATGCACGTGAACGCCATTTGTTACACGTGAGACACTACTTTCCTTCCTTTTGAGGTGGTAGATTTGAGGTCTCCAAAGTAAAATTTAATGTAACACGATGGAAATATCTGTGATACCAGTGCATTTTCATTATATTATCACTTACTCTACGCTTTTCACACCTGAAGTTTCTTGTGAAACTTATAGCACCTAAGAAAATAAAATCTGCCCAAATACGTTTCATTCTAAGAATAAGCTGCTCAACGTCTACTACAAAAGTCGGCTCTACTAAAAACTAGTTCTTATAACCGCACTCATAACATTTGTCATTCGAGTGGTCAAGCCTCCGCGCCTGTCATAACCACTACCAGATCCTTATATCAGTATAACTGGCAAAGGTGAGGTATTACACTGTAGTTGATACGGAGAAATTCGATCTGACATCGTCTGCCAGTGAGGCAGGAGTGCAAAAACATTTAGTCGTGAAGACAAAGGCAGTGACTTAACGAAAGCGAGCCCCTTTTGATAGAAATAAATTGTCACCGATTGTGCTGCATAAGCAAAAATATTTATTTTCAGGGCTTATTTAAAACTAATGGGTTTACTGGCTTTTTAAAATGGTAATAGGATTGCAGAAATGCTGATAGGAATTTCAAATGATACATTAGCTGGTAAAGTTGTGTACCTAATAAATATTTTTACTGCAAATTACCAACTGTGTTGTATTAGGCTAATTCGTGATGCTAGTTTTTGTTTTTTATCTGTTTCCACGACGAGGTACGCTGCCCACATCACATTGTTATCAACGAAATTGAATTACTACCTATGCCATAGAATGATTTTACAGATTGAAGGAACGTATACACTGGTTAATTTAAAAGCGAAAAATCGCTGACACAATGTCACCGCAGTTTATCAACTAAAATTTTGAAGAGGTAATTGACATTTCTGAACATTTCTATTATCTAATTTTATGTTTAAATGTTCAATAAAGAAAAGAGTAATTGTGCTAAATAAATGAGTATAGTACATTAATATTGCGAGATCTCCGAAACACATGCTCTCGCGACCGTGTGTGTGTGAGAGAGAGAGAAATAAAAAGACTTGTAAGGATATTTTGTATGCACAAACAGAAATGAAAAACTAAACAGGGAAAGACATATGTAAACACAAAGAGAGAGAAAAAGAATGAACAAACGTGTATACACAGACGTATGAATGCATGGGTTCTGTGTCAGAGACCTTATGTGTACATTAACTAAAGGCAGCGTATACATTTTTAAATGCGGTGACCAAAGCTGTGAATCTCATTTAAAGGCCATAGGCCTACACATAAGGTTAATACACAGACGTTAACACAGTAATAATGACGAGACGTCGATGATGATAATAACAACAATGTTGCTGAATAGTGACTTCTTTGGTCACACTGAACAGTAGTTGCCAATTACAAAATTAATGTAATTATATATTCGTGTACACACACTAATAATTGTTTCTTCTACTTTTTATCTAATAGATAGATACTTTTTAAAGTCAGCAACAAACTTTTATGTTACTTTTAATTGCAAAATATTTGTAACTACTTTTCTCTTTTAAAGGATACGATTTTATCAGGGTTCTAAAAGAATTTTGTCAGAATGCTCGATTTTATCCGATGTAATACTCAGTTTGACTCCGATGAACGAAATACGAAACACAGATATGCGATATTTAAACACCAAAATAGAATTACCTATAATGAATGTTCATCAGAGTACTTAGTTGTTTGTTTTACAGAGAATTTTATGGGAATCATGAGCTTTGAACTCTAGTGTTTCTATAACATACAGGATATAAGTTATAACATACCATAACAAAAATTTCAAGTAAAATATTACACACAGTGGTACACAAACAATTACACTACGATGCGTAGTTACGTTAAACTTGTTTGTTTATTTGTAATTCAAGTATACTTTGCAGGAAAGATATTGCAAGAAGAAACATATAGTTTTGCAGAAAGCTATTGTACAATAGTGTGTGTGTGTGTGTGTGCGCGCGCGCGCGCGCGCGAGCTATAATAGGGTGCAATCGTGTGTCTAATATACGATGCGCTCTTTTCTTTGATGGCATAATTTTTAGATTATCATTAATGTAATAACTATTGCCAAGGATAATAATATGTTTAACAAATATTGAAAACAGCGTACAGAATACACAGTGTAAATCACCCCATATCTACACCATGGCGTGGAGAAGTCACCTTGGATACTAGAGGTACATATTTACCGAGTTACAAGGCATGTGCTAAGGCCTAAACAAACATGTGAAGTTTAACACAAATTGCGTCCAGCTGAGCAACAGATAAGACGAGAAACTGTTAGCATTACCTTACTTGATATTAAATTAGTTTACTGCTAACTCTCAAGATGTTTATAAACAAACCTCTATTTTCGGAATATAATTAATGTTTATTACATACAAGTAAAGTACACTTTATTTTGTAGCATTTAAAAATTTATTAATTATATCGCTCGTAATTTGTAATTTTTTGAATCATTTCGCAATAAAATTAAAGAAATATAGATAATAGCTTAGCCGAAAAAACTAGGCTGAGAAAAATGATAACTACAATTAGTGATAAATTTTTATTAAATTTTGTTCATTGTAATTGTACAGGAACCATTATGTTACCTTGAAAATTTCTTTTTCAGTCAGATGTCTTTCTCACAATGGACATGAACCTCACGAGTTTTATTATGTTACTGAACAGAAAAAATTATATCACCTATAAAAGATTTATTTCTTATCCGTGTGCTGGTTGACAATACAAGATATTCTTTGGTAGCAAGAGATGTTTGAACTCTTCAAATAACACACTCTTCCAAAAGAGAAACGTCTATAAAACTCCATCGATTGGGAAATTACTAGTCTACAAGGTAGCATCGTAAACAATAGGAACTTTTTGATATAATATATTTTTCTTAACTAGGAAATATAATACATCATCTAAAAGTTTTATCTTATCCTTTGCGACGATGTAATGTAAAATTTATAACTATTATTTATTCATAACAATAAATTTTAACAATTACAATACATTACGCCAATATTAATAGATTTCTAGCAGTAACAAGAATCAGCTAAATTATCGTACCAAGCTATTTCTATCAACCCTGGCGAATATCTAAACGATCATAATAATGTAGTAATAATGTAATAATTGATGCATGTTAAAGGTACTTTGTTTAAAAAAAAACATGTTAAAAAAACGTTATTTTTTTAAGTAAGCAAGTACTGACCTTACAGAAAATATGGAATATCAAATGAACAATTAGGACTGAAAATGATCGGAAGAAATTTAGGTCACAAACATTTCTAATTTACTATTGCTGTCAGAGACGTCTCTCATATTCGTCTTGTATCGCACAAGTCATTGAGCCTACGGTATGCCATCTGTGGAATACCATTTCTATTCGCGCATTTGTGCAGTACAAACAAAATACTGAGATAATTCAGAAACAGAATATTGTTTAGGAACTCTGTGTAGGGCGTTGTCCTATCTAAACGAAGACAATCTTTTCAACTCTAAAAATGACGCAAGTAATTTTAACATTTAGTCACTTTCCAGAATCAGAAAACGTTAGTCTGATAATTAAAATGTTCTGACATAAGTGATATACAGTGTCTGAATCCCCTCACAGAAATTTGTCTTAATACAATACTATAGTGATTGTTAAATATTAGGACTATAAATAAAAACTGTTAAGGTTAGAATAACAGACTGCTCCATTTAAGATCAAGCAGATCGTAATTGCTAGTATCTGGTAAGCTTCAGTCAATTACCTTTAGGGATTTTACCAGCATGTGTCTAAATTTAATTCTGTTATGTGTATACAATATCACATTGACACAATAAAGTGGTAAAGACGCCTTGTGAAGCCGTAACCAGTGCATGTAGGAGGCACTTTATGCTGCAATAATGCAAGGTGCTCTACCTAAAGAGATGATATAATGTAATTATATTTTAGTTATTTTAAATTAGTTAAATTCAACGTACACGTAATTTTTCAATTATGCTTACGATCAGATGTGAATAGTGATTAGTGTGTACGAGATACTAAGAAAACGTTGTTAGGTTACACAGTTATTATTTGTAACATTGACATAAGTAAAATTTTAAAAGTTTTAATATTTTTATATATCATGAACCATTTTGGGGGGGGGGATTTCGGCTTGTTAGGCTTACAGCGTCTCGTGAATAAAGCTTGTCGGAATTTATTGACCCTTTTCCTGGACTTTCTGTTAAGTTGTTTGAGAAAACATAATTAATTATATAGCTGATGAACTACGCCACACTTGAAATTAATATAATTACTCTAAAGAGATACATTATCAACCATAACTAAGGGTATCAAAAGAGCAATATAACCTTATTAAAGGAACAATACAATACAACCCAGTGACAGTATAATGTTGTTAATAGGCACTGAAAAAAAATTGTCATTTTTAGAGTACTCTACAACAAAATAAAAATGTTATTTGAGGTGATCATACAAAATATGAAACTGTTATTTAGTTTTTATTGTATAATAATATGTGAGAGGAGACATGTGAATATGTTACATACAAGGTCTTCTTAACCACGTTTTACATATGTGGACTCATTGTTACTTCACATTCTACAGTTATCAATAAAGATTCATCACTTCCAACATATTTACAGATGATAAGCATTTCTAACATCACAGAGAGATATGACCCTGCTCGCTGGCAAACCAGGATATTATACTGACATTATGAATCGTGTTTTTACATAATGAAACATCTTAATATAAATTACAAAACAACAGAAATGCGATTAAGTATATCATATTATTTTGCATCAAGCAGGATTATTACTTACAAATACTCAAAAAATTATATCAAATAATTATCTTAGTTGCTTAGGCATTTTTTAAATTTGTCTACACATAAGTAAGAAAGTGAGCTTAACCATTTTTTTCCAGATGTGTGCAGCACAATTCAGTTGTTCACGATTGATATTATTTGTTTATTATTTATTTGTTTGTTTAGAGATCCAGCATCCTCTCGCTTCTCATTCCAAGTTCTGTGCCACTTCTCAAGGGTGCAGAGTGTCTCTTAGTATTTTGCCATCTTCTTGTCGACATTGTCGACTTTCCGAAGTTACACAGCTCTCCGCTTCGTGGCAATAAAATCTATAGGGATTTCCCCTCCTCTGGATCTGAAACAACCCCTTCCGCTATATCTTGTAGCTCAGGACATCCACCGACACGTTTGTGCGGTACAAGGGAACTGACTAAACCGCCTCATCAGCAGGCGACACACTAACAGGATCTGGGTCCACCTACATTAGGCTGTACCTACATTGGACACAGAACCGTTATTGTCCGATCAGGCACGGTTGGCTGACCAGATTCTCAACAAAACAAACTGTTCTGTTCCATAGCATGTGCCTACACTAGTCGCGTCGGTCCGTTCCCGTTGACGTCCGATGCCGGGCCGCTGCCTGGCCAGATCGACTTGGTTTGTTTCCAATCCGGCAGTCTGTTCCGTTTGCCGTGAGGTGAGAACTGAAGTCCGGTAGCTGTCTCATCGGTATGAGTTGACAACCCCATTGTAAGACGTAGCTATATTTTAAGCACTGTTTTTGAAGAAAACGTACGTTTCATAGTCTGAAAAATACGGCGCATCTTTAAACGATATTTAAAAAAAAATTAATGGTTATAAAACTTCAAAATTGTTTACATGAAAATGAAAAACTGAAGGGATTTTACGTTAATTTTCCATATTATTAAAATTTTAAGCTTGAGTTTTAATTATCTATTCTTTATTTACTGCAATATAATAATAATAATAATACTGAATAATTATTGTCTCAAATTCCGCGGAGATATGAAATATGACTTTAGATACATGAATAGCATAGGTGTAACTTGGCGGGGGAACCACTATCCCTGTTATAAAAATGAACAAAGAGTTTTTTCCTCATAAATAAAAGCGAACAAATACAGGAGGCAGTTTACTATAGGCTACTACAGTAAATAATACTACAATAAATATATCTTGCAAGAGTAGTTTCTAGGGAAGAATAGTTACATATTTATATTAATAATGTTTTAACTATATACTTTAACACTATTTGTTAGTTCATTAGGAGAGAATCTGAACAGTGCCCTGTTTGTTTGTAATATCTGTCGGAATAGTAATAAATGATGAGTGTCTATTTCCTCTAAGTTGCGCCTAGGCCATGAATATCCTTAATATATAGTCAAATTTCGCTTTTATTAAGCACAAGCTTACCAAACAGAAAACTTGTATCTTTCCAGAATATAGAACTGAAGATGAGGACTTCTCTTAAAACTAGTATATGTCATGATAATAAAAGTAAAACCTGGCAATATTTTAATAAATTAAAATTTTGTAAATAAATTTAAAAAATATTACACTCAAGATTGTTTGTCTATGCTTCGTTCTTTTAGTGATTTACAATATAAGTTGAACTTAGTCTTAAAGTAATTGTGAGCTTTTCTTCAGGACTTATACAAGATCAGGTGTTTTGCAAGATCACAATTTATGACTTCGAGATGTAGTCAACAGTTTCAGTTCGCATCGTGTGGTATTCTTTATCTGGATAATTTCTAATTGGCCAACTAGTTTTGATAAACTCACTGTCACCTCTCTCTTTGTTGAAATCATGAATCCACGTTCTTGTGTTATACTGCTTCACGAAGTAATTAGAGTCTAGCAGGAGAAAAAATTCCAAATCTTCCTCCGATTCACTCATGAAATACAAAATGAGAACTTCGTTGAATCGCTGATAAATGGTGGAAACGTCTGTCATCAATGTAGGCACACCGGGAGAAATCTGGCCAGGCAATCGTGGCTGATCGAATCGGAAGACTTCTGCTTCCAATGTAGGTCTAGCCTTAGACATGAGTCTGCTGAACGCCGTGACAGCTTTAGCAGTTTGTCCGCCGTATGCCGTATCTGATAGAAAAGCGTCATCTTCGTGATAATAATAATAATAACAATAATAATATTTTTATTTGTGTGGGGTAGGGACGTGAACTGTAATTTACACGCGAGGCGAGGCAATATAGTCTACTGTGTTGGTTGTGGATTCGGATGTACGACTATAACCTGTTACTCCTCCTGATTTCAGTAGGACGCTACCTTTGGTAAGTTTTTTTTACGATAGACGTTTTTTAAGCCCACAGGACTTATTACTAGGCCTGTACCACTGCTTATATCACTCCATTGTTAAGATCGTCCTCTTTTCTTCGAAAAATACCCGAAAACAATATTAGACCCGACACCCCGGATCCTCCCCATAGTCTCCACATAGATGCTTTTGGTAACTGTATGTAATTTCCATCTTGTTCAACCATGATGCAATGGATTCTTTTCCACAGGTAT
Organism: Magicicada septendecula; assembly: GCA_034769895.1. Lineage (NCBI taxonomy): Eukaryota > Metazoa > Arthropoda > Insecta > Hemiptera > Cicadidae > Magicicada > Magicicada septendecula. The sequence goes on from CM068367.1 coordinate 355,353,973, forward strand.
CGGGTTCCCCATCCATTCACCTAGGTATTTAAACGTTTCTGCTTGACTTTTCTCTGTTCCATATAATATTGTTTTTTCATATTATAGAGACACTCGAGACACCGAGGTTGATGTTTGTTATGAATCTGCAGCAAACGATCTGTTCCCGTCAATGCTAAACTCAGAGACTATAGCACGACCATTCGACCGAAGACTCTGTACGCAGCGGAATTCCTCGCAATGGATAGAAAACGTCTGACCTAGAAACTGAAAACAAAGGAACAATATCTGAAAAATTGATAAATTTTTATATTTTATAAATCATTCTATGACACTTATTATTTAGGAAGGAAATGATTATTATAAGATCTATAGTATATACATAAGTTAAAGTTTTTATACTATACAATATAATTTCTGTTATAATCATTTATTTTTTGCTAAATTTATTTTTATTTTTTTAATTATTTTTAAATTTTAAATACTTTTGTAGTAAGTATTGATGAATATGTGAAATTATTATTTAAATTATCTATATTTATACCAAAAGTAATAACAAATTAAACATGATAATGTGTATAAAATATAATGTCAAATATATCCTGATATATTTTGATAATTTTATATTTGATATAGTTTTGATATTTTATGGATCATTCTATGACACTAATTATTTTGAAGGAAATGTTAAAGTTCTATAGTATATACATAAGTAAAAGTTTCTGATAATTTTACAGTTTAAAAATTTTGAAATAATAAATGGTTATATAATATAATAGAAATCAATGTATAATCATTAATTATTTTCTCTAATAACGTTGATATACAAAGACAAAGATCTTACTATATATCCTGATATATATCTTATTTTATTATAAAGCATATACAGTAAGTCCTCGATTAACGTCGTAGTTACGTTCCGGAAAACCGCGACGTTAACGACGAATCTTAAGCGACTTAGTCTATGTCAAGCACAATACTGGAACCTAACCTATAAAAGTTAAGTGTTTTCTTATGGGGAAAAATGTTTCGATTAACGTCGTTTCGGTTAACGTCGCGGTTTTCCGGAACGTAACTACGACGTTAATCGAGGACTTACTGTACTTGATAGCGATATAAATTCAAAGAGAGAGGGAACCGCCTATACTCTCTGTATATGTATAAGCTGATGACTCACCGTAAAGAAAAAAACCGATGAGATGCTGACGCGAAACTCTATGTTTTTCTCCATACAATAAAAAGTGTTTCTCCAGGCCCGCGTATAAAAGTTTTCACTTCAAAAGGGTTTCTCCAGCCCCGCGTATAAAAGTTTTCGCTTCAAAAAGCGTAACCGATGAGATGCTGACGCGAAACTCTATGTTTTTCTCCATACAAAATGTGTTTCTCCAGGCCCGCGTATAAAAGTTTTCACTTCATAGTCATCTCGTCTTGGCCTGTTCTTTTTCATAATACTCTCTCTGTCTCTCACTCCCCTCTTCTCCCTCTCTTTCGTTCTTTCTCTTTCTATACCGTATAAATTCAAAAAGAGAGGGGACCGCCTATACTCTCTGTATATGTATAAGCTGATGACTCACCGTAACGAAAAAATCGTAACCGATGAGATGCTGACGCGAAACTCTATGTTTTTCTCCATACAATAAAAAGTGTTTCCCCAGGCCCGCGTATAAAAGTTTTCACTTCAAAAATGTATCAACACGTAGCTGCTTTCCGTTCAGGGCACAATCTTCCTGCTCACATCTTGAATCTGTTTATGAAAGCCACGTTGAATCTACCCACATATTCAGCAAAATGAATGTGACAGGACTAGGCCGTCTCTGCTGTGACGTCGTCTAGTCCCGGACTTCCGTTACACCTGTAATTTGAATACCGTGCAAGTGCATAATTGTTTAAGCCAACGTCCTCGACCACGGTACCACAATACTACCGCCTTTGGGGGCCGCGTAAATCGCTAATATCAGTACCGCCCTCAGCTTCCGCAGATCAAACCGTAAGGAATTCACGGAAGTGTGCCCAGAAGTGGGATCAATCCAGTGCACCTGCTACTAAGAACAACGTATGTTAACAAAGCTGCCTCTGCCGTACTCCAATCCAGGTATAAAAGCTTCTTTGCGAAAGCCATCGGACCTTGGCAACGGCAGACTACCGCAGCGTCAGCAACATTTGATGCTTTATCTCGTGAGGAAGCCATGGAGTCGCGCTTCAGACTTGGATTTAGCCAAGGTGCGACCTCAAAATTACAATACAAACCATTTCCAATTTGCTCTCTAAATTGCGTTGTGCACGTAACGGCGCCATCGGGCTCTTGAACTCATCGGGTTGTGACTGGGACAGACGCACAATTCCGGGTGCTAAGACACCTTGAGTACCTTAAGTCTTTCTTACATAAACGGGGTGGGAAAGCTTCGAATTAATTCTACTTACATTTATGTATACTTATAAGTCCGTATACTAGCACGGTAGTCAAACATGTTATGTACAGGTGTTACACATTACTTAGTCATGCTAATGTTTGTGAATATTGCCTGTCACATGTGAGCTCAGCAAACTCGCTAGGCAAACTGTACTGAACGAACTGCTACAAATATTTAAAAATAACTAGTCTTTGTTGTACAGGAATGTGAGATATCTTTGTAAGAAATTAATGTGTAATGAAGTTATTGTTGTGAAAACGTATAGGCCTATACTTATTTGTATTTTTAATCATATTATAGTGTGTATTAGTTTTCTGCAGAACTGTATTAACACATTTTAGTAAAGGAAATAACTTTTAAAAACAGAAACTTTTTCTCACGCTGTTCTTTATAACGTAATATCTAGATTAGTAGATCAAGGTAACCTGTCAGGAACACTGTAATCAGAGAACAAATATTCTATTCGAAGGAACATGAAAGTTTTTATGCTTCCATCTTTGAATAATGCTTTTCAAGACCATAATACCAGCGGATTATAATGGCGCGTCATTGCTAGCAACTGCATTACACTACGCCACTTAAATTTCGTCGCTGCTGTTTACGACGCTTGATTTACGTGATTCTCGTTTGTAGCTACGGGAAACAGCTACCACTCCTTAACGCCACTGGGCCATGTAAACAACATACAAAGCTATAAAAATTTTTACAATCTGCTTTTCTGTTAAATGAATGGAACGATCTATCTATATGAAAACTGAATGCACTAAACACCAAAAGTAAAATAGGTAAGTGTTGATGGCCAGGCAAGAACGAAACGTTTTTAATTTACTAATTCAATTAAATCTGGATGCATATTGAATACGTGATTTAAAAATAAGCATGTCGCCGTCATACGTTCTGCACAAGTATTTATGCGAAGGAATTATTGCAGGCACACGGAGACTAATGTACTGGAATACACAGCCAAAAAATAACTACGTGGTTTCATTATCAAATATGTGAAGTGGACAGATTTTTTGTACGAAAATTTTTCAGAGTGCCACCAATTGTCGCTATAATTTCATATAAATTTATATAATTTTATTCTGTCTTGCCATCGCTAACAAATACACTATAATCTAATTCGTGCATTGTTGTTGTAAAAACTGTAAATAAGCGTTGTTATCCTCAGAAGAAAACTTCTGTTATTTTCGCATAACCAAGATTACAGATTTAATGATTTGGGCAGGTGATTTGTTTGTAAAAGCTAAAATTATAATATCGCCGTTGCAAATAGAGTAGTTGGCGAAATAGATATTTTAAAGTGATTCTTTCCAATAGCTCATAGGCGCCAGTAAAATACTTGCAGCCGGTGCATCCAGATTTAAAGTTTTGTAAATGTAAAAACGTTTGTTTTGAACATCTATTTTTATTCCGTATTTGTGCTCTACTATTTCTTGTCTAAAAGATGATATTCTCTTCTACACAATTGCTTATTTTTCACTTATTCAGCACCACCCAAGTACTAGGGAAAATGGTATGTCATTTCGTGCTTTTGCAGACGACATATATGGTGTTCATGAAAATATATTTACAAATTTGTATTGCTTTGACTGCCACTAATCATGGGATTGAAAAAACAAAGCAATTCGAAATAAATCCCTTGAGTATGCAGATTTTATTTGCCTAACAACACCGTTCTACCTAGCTGCAAATGAGGCAATAAAAATTTGCCTGACTCTTTCAGCCAGTTGCAGCACTGAGCTCTTATTTAGTGCAACACGGTCAGTCGAGACTATAAATCGGTCAACGATGGGAGAGGTGAGGATAAGTAGCCTGTATCTACTGCACAGCGCCGTTTTCTGCATTGTTAGGAAAAGGGTGGAAGAGGACACGGATTTAATTGACAGCGTGACGGACGAATTTGTGGACGATTCAGGTTTTGCTATACGATTTCTTTGTTCCTGTATATTTCCGCCTTTTCCACTACATCATAAGCCAGGGGTGCAAGTACACTCTCTTGCAAACCCCCGCGGCGCCCATATAAATCATGTGATTTGTTCTGTCTCAAATGGAGTTGTTCTTTATCAATTTCATTATTCATGAATAGAATGTGACAAACGCATTACAATCAATATTGTTTCATCAATTCGAGTTTTACTTCATTTTAGTATCCCGTCTACTTATATGTGTTCTTGTATTCGACCAGCGTGATGATTTAAGTTTAGGATTTACCGGGTGACATGCAATGTGAATTGGCGATTGAAAATCCCTCATGCAGAACTCCAAAATAGGCAAACTGCATAACGAAGGTTGTGGTATATTTTTTATCTAGGAAAAGTTTCATTCTTCATGGTACACAAAGTTGGGGAAGTTCGTAGAGGCATATAGGGTTAATCATGTTTTCAAAAGTTGTCCCCCGTAGTTCATTAAAAGAAAAGATCTTAGTTTAGTATCTTAGATTTTACTTAATAATAGAAATGGATAATTAATTGTAAATAAATAGAGCTATAAATAATGGAAAAGCCATCAGTTTTATTTCATTTAGAAGTGTTAACTCGTATTTTGCCGTTCTATATTATTTTATGGTTAGTCGCAGAGTATTGTATACCACTACTTCTACCACTAGCTTCTACCATTCTGGAACAATCAAAGACTTCTTATTATTGTAATTATGCTGCATTTCTGTTTGTTATTTTAATAAAAAGTAACATTACCTGTTTAATAAAACAATTGTTTTACTTAAATTTATGAAGTAAATTCTATGTAATTCAGTAAATGCTGCAACAAATGCAAAATGTTAAAAGTCATATAAGGTAGAAAGTCTCGAGGCAGTAATTTATTACTTCGTCTGCCATAAGAAAATAAAACTAATTTAGGTCTACAATAGAGTGCAGCTGCACCAAACGTGAACACTTTCCGTAATTAGGTAGTTGTTGAAACAGACAATGTGCCAGTTCGGAGTACCACACATAATATTCTTATAATTAGGCATTTGCCCTTTTTTTACAGAACCATGTACAAAGCGTCATTACGTTGTGTCGACGAAAGAGGGTTCGAATTAGCAAGCGCGTGCACATATTGTGAGCAAGAACAAGAAGTGATTCATTGATGAATAAATTCGAAACCAGCGGAGCCGACGTGTGTCAGGACAATGGTTCACCGGGAGCTCATTCACAGCAAAACATTCACGTCTCGCTAACATACAAATATTATGTGTAGGCCTACTTAAGGCAGGAACGACGTGTTTCATCATATTATTGCTGAACGAGCAAGTGTTCTTGCTAGAAATAAGTTACTTAAACTGGTTATTTGAATAGAACGTTTAAGGACCAATTGGTGCAGCAACTCCAAGGAGGACATCCACCAAACAATCATACTACCCAACATCCGAGGAATTGCAGACATGATTAGCAGACCACTGCGGAAACGCAACATTAAGGCAACCTACAGACCATAGAAAACGTTCGCATCATTATTGAGAACACCGAAGGATATGTTCCCATTTGAAGAACAAGGGGGTTTATAAAGCACTTTGTGGTGAACGCAGTTGCTCCTTCAACGGCTGGTTTATCGCCACAAAGCCAGCAGGTTAAAGAACACAGGATTGCAGTGGACAAACGACTGAAAACTTCTGCGTTACGTAACAAATAGAATCTACTGACCCCCAGAGCCGTTGTAGAAACATAACGGTACTCAGCAAATATCGAACGCTCTCAGCAGAACACACGACTTTACTCTTGTGAAGTTGCCAATAGGATACAACCAGCAGATCAAGTTGATCGTCTATCAGATACAAGGTTGCCTGCGAACCAGTAGAAACACGTCATTTATAATACAGCAGGATAATGGTGCGTCGTGACGAATTGGCCTGACGATGGAAGAGATATATCTGCATGACGTTACAGTGAAACCTTCGAAGAAAATCAACATATTTCAAAGCAGTACTTAACCGGAAAACAGGATAAATATCATACCCATAAAAATCCAAGAATTATCATGCACACACACACACACACTCACACACCCGCAGGCACGCACGTGCGGTCACACACACACATTCCGTTGTTTCGTCCTTTTAAAATTTCATACGTACTACATAACAAGAACACATAAAACTGTGCTAATGTGAGACACAACATACTTGTACGTGACGTAAACCCGTATTCCCTGTTCCAGTCATACATACCGTACACAGGCGTGATTATTCCCATGGTCACAGTCGCGCAACTGCGTGTTACCTCCGCTGGAGAAACTTTCTGTTTGCGCCCATTGTTTAGTAGACAGATTTCGGGAGAACAACGTTACCATTTTCACAAACATAAAACAAAACCTGTGACGTATATGCAATATTGCCACATGTGAAGACAAACTTTAACAGCCTAGTGACATCATTGTGAAGAACTGTGTGAGTTTCCTTTTTTTTTAGAATTCTGTGAGTACATTATAGAGTAAGGAGTTACCTCTCAGCATGATAAAAGTAATTGTAAATGAATAGTTTGAAATTGTCACAGCACTTCAAATAGTTAAATTTCTAGAACTGTGTGTAAGACCTTAGCATCCATTACATGTTCTTAAAATAATAGTAATAATAATAGTATTATTATTATTATTATTTTTATTTTTATTATATTATTATCAAATACATTCATCATCAAAATTGTCATTATCATTGATTCTCTTGTGGGTTGTGCTACTCGTGATGCTTGATGTGAAGAATGCCTTTAACTCCGCGGGGTGGTGCGACATGTTGGAAGAGCTCCCTCCGTCATTCCGCGTACCTGGGTACCTCTTGCGGATGCTGGACGACTACCTGAAGGATTGCGCCTTACTGTACATAACTAGGGGAGGACAATGGACAATAACGGTCACGATTCGGGCAGCCCAGGGATCGGTTCTGGACCGCGGTGCTGATGAAACACATAAGGCTATGGATTGAGACAAGCATAAGGAAGTCAGTTTCTATCTTATGCAGCTTCTGAGCGGTCATGGATACTTCCGGCCCTACCTCCATATAATGGGTAAAGCCTCGTCTGCAAACAGCTTCTACTGCCTGGGTGTAGAGGATAATGCGAAGCACACCTTGCTCAACTCTGTTAGATGAGGTACAAGAAGAGCATCTCTGGTTGCGGGCATAGGAAGGATAGCTCCAGGTAACATCGTCGGATACAAAGGCGGAAGACGTGTCAAATTATGTGGCACATTACGCAGAGGGCATCCGCCGGATGAAGAAGAGGGAACTTGACCGTCTATAATGTAGATCAATGTAGATGTGATCCCACTGGGCTCAGCAAATAGTGGGCACTGCTAGTAGGAAGTAGTGTCATAAACGGTGTGATGAACGGTCCCAGGTTAATCACCGTTCAACGGAAGAGAGGCTTTAGTGGGTAGTCCACATGCGATGGGAGTCCCACACTTCGTGCATAAATGCTTTTCTCCCTCCCCTTAAAAAAATCATTATCATTGAAATTACTGTTTTCACTAACATCTATCGAGATTCTAACAGTCGTGCTCAGGCTATAGCAAGAAAATATTTTCCATACTTTCTTTTTTGTACCGTTTACTGGAGGACGTTCGCCGGCCTTCCAAAGGAGGACACCAAAACATAGGCTACTTTAACTTATTGGTAACTGAATATACGTTATTATTATATTACTTAATTATATTGTTTTGTTATCCTGTAATCGTGTGTAAGCTTATTTGACTGCCAGACTGTATGCATCATAAACTATTAATCACGTATTTATTAAGGAGATCCACTCAGTGATTTAGTACAATCGTTTATTAAATGACTTACAGAAGAAAGATTTGAAGGAGGCCACTACGATTCTTTTAAAAAACAAGATAACACTGATAAGTAATAAATGAAAAATCATTTTTGTTATAACCGGATGAGGTATATAATGCAACAGTACAAACAGTAACGATACTGTGCATTGCCCAAAATAAATGAAAAAAATAAAAAAAATAAATAAATGTGAATAAATAAACTTGATTCAGATTGCATAAGCTGGATCGTAGTAAAAATAGGGAGCGTAGAATTCATGCATGGACATGTATTTTCGACACACCTGTCGCTAGCGTTGTGTACGCGCGTATTTTTTTGGTGTGTGTGAAACCTGTCCGTTCCTGAAATGTAATCAACCCTTTTCAAGTAGAATAGTTGTATGTTTATGTTAATTATAAGAAAACTATGTACGATAGGATAAAACAAAAGACACCAAAGTATGTAGAGATTATAGATAAATAAAATGTTAAAAAACCGTACAGATGTGACGAAAAGTGCAATTACTATACGTAAAAAATGAATAACTCTTTTTGTGAGTACCATAAAGAAGTGCAATTTACATATAGTAATCACACAAAAATTAGTGATCGATTGAGCATCGAGTGATGTCAAACAAACTTCGTAATTCGCGAAAATAAGTGAAAATAGTGAATTGAACCAGAGTGGGGATAGTGACGCCTCGACAGAATCTGACAAGTTGAAAATTGTTCAGACAGAAATTTTTGCACGACCTGACTATAAATACCAGGTCGCTAATAAAGTTTCTTCTTCTCAATTCAACCGTTGCCGCAGGAGGCTATGTCAGTCGACGACGTTAATTCACAATTATCGTAAGAGTCACAGGACCAACTAGATGTCCAGCCAGAGCTGCAGAATACATACGATGAGGTCTATGGACACACCGGCAGCGTATGACGTGAGACGAGACGACTATTAATCAGCACATGCAGAGAACTCGACCAGAGGACCAGAAGACCAGAAGAACACGGAGGACACGAGCAGAGAACCAGAAGTACAGGGAGGACGTACAGATGAATAACCACGTCAAACGAGGTGATAAAAAACCATTGTAATTATAGACATTTGAAAGACACTAATTAAAGTTTGAATGAAAGACATTCAACCAGTATTAAAATAAATAAATGATACATACATGTAAAAGCAGTATAAAAATTAGAATAATATTTCTTGTATCAAATTTAGTAATTAGTAACGTAAATAATAAGAGAAATAAATAATTTTTGAATTAACGTAATTAGTAAAGCCTTTGATGATAAAGAAAAATGCATATGGAGTAGAAAGTTAAAACAAAGTAATATAAAAGAAGTTTGAATAGAAGTAAATTCATTTTTGAAGCTAATGAATCAGCAATTGCAAAAATATGAGCACACCATGAGTAAGCCGAGAGCAAAATAAATATTTTAAAGTAATTAGAATTAGATAATAAGAGTTGTGTATAACTTATGTACGTAATTTGTTAGCAATAAGTTATGTACGAAAACTTCGTACAAACGATTTAATAATGAGTCAATATTTAATATCCGATATGAAAGATTTTGTTTAAATAAATATATAATGGAACAATTTTAAACTTAAATAACGTATCATCTTCTTATTACGATTGCACCCGTGAATTCAATACTCAATAAATTAAATTGAATTTGTTATGTTATACAATACACAAATGTTTAAAATACATTTAAATTGGTTAACTTGTGTTGTTATATAATTTTGGCGCTCCAAGATCGTGGGGCTATTCAAACACAAATAGATTTGCATTTGCAACCTGTATACACAAAAAGTGTATCGCTGTAATATATTTTTCCATTTTAGTGCAAAGTTCTTATAATGGGAACAATTAAAAACCTTTTAAATATAACACACCACTGTGTAGAAGTAATTTCAACGTTTGCTTTCATTACGCTAAGATTCCTTTAGTAATTATGTAGAAGTTGGCAGGAATTCTTTATATAGCATTAAAATAATAACTTCAGCATTCTGAACAGTATTATAATAACTCAGAATAAAGTTTTCAGTCTCTCGCCTTTGATTAATGGTTTTTTAAGGTCATAATGCAGGGGAATTATAATAGCGCGCCATTCGCGGAATGCATTACACTACGTGACATAAACTTCGTCCGCACACTTTATGACGCTTGGTTTACGTGATTCTCGTTTGTAACTACGGGAACAGGATCGGATATTCCTTAGCGCAACGTGCAGGGTAGTGGATCACACAGTCACGCCATAAATAACTATTAAAAGTTTCCTTTTAGAAGTAAACTTCTGTTTTAAATGACAGAAATTGTCTAACGCTACAAAACCAGTAGATGGTAAGTAGAGAAAAAATTTATTTATTGCGTGTAGCAATATGGACAAGATGCTTTTTAACTTTTTCTTATTTTACTGTAAATCTAACTGAACTATTGTACATGCTGGTTTATCATCTTTATGAAAATAGATAGTATAGAAAACGGAAGGGAGCTTAACAACTGACTGAGACAGAAGCAGAAGAGCAAAGGGCCATAAAAACAATTTGTAAGTTCTTATCGTTCCGCTTTTTTTTTTAATTTTTGACATAAAAGAAGAATTCATATTTAACTTTTTAAATGCTAACAATGTAATAATCATATTTCTTTTAACTCAATTAACTCTATTACTTTATTCCTTCATAATTCGACGTTAAGCATAAATTTATATCTACGCCAAATTTTTGTTACAGTGTGTTACAAACTAATCGTTGGTTACAAACTTTTAAGCACAACAATAGTAATCTCAGTCTTTTTACATTGTCTTTCCAAATAAGTAACTCAATGTAAGTAAAAATATGCGTCAATCTAGAAATATGTAATTGAATTTTTACAGGAAATACACGTTCATTGATTAATTAATATGCAAAATTACTTTCATAAGAATTATAAGCATGTGTGAGTGTGTGCGAGAACAAATAGAAGAGATTTTATCGACAAATAGAAGTATTAAAATATTGCCGCTCTAGGCAAGGGTTTGAAATCAAACAATGAACAATTATTTGTTCAAACAATTTGGACATTCAAAATAATTTGATTGTTAGGACAATTTCCTTTAATTGGAAAAAATGTAACTGAAGACTTCAAAAATACATTTCCGTAAGACAGCTAGGTAACCTCTGTCGTTTTAGTTTTCGTTACTGCAGAGTCATGGTTTTGGAGAATCATCTGAAATAGCTTTTCTTTAATTGTCACTGTAAATTCAACTTACAGTGGCTTAAATTAGCATTCCTTACTTGCAGATATAATATTCTAATTTGCACTCCCAATTAATAATGTGCAGTAGTATGCAATCAATAATAACATGTATTCTCATACACTAAAGTCAACAAATCAGAGTTACTAAAATACCTGATTACTTGTTGGCAATCACTTGTTTGTCACACAGCGACGGTACTCCGCCGTTGTATGCTGCAACCACACTGTCATCCCCGCTACTCCTCGCTATTCAGTGTTACCGGTAGGCTCTTATAGCTACTTGACTTGTTAACTGAGACAGAATTTTACAGACGAAATACTTTGTTTTTTTTCTGACAAGCTCTATGCTCAGTAAGTCTCGTTCTAGACATCTTAAACAAATAAAAAATTTTTATATTTTTTGAAGTATTTGCAGTATTAAAAATATTGCTTGCTTTTTATTATCATCTTTACGGATTAAACAAAAAATTGTTTGTTTCGGTCTCAAACAGGAAAAGACTAGACCTGGTCACTCCAGCGCTTCCTCGGACGTCCGACACCTCTCCGTCCCTCGTCTTATAGTTCCAGAGTTGTTTGGGGATGCGGCAGTCATTCATTCGACAAAGATGTTCCCACCAATTCAGCCGATACTGGGCGATCCTGTCTAGTATACTCATAATATTCAATTCCTGCCGTATATCTGTGTTTCTTCTATGATCATGGAGAGCATACCCTGCCACGGCCTGAGAAATCTCATTTCAGCCGCTTGGATGCGACTGGCCTGGCTTTTCGTTAAAGTCCAATTCTCAGACCCATAAAGAAGTGTGGGCTTGCTTTTTGTGTTGGGCGAGTTTGTATAAATCGAAAAAAAACCATCGAATACAGAAAAGGACTAGTCATGAAAGGTCATTTCTATATGTAGTACTATTGCTCTTGTCACTTCTAACACTTGACCACAAACATACTAAGTAAAAATAAGTTTTCGTATTACCTAATATGTTAGGTTGGAAAGATAAAATGTTCTTGTAAAAATTAATTACGAAAGTTTTGCTGTATGTACAAGAATTTTTAATAAAATATCATCGTCTTCGACAAAGATTAAACCAAAACTGCTTTGTTTCGGTCCCAAGTAGAAAGACTAGAGTTACGTTTAATACGTCCGATTATATCTTGGATAAGCGAGTTTGGTAATTAGTACGTCCCCTGGATGTTACTAGCATATCGCAGAGTAAGTCGATAGTGAGACTACCACCTTCAAGCTTAACGTCCAAGCCTATTTTATGTCTAGGTTGTCTCCCATAAACTGGCTCTCTTATCTGGCTAAAGAGACCAATTTTCCCTGTTGGTGATTTAATGGTGGTGGTTTCTCCTTACCTCCCATATCCTACGCTGTAGGCCAACAAATAATAATTAGTCTTTAGGGGTAAATTCTTACCCAATGGGCAAGAGGGTGCCCTAACCTCTACTTGTTGACAGTTTATACCGGCTGTCACTCGGTCTCCAGAGCCGCGTTTCCCCGTCCCCCACCACATGCAGGTGCGACTGTTTATTTCCCTTCATCGAGGAACAAGACTATAAACCATTAATAACCCTCTCCAGTACTTTGGGGGACTTACACAAAATCAAACTACAGAAAGCAATTCCATACATGGCAAATTCTTCCTGATAGAAATATGTGATAATTTCTTTAGAAACATAAATACTAAATTTTTATTTTATTTTGTGTTGATTAAAATGTATTAAATTTATAAGAAATTTATGGAAGTGTGAAAAATGCGTATAAAAGTGAAATATCAATATAATCTACTAGATATAACCTACTGGATGAAATACAAGTTTTATAAGATATTTGATTTTTATTTTTACAGAAATTTTCGAAGACGATAGTTAACAATACAAACTATAAAAAAGAAGGTATATCATTAAGAATATTATTAACACAATCATATAATTTGGTGATACTGTGAGTGCTCTGCATAGTAAACAAGTTGAAGTGCTCCTTTTTTCCACCCAGATTGTAAGAAGTCATAAATTCCAAACGTAACCAAAGTATGCCTATATTACGGACATGCTACAGTTTTTCTTTAAGGCGGAGCAAGCTGTAACCACGGAAGTCGTGTAGGCCTATGCGCTACAAAAGAGGAGTCTAACCTCATCTACAATTTTATATTGACAACGGGTTTCATTCCAACAGCATTCACTAGATTTTGATACGTACACACAATATTATGTATTTAAGCAACTGTTTAATATAAATCTTGCATCATCTTACGTCATCATGAATAAGCTATATTATGATCAGTTCGTAATTCGTATAATTATTAATTAATTGATTATTATTTAATTTTAAATACACTAACAAGTACATTTTTATTAATATTAATAAACAGATTCAAAAGATATGCTCGTATGGGTTCAAACACTTAATGACTCCTTTATCTTCATATTGGTATACTTGAAACAGCTCAATCTGCAAAATATAGTGGTCACATTGTAGTTTAAATTATTGTACTATAGTCTAGCATAGAGATATTTAAATCATATTCGAGTCTTAAAGCGGTTAGAAATATTTCTAACATTAATTTCTACTAATTGTAATTTTATTTTTACAATATATTTAATATTTATAATATCTTTACCTCAAAACGTTTTTCCTTATTTTTGAAACATGTTTCAGGACATTTAGTGTTCCCATCCCAGCCTCCTTAATTTTGAATCTTTTCTGGAATACTTGTGTGTTAGTTGGTTGTTGTTATGGCTTCCTGTTGGTTTTTGTTCTTTTAAATTGGTATTATAGTGTGTGATTGTGTTGTATATATTAGTATTTTGTGTATTTTCGATGTGGAGTGTTTTGAAAATTTTATAATTTTTTTATTGGTTTGTATTTGTTCAGGTATTAGTTTGTTTTGTGTTTGTATATTTGTAAATTTTCCCAAATCTTCATTACTGTGCATCAAGTTGCAATAAAAAAACAGAAGGTAAGGAAAGCAGTTGTGATAACTAAGAGAAGGAGGGAAGAGAGCAGTGAACGCAAAACCGGGCTGAGCCTTTGTGTGGTATGTGTTTTATTAGTGTCATGTTGGTTATATCTGAGATTTCATGTCCAGTGTTTATTGCATGTGTGGCCAAATTATATTTATGTATTTCTGGTTTTGTACGAGTTTAGATGTTCAATATAACGTTTTTTCAGCTGATTTTGTTTGTCCTATACAACATTTATTCCAATTTTGGCATTCAGTTTTGTAGTTTTGTATATACCATTGGTTGTTGTATTATCTTTGTAGTGTGGGTTATTAAGTTTTGTAAATTATTTTTATTAGTTTTGTATGCTATTTTAACGTCTGTGTTTTTAAATAGTTTTGTTAGCTTTGTTATTTTATTATTTATGTATAAAAATATATTATTTATGTATGAGTGTGGCCCATTTGTTGTTGTTGTTATTATTTATGTGTTGTTCATTTTGATTAATTCTTAATTATTCAGTTTGTATTTTATATATGATTTATTATCTATTTTGTTGACAGTATTTTTATTGTATCCATTTACATAAGCATTTTGGTATATTATAGTTTTTTCTTTGTCTGTTTCCTGTTTGCTTAGGTGTGTTTTGTACATTCTGTTAAATAGTGAATAGAATGCTGCCATTTTATGTTGTGGTGGGTTGTCAGAATAATATTTATAATATTAATATTATAATATTAATTTATCATATATCTAACTCCTAAAGTTAAAAATTATGTGATATGTAAATCTCAGTAGGGTTAGGATAGTTGAGATTTAACTCAAACACTGACATTTTCACTGCAGTACCGGCATCAAAGTTACAGTTGTATGTCAAGTATTTCCTCTATTAAATCTCCGAAAATTATAAAGCGTGATCATTGATTTAAGTACAGTTATCCTGTGTGTGTCTGTAAATGTGTAGAAATCCTTTTTGGATTAACAGAAGTGCAGACTTCGTTAAAAAAAAAAAAACGGGAAGGTAGTTGCAAACCCTTGTGATAAAAAAAAATGAACCCTTTAGCTTCCTTAAATTCGGAAGGAATTTTAAGCGTGTTAAACGTGAGTAGCTCGTTTTACAGTGAAACCACTTACGCGATCTTACTGAGACGCTGAACTCTAGTGACGATATGAATGAAGCCGACATGGTCGCGAGTCAGCCCGATTTTGCGTTCACTTCTCTCTTCCCTCCCTCTCTTAGTCATCACAACTGCTTTCCTTACCTTCTGTTTTTTATTGCATCTTGATGTTATTGCTTAGTGGAAAGCGAGAGTGGTTTACGTTTTATTATTGTTTTCTCCGCATACATAAACAGGAATTTTTCTGTAACTGCGCACACAAAATACAAGGACGTTTCATTTCGTGAAATAAGTTAATTTCCTTTACGTATACTCGTTTTTAAATCCTCATTTTTCCCAGTATATTCAAACATTTTTTAATTTTGCATTGCCTAAATTTTTGAGTGTGTTAAAATCATTCTAAATAAATCTATAGGAAAAGTAAACGAAACATTTTCTGCAAGCAAATGAAATGTTTATTCACTTTGTGCGTTAATTCATCAATTATCGCCATGTGTGATAAAAGAATTTTTCCGTACTATCAAAAAATTGCGTACGATTTGTACTATCAAAGAAAGATTGTAACATTCTTAAACATGATTTCAATTTCCTTTGAAATCATATCACCTGTTTCGCTATGAACGGAGACATCTGACATTATTAAATATCCTGAACCGTGTTAGGGTCAAAATAATATTTTGTACAATCTGCTCGAAAAATAACTACATTTTCTATGTAATTTCTACATTTGTTTCGTAAATACAAATTGTTGGATATAGATGGGTAAAGTAAAAATTAGAACATTTTCATTAATTTTCCTTCTTTGCTCGGTGTAGGTTAAATACCTCATTCCCAATCCATAATACCCTTTCCGTGGTTCATGAAACTAGTGTTATCGATATGCTTACGGAAGATAACACATAGTAATAAAAAAAGTAGTGACATTACTTGTTATGCTGTCCCATGATGATCAAAACATTCATGAAACTACATTACACATAATAATACATACGAAAGTATACGATATGATCGTAAATGCAGAAGTGTGTATAGATATACAGAATTCACAAAATGAAGTAGACAACTTAATTCCCTTAGATAGAACAAATTAGATACCACCTGTATGTTAGAACTAAATGATAATATTAGTGATCCTTTTTTTTTTTAAATTGCATTGCAAACTGTTTCAGTAAAACTTTAACCTGCATAACCGAAAATGAGCTCTTTCTCTTGTAGTTTCATACACTGAGAGTTGTGTACTTTTCCCTGTTAAATACGATTAAATAAAGTAGTCATACAATAATATATCTATCGTATTGAAAACCAAATAATATTTGCAAGCCTGTAACGTGATGTAAGAAGAACCAATTTTGTTTCAGTAAATACAGATTTAATTAATTCAATAACTAAAGTTAAAGGCTTTATTAACTAAACTAACGTTGGTTTTAGCATTATAGGGGTTTTCTGCAACTATATCTACACACACGTGTGTGTGTTTTTCTTTTAAATACCTTTATTTTATCAGCATGCTCCATTACAAATAAAGTAAGACTACATGCTATATATAAACTTATTACGAGCTAAATTCTCAATACATATAAAGACAACTCCAAAACATTATTACAACAATTACGAAAATTCAAAATAAAAAATAAAAATAAAAATCAATCATTTAAAATGATACAATGAATTAGTACTACATTATTAACATGTGAAAACTGTATGTATGTATGTATGTATGTATGCATGATGAAGCTGTTCAACCAATATGTAAGTTAATTCATAATAACAAACGCATACAATGATTCAAAATAGATAGAGAAGCACAATAACAATAAACTCTACAAAGAATCAAAATCAATGTTATTAACATATTTAATAAACTGTCTAACATATTTATAAGTCAATTCACTTCTATTTGGAGGCCATCGTCCACCACTCCTTAGTACACTATTTTTGAAATCCCGTCTTTCTTCATTCAACATATTGCACTCATATAACAAACGTTCCACTGTTTGGTCACTATCGTTGCAGACACACATTGGATCATCTTTTATTTTGAAACGATAGTAGTAGGCTCTAAGCCTGCCATGATCAGTCACCATTGTGGTAAAATTAGGAGACAGTGAAAACCTTGAGGACAGTCTGTGCTTCACACTAGGGAAAAACAACTTAGTCAGCATTCCATTTGTTGTTTGTTCCCACTCACTTTGCCACTCCATTAGGCTCACCTCACGGAATTTGTTAATCATTGCACTTTTTGGTATTCGTTCATAGCACACCATACTGCTACTGGACGTAGCTTCTTTAGCCAGATTGTCAGCCAATTCATCACCAAAAATACCCACATGTGCCCTAACCCAACAAAAATCAATTGACCAGTTGTCCGCCTTTAAACTTCTTAACTTATTCCTTATTTCTTCTATCAAGTAGTTATGATTCCTTGAGCTCCTAAGTGAGTTCAGAGTTACTCTGCTGTCGGTGTAAACAGCTGCCGTTCTCAAATTAGTTAGAATATAATTTAATTCAGCTACCTTTTCCAGGGCCTTCAAGACTGCCAATTGCTCAGCTTGATTATTAGAGCACCCAACACCCAACACTGCATCTCATATTTGAGCTCACCATTAACAAACAAGGCTATACCCGACCCAACCCCATTGTTGTGCTTACTGCCATCTGTAGCCTATATGCTTGTACTGTGTATACTTTACTTTCATGGCTCGAGTTTATAATAACTGCATCTGCCTGATGAGGCCATTCCTTGAACGGAATTTCTGTGTCCATCAAAGTATTAGCACCATCAAAACCTCTAGCAACTATGTAAGCACTAAAGAGCTCTCTCAACTTTATTATTATTGGAGTCAGTCCTGTCAAAATGCACAAAGCTTCATGCGACACTGTACGAAAAGCCTTCGCAATTTTAATATTGATCAGAGGTTGCACTCTTTTGTACTTCATCTGGTTACTTTTCCTTTCTAATGCGTCTATCCATACGGGTGCTCCATATGATAAAAGGGGGAGAATTGCCCCCTTATATATTGTTTTAAGTGCCTCATGTCCCAACCCCCAGTTTAATTTTGCAGATCTTGATAGCATATGAATCAGTTTTGTACACCTCTCGACCACATACAGGATATGCTCATCAAAATTGAATTTTGTGTCAATAATGAAACCCAAATATTTTAACTTATTAACTTGTTGAAGTTTTTTAGAATTAAGGTAAATGCTTAATTCTGAAGTCTTTTACGAGAAATCAAGAGTATTTTTGATTTTGTTCGTTAAAAGAAACCTTGTTATTTGTAGCCCACTTTGAAATTTTGACCATCTCTAAATTGGCAAAATTTTCAGCTTCTAAGAGAGACTTTCCACTTGTTAACACAATTAAATCATCTGCAAAAGCTATAACGTTTGTACTTTTAGTGAAGTCTAAGTTGAGCAACGATTTATACTGTATGTTCCAAAATCCTGGCCCACAACAAGATCCCTGAGGACAACCTTTACTGACATCCCTCTCCATTGATGTATTGTGAGTAGATAGAACTGCCGTTCGTCCAACAAAGTCCACCAAACTTTGTGAGAGACAATACAAGTTCCTAGGATACTCGAATTGTTTAAGAGTATTCAAAATACACGGCCACCACGCTGCATCAAAAGCGCCCTGGACATCAAAACTAACGAGAACAACAACCCCTTTATCCACCAAACATCTTTCAACAAATTCCTTAACTGCCATAGCTGCATCCACTGTACTTTTCTGGGGTGTAAATCCATACTGATTAGACTGCATTAAATCTTTAGAAAACACGTGGTGCATAATTCTGTTTATAAGTAGTTTTTCCAATAATTTCGCTCCTACACTCAATAAACTGACAGGGCGAAACTTCGAAACTTCAGTACTGTTCTCCTTGCCCGGCTTAACTATTGGTACTATTTTTGCTCTTTTCCATAACTTAGGAAAGACACCTCTTCTCAGACACTCATTATAGATTGCTGTTACAAACCGAGGAAATTTCATAAAAACCCGCAATAAAATGCCACTTGTTATTCCATCCTCACCAGGACACTTCTGAGGATTCATGTTTTCCAAAACTCGCAAAACTTCTTCCTGTGAAAACTCTCTGTCATCTTGTATTGGATTCTTAATGTGATTCCTAATATGCCTATGATAATCATTATCCATTATGCCGTCATCCACGGGAATAAAGTATTCCAACATACAATTCATAGTACCTTCCAAATCAGTTGTGAAGGAGCCATCCGGTTTTTGCAAAGTTGTTAAAGTGGCACACTTTCTCATTTTTCCAGCTGCCAAGCGATAAACCGCATTCCAGGGATTCACTGATGTTATTAAATTACAATATTGTTTCCAAGAATGTATTTTTTCTCTTCTAATACTTGATTGATACTTCTTCTTTTCCTCAAAGTAGTACATTTTCCGACATTCTCTCAGGACATTGTCGTTTCTAGTCCTTTGGTATTTTTTCACGACTTGATCCATATCTCTGTGTGTGTGTGTCAGAGAGAGAGAGAGAGAGAGAGAGAGAGAGAGAGAGAGAGAGAGAGAGAGAGAGAGAGAGAGAGAGAGAGAGAGAGAGAGAGAGAGAGAGAGACAGACAGACAGACCAGACAGACCAGACAGACATACAGGCAGTAACACAGAGTGCGTAGGTTTGTGAATATTCTTTCAGATTACCTTATTCCTATGTATTTTGAGACGTTTTGTAGCTGCGTTCTTCCTGTTAGCATTTCTTCTTTTATGAGGTTATTATGTTACATTAATAAGCATTTAATTTAAACTGGTTTCTGATTTAGTTTATATGTGCATGTTATTGTGAGCTGAAGCTGTGGTCAGTGCCACCAAACATTTACTTTTCAGCTAAGCGATTGTATCTAACAGCTCAGAATTTTTTAAAACTGTATTATTATTATTGGTAATATATTAAATATATTAATAAATTATTAATATTAAATTAATAATAAATATTATTAAATTATATTAATATATTATAGTATTATTATTAAATGTAATTTTGTGTACTATTACACGTCGTCCAGAGCATGTATTGATTTTAATGAACATAGACATAAAGCAGCACTTACTATACTGAAATATTTTAGTTGAAAATATAAACTCTGATGTGACATTTGTAACTAAATACAATTTAATACAAAGATACTGGTTACGTGTTGGATAATTAGGATATAATTACAAATAAATACGTGCAGAGCCGCTCTTATAGGGCATCCGTGGGGTTCTTGTATTTCCCGCACTCCCCAACATCAAACAGTGGCCTCCTCAATCCGCTTCTACATTCGAATAACACCGCCTTTACGTTCTAGAAAATAGTTGTCACCATAAATTTGATGTAAGTACGCCAGAGTAATAAGTAGTTATAAATATTTAAATAATTTTAGATGCTTTTTAAAGTTTTTTAATATTATTATCAAAGTTATATTAAGCGAAGAAATCTAAAACCTCTTTCTGCTTTCCACTCTTTTTGTTTTTTAAAATTCTGACTCGTATTTACAAAACGTGTCTAAGTCACTTTACCTACTAATACACACACCCATATAACCACACAGAGTATTCATACGCACAACACACAATTTAGAGTCACCGACCATCCTCACACAAGCACAGATACAATGACACGATAGGTAGTTTGCGCTAAATTTTAATCAAGACATGCGGCGGAGGTGAAGTCCTCTTTGTTACCTTTTGCTAATTACAGGCGTGACACTTAACAGATGCAGTACCGACAGATTATATATATAAACTTGGTATAACATATAATCTATTCTCGGAAAGAAACTCATTGCAGAGTACAAGCGACTGGAGTGTTCAAATAGGCCCTATAGTTGTGTTGATAATAAAACTCTCAATGATGTTGTCTGTAAACAAGTTACAACTCTTTGTCCTCCTCTTTCAGTACATGTCGAACACAATGCAAACACTTGTCCCGTACAGCACTTCAGCCTGGACTAACTGATAAATCGCTTACGAAATGTACGAGACCACACTGAAAGAAATGGTTTTCAATTAATAATGACATTGCTAGTCATGACGATTAGTTTGCTGTCGATCTATTCAAAAACCAACATATAAAAAAATTAACAGGGAGAAGTTTAAAAACAAAACTAGAATAAATAAGAAATAATAAATGAGAAATTCACTTCCCCCACTCTGCCACTCGATCAGTCGCTTTCTTTTTCCGCTTTGCTTCTGTCTAAGTGAACGCGGTACCCTGTGCGGCTGAACTTGTCGCACACGCCCAAGAAAGACACTAAATATGTGTTAAAATTCTGTAACTTGAAATTGCTAAATTTTTGTTGCGAACAGGTCTTGAATACTACAGAAATTACATTGTTTTTCGCTGATGTAATTTAATTTTGTTCGATAATGAAACAACAATTAATGCGAAAAAAATAATACGATAGCAGAAGTATAGTAAGACGGAAGAAAATACTGGTATTATTAAACAAAAAAAGTAGGCAAAAATGTAAAAAACTTATTTAAATCTTTGGGAGTACTGACTGACAGTAATCATGTAGTTGAGTAAAGGATGCACTCCGACTCTCTCTCTCTCTCTCTCTCTCTCTCTCTCTCTCTCTCTCTCTCTCTCTCTCTCTCTCTCACACACACACACACACACACACACGTTTATTATTCCTCGCACACTAGACGTTACCTGTGGTTCGGAAGCACTCGGTTGATAAAAGCAGCAGATTATTCTGAAGGTATAGGAGGCGTCACCATTGTACTTAGCGCGGTGCGTAGCTAATGTAATGGGCTCAACGTTTGTCATACTGAATATTGTTTCCTTAGGTTCGCATCACTTTATGTAACAGAATTCAAAATATTCAAGATGGCTGCACTCGAGTCGCTTTCTATTGATTTCGCTCGAGTGACCTATACAAAAATTCGAATATTAAACCCAATACCGGTTTAATATTAAACATCAGAATTTATTTTCTTTTTTAACATATTACTTACATTAGAACTTGACTTTATATTTTAATGTGTCACACGCCTGAAACGGCTATAGCAGGGGTTTTCAGATTACCTGTTAACCAGATATTTCATTAATGTGCAGGTTATATAATAAATATAGTACACTCAGCTCGAAGCGTGAAAAGTAGTTCAGGATTCAAGTAAATAAATAATACTTTTATTTCTCAATGCCAGAATAGATATTTCAAACGGCGAAAAACTGCAATTAAATATATTCTAACATTTTGAACAATTTTTAGAATGATTGTACATTGTACAATCACTCTATCTCCAAAAACAGATACTAGATTTCTCATTCAGGAATACATTCCTGAAAAAGTATTTCAAACAAACTATCGAGTACCATCAGTTATTATCTTAGTTCAGATTAGCGAATAAACGCAGAGTCCTGTGCGATCAAAGGATAAAAAGAGTGAAATCTCGTTAGTTTCAAAACCTTGTTTGCAATTAATTAAATTTGGAAGTTTAATTTATTACCGTATCATTTAATAATTTATGATGTGAAAGAGACCAAAAAACACTTTTTGATTTAAGATTATTTTTCATTCGTTTGGCAAATTTGTATGCATTATTTTTTTGTTAATACAATAAAAGGCTATGTAAAAAGTTTAAACCTTAATAAATATGCTTTAATACTAATCGCATTATAGTACTTTATGACAGCAATGATCCAGTTTGTTTGTTAAAAATTCTAAATCGTGTGTGTTTGCCAAAAGTCAAAAATATCTATTTCTTCTTTTAAGTGAGTACAATAAAAATACACAATTATTTATAGAATGTCATTTTATAACCATGTATTCGTAGAACATGATTTTATTTTAATGGCACTTACTAAAAGAATTAACTTGTGCATAAGATATTAGTCTCATGTGTCCCCAGTTGCCCAAGCTCTATTTCGGGAAGGTAATCTTACTACGCTCTACTTAGTATGATTATAAAAAGATTTATGTTTAATCTGAAGTAGTTTCTTCATATTAGAATTACTTCAGTGGAATAGTTATGAAATTTAACAAGCAATTAATTATTATTATTATTATTGTAATGTTAACAATCGACAACCTAACACCTTTACCTAAACACCTTTTTAACACCTTTTTTAATGTTGTAAAAAATTAACCTAAAATTGATTTTAATTACGTGTATCCTACATTTTTTCTAATAAAACATAATAAAATAAATGAGACAATGAACTAAATTACCTGTGTCTTTAACTATAACGGAATTACAAAATATAAATAATACAATAGTAATAAATTATTTGCATATTTTTTGTCACCAGAAATAACGGAAAAGACAATTAGAAGCGTCCTTTTACTAAAAAACTAAAAGTAAGCTTTAATAAAATAAGCTTTAAAACAAGTTTTTATAGCTGAAACTAAAAATAAGATAGAACTTTAATAAAATAAAGTAATTTAACATGTTTCAGCCCATATTAAAAAAACCATTGCCTCAATTACAGTAATTTTTAAAGTATGGTCCAACAAGAGTGTGTGAATGTGAATACACTTGACAGAGCGGCGTTTATCCTAGCGGAGAGTGTCAGGAGTATAGCGAGCAGGACAATATATTCCATTCCGTTTCCGATAAGCTCATTAAATACGAAACCTCGTTAAAGTAGCTCGATGTCAGCGAAACAGACAACTCGAACCTCATATCACAAGTTTCGCAAACACTACCTGTCTAAACTCTGACTAACTGGATCGTCTTGTGACAGACGATTATCATATTATACCCTGGACTGTTGGACATTTAATAAATGTCATTTCAATACACAACCCATAACAAGTTCATCACAACGGTGCAACTATTATCAGAGTTCAACATCTTGTAAATAAAACGATAATTTTAATTAATGGCGAGAACATTTCAAAATTTAATACAAATCTCCAACAATCTACAATCGTTTCAAAGAACTGAATGTTAAAACTGTCCAGCAGCCTACAATCAAAGTAACAGTATTGCACCTCAAACTTGATCAAGAATGGATAATTTTGGAACACACGCAAGGACAGAAAACTTGTTTCAGCTGAAAGTTGTCCAATATCGAAATTCATGTAATAATATATGTACTTCGTTCAACATAGTGAGCAAGATCTATAACTGAGGGAACACACTATTTACGTTATTCACAAATTTATTCTAAGTCTTAATTTATTCTTACTGTTTTAATAAGTTCTTCTGAATCTTTAACGTATTTTTCCATTAATTTCTTCCATTTAAAGCACAGTCATTTCCATACAACTCTTAAAACAAAATAGGCAGTTAAGGTTGTAATCGCTAAGTACCTTAACAGTGTAGATTAAGAGTCTTGCTAGCCTTTAGGTCTACAATAAAAAAAATTGAAGTTTGGCGAGTGTAAGTATACGCGTATATGAATTTAACTTGACGAAACTTTAACCTTCTGTTTGTTTACGTATTATGATTTGTCCGATCAATTATGCAAATTACATTGTATAGGCCTACGGCAAATGTGTGTGTGTGTATTCTCTATTTACTGTGTAGTGGAATACGATAGTGCGGCTATATCAGTCTACTGTTCAGAGAAGCGCATTAGTAGATTAGATTAGCCCCAGAAAAATTTATCACGATATCTAATCGCAGTAATTCTAAACACCGACAACTGAGATTTATTAAAGCGAGGCACACACGCAGGAAGGTATTATAATTTTTAATATTTAACTACAAAAAATTCATTAACTCAACTTGTTTTACAATAATACTATGGATGTATTACTCATTCATTTTAATTACTTAAGGAATGTTTTTATCACAGCTAACCAACGTCATAAGTTGATGTAAATTTAATAAGTGTAATTTTAAGTAGGACGTAAGATTCCGTGAGGAATACTGCTAAAGGTCGGAACGGTGAAATTTATTTTACGATGTCGCTAGACATTGCCACAGTGGTACACAGCCGGCATCATGCAATAAGTAACGATACGACCTGCCACCCTCTCATATTCTCTTTTCACTGCTACTTTCGTCCAGAACTACCTGGTTGGATTTAATTTAAACGTACTGCTTGTTATATCAACATCTCTTATTTGCCAATCTAAACAGTACACGGTCAAGGCCTCCAGGCAGAAATGAACGCACAAGTTTATGAAACTGGCAATTCTCAAACTTTATTTATAAGCCTTGTTATAAGCTTGAGAATTTGGAATAATTTTACTGCTAGTTTTACAACTAGTAGTTTAATCAACCGTAAAAATCTATTTAATTGAAAGCGAATGAAACCTTAAAATATATGTTTAGGTTTGTTGTTAAGATATATTTTACATCCTATCTTAAAATTTACTACTGTAAAACAAATAATATAATGTTACAGCGGTCTAACTGATCGTCGTGTAGTACAGTGGAGAACAAAATACAAGACACCAATTAAGTCACTAATCACCAGCTTTAATTATCACAATTAAACAGTTTGTAATTAACAAGATAGTCTCTTACAACAAATAAAATAAAAATTGTTCACATGCAATAAAAATGTCCACTAATAGAGTACCGCACAATTATAAAACACAATACTTCGCCACAATACTTCAAACCGCACTGTGTAAATCGCCACTCAAACGCACCGTGTAATCGCCCGACAATAACTACGAACCGCATTCCAATAAATCGCAGCTGAAACTGAAACTGAGGGTCGGTGAGTACTTGTATTTATACCCCGCCGAAATACCCGAACATTCCACGTACTACGCATCAGCTCTACACTAGGACGTAATTGATTGCGGCCTTGAAACAGTGCGCGCGGCTGGCGACGTCTAGAAAAGTCTGACGAGCGCATGTTGAAATCACGTATGCACACAACATTACAGCCGGATTCCTCTGGGACATTCGAGAAACACGTAGATTGTTCTGTAAAGTTGTAACAATAATAAATATTTTAACACAGTTAAGTTTCATAAAACAGCGAACTTTTCATTTTTTTTTTTTGTCAGAAAGACAATACATTCTCGTTAAATATGACGCTTCTGGTCGCAAAAAAACCTTTTTATTGCTTGTTTAGTTTATTAATACATTAAATAACAATAAAAATGCGTCTACTATTTACGTACTTTTTTATGTACGCGTGTTCGGTATGAAGCGGCTTAGTAGTAGGCGATAGTGAATACTCGCCGACGTATATAATTTTTTGGGTTGAAGCTCAAGCTGATGCTGGGAAATTTTGAAGTAGATAAGACGAAAGAAACGTTAATGGTCAAGAATACGGTAATTTGGGAAGACTGAGTTTCATCACGTAGCCGATATAACAGTATGCCGGATGGGCTGAGAAGAGTTCTGTCTGGAAAGTTTGAACATAATTCAGACGAGACGCATTTCCTATGTAAACAAGAGAATTCATCGCAGACAATTATTACAACTTACTATTATTATAGCCTATGTTGGGGAATCGTAATTTTATAAAATATATTTTTCTTCGAAAAGTTTTCAGTGATGTACTAAACACGCATTAGGTCTGTGAAGCGTGTCTGCTAACAATCATAAAACATCTGTGGAAGGGGAGAAAAATAACAGTCATCAAAAGACAATGGAAATAAAAATGTTACTTGTTTGTAATTTGGAGAAAATAAAAGAAACAGACAAACAAGCATTCAAAATATAAAGCAAAAACATTCATTAATTACTGTATTGCAACAATTTTCCATATGTCTATCATATTTACAATTAAAACGATTATAAGCCTCATTTACAAATTATACTTTCTGTGTTGCCTTTTTGATATTTAGACATACGGAAATAATATGCAATTAATAGTTTCGTTTGTAAATGTACAAACTATTCTATTTATGTGTACATTGTTACTATACAATCATTTTAGTATTTAGTTTTATTTTTGCCCCATGTTTCTGCCTTAACTCACTCACTCACTCATTCATTCATTCATTCATTATGGATAATACACTCTTCGCGTATATATATATATACAATTTCTCTCCAATATATCAGTGGTGGTGAACCGTTTTATCCCTTAATTATATCTTATTTATATTATTTCCTTTTTACAGCTTTCTGTTGGTTAAGTGATGTTAATCGTTTTCACTATTTCGTAGACTACTTAATTTGTAAGACACTTCGTCGTCCTCAGTTCTCCTCTTCATGAGATTCTACGATATGTATCATGGAGTGGAACACTGTTATTTTGTCAGCGTTGGTGTGTGATGTAGGGCTGCTTGTGTGGGTTCCTTGTAGATGTCAGCGTGCATTAGTATGCGTGTGCCTCATGTGTAACGTTAACAATGAAAGGGCGAGATGTGAAAGTCAAGAGAACACCTGACATTTAGCATTCGAGTGATCTACGACACTATTCGGCTTTCTGCCAGCGCGCGCTAAAAGTAACTGTTTACCCTCCATAGAAATACAAATATATGTAGACTGTTCTTCCTTTAATATTACAAGATGCAATTTTGTAATGCAATAAAATATAAGAGATATTCTGTTATTATTTGGATTTCTGTTTCTTATTATAATTGTTACATTAATAATCTAGATGTGTGAAACGCTATAGATTAATATAATACTCAACTTTGAAGTTAGCAGTTTTATCAAATGCAAGTTAAAATTTTGCGATCAATATTTTTTGCAAGAAACGTATGTACAAAGGTAAGTGTATGTATACTGCTAACGTAAGTCTTATTA
This sequence comes from Magicicada septendecula, assembly GCA_034769895.1. Taxonomy (NCBI): domain Eukaryota; kingdom Metazoa; phylum Arthropoda; class Insecta; order Hemiptera; family Cicadidae; genus Magicicada; species Magicicada septendecula. The sequence continues at coordinate 355,382,048 of CM068367.1, forward strand.
TAAAATTTGTTCCCATTAACAAGTTTTAAAAATAACTCAGTAAAGACAAGGAGGAGAGAAAAATGCTAGAAAATACTGTATAATTAAAGGAACTATAAGCACGTATAATGTATAAATTATAAATTGGAAACAAGCACGCTGGAATAAAATATACAAAGTAAGCGTACAAATGTAACGCAGAAATATAATTTGTTACTAATAGCAAATAGATAAATCGAAATGATTAAATGATGAAATAAAAATTGGTGAAGACGTAGAACTAGAAAACATACGAGTAATACGAAATAAAGGAAGCAGTAAATTGACATGACAGAAGACGATGACTTCAATTGATGGAAGATATTCATCAATTACTTATGTATGATTTATTTCACAATAATACTGTATAAAATTACATTTCCAAAATGAAATTGAACGACATAAGCAAGATTTCTATTATTTTTTAGATTGATCTCTCCAAAAATAGGATGGCGGGAGGCAAAAATGTAAAGTATGAAATTTTGAAAAAAATTTTAAAAAGCCTTGTGGAGTAGCAAATAGATTTTTCGGCAAAATCTAAACACATGTTCAGTTTTGGTAAATTAAAAATTTTAGAACGCCTTGGTCCAAGAAAGAGATAAAAATTTAAAAACATCGTTAATACTTATGCCGGTGTCAGACTAAAGGGAATTTAATCCAAATCAAAATCTAGTGTTTACTTCAAACTTGTTTACCTTTACAGGCACCACAGGCTGAAACTTGATGTATAATTTTAAGAAAATTGTAAAAGTTTATGAGGGGTATCAATTTATGATGAATTAAATTTAATACATGCACACGGTTTATAATTACCAAATTACACTAAACCGCACAACTCAGCCCCTCCTCTCCACTGATGCTCCGCTTCCTAAACGCATTTTTTACAACTTCCGTGTGAGTAGTACGTCACAAGATTACTTGTCTCTTAAGTGTTATAAGTATAAATTTAACTAAAATATAATGCAGTATTTCGGAAGCGTTAGCTTTTACTGTGTGATTACCTACTTTGCAATTACGACTTTACTAAAAAGATAGACTAACCTCGGTTAGTAATTTTGTTCAAAATAGTTAGTACGTTCTACAGCTCATGGAGCTTACTAAATTATTACATTTTAATGAATCGACGTTTCGGGTGCAAAACCATAATCTCGAGAAACTTTAGATTACATCGAGCGTAATCTAATCTACAATATTAGTATGTAGCATAATTATGTATAATTCTATTCAAATATCTCATTGTAGTTTTTGTTTAATTTTCTAGCAGTAAAAATGCCCGATTGTATTAAAATATTTTAGTAATATCGTATTTCCAGTTCGTCGACGAAGGTTGTTCCATTATGTAGGTGACGTATAATTTATGTCACGTGCTAGATACAGTTTATCTGGTACGCCAGTGGTTAATTTCATAGTGTTATCACAGCTATAAATTAGCACATATAAATGTGTAGACATAAACACATCACCGTCCATATAAACGGACAGCACATATTTGAATACGAATAGTAACACACGACATGAAATATTACTTTGGAATAATGCATACATTAAAAAAACGCGGAAGACAGAAGTGCAAACGAATGTAATGCTACAAATAAACAGAACGCATGTATGCAATGGCATACTACAAGGCACTTGTATTTCATGAACTTGTAATTATAATATAAATGATCAAAGCAAGAGTCCATTTGAATCCTCTTTTTGTCCAGCCGTTTACTGGTGTAAAATATATCGGTACTTGTTTGTTATCGAAAGTAAAGAGCAAACCTTACTGTAAGAGCAAACCATGAACAGATAAGAATGACAATTCAATATATTAAAGTCCGAAAGCGTAGAATACGTAACCAACGTTTATGTTGTAACGTGTCTGTTACTGAAAGAGATGAGTTGCAACTGACCTACACATTATTTTCTTTTTCGTTCGCTAATAAATAAACACTGCAAACGCATTTCTCATTTAACACAGACAAAAAACAAAATTTTATAGTTTGCAAATTATTTAATTATAGATTTTCACATTTTACAGAATTACTTTATTATTTTTGTACTTCACTATCACTATACTAATAAAGAAAATAAGTGTATATTTCAACTGCTCTTTAGAAACAAGAGCAATTACAAACGCTTCGATTGTTTTTTGCTATTCAAGTAAATTGACATAAAATAATTTTTTTATTTATTATCCATCTAGCATTAATGAAGTCATAATTAATTCTGCTTAATATTACTGACTCACTGCCGTCAGGTTTAAATTAAAAAGTCACCATGCTTTTAATTAACACATATTTGGTACACATAAAGTAATTTATGTTAATACAATTAATAGAAACAGTGACATCCCTGTATAATAATGTTGAAGAAGGATTCAAATGTTAAACGTTATATTAGATAGTTTTTGTTATGTCTATATCTTCTTATACACAGACATATGATAATAAACTGTATTATATATTATATAACAATAAAGCACATGGAGGAATTATAATTATGCATGGACCAAAGTACAGGACATGTCTTATTAACAACGTCAGTAAATAACATTAACAACGAAAAAGTAGTAATAACTGTCGTATATAAAACTATAAATACAGTGCTAATTGTTTACTTTGATCCTACGTTTTATCAGTAAATTGCAAGCATTGGTTGAAACCTTCTGTTACTTATATTTCAAAAATGTTTCCTAATTATCCAAAAATACTGAATATTGTAGAAAAAATGTTCTTTATATACATAAATTACACGTTTACTACACGTCACATCACATTAAATAAATTTGTCTATTGGTTAGTTGTTACAGGATGCTTAGTTTATGTTTTTTGACTTAATAAACAGGTAATTCACAATTATCATAACTAGAAAAAAATTAAATTATTAGTTTTTTGGTGGATGGTTAGTGAGGATCGGTCAAAAATAACACAAATTTTAACTATTTTGCGTCGATGTTTCGACAGTGTTTATTGTCATCTTCAGGACCTGCGTATGAAATACAAAAGAAATGTCAGACACAAAGGAACAATTAAATATTTGGGTAAACGTGTTCGTGTATGTGAGTGTGTGCGTGCGTAAGTATGTATCATTGTATATGTGAAGACTTATAATAGTTTTATCATAGTCCTGAAGATGACAATAATCATTGTCGAAACGTCGACGCAAAATAGTTAAAATTTGTGTTATTTTTGACAGATCCTCACTAACCATCCACTAAAAAATTCATTTATTGACGGTCACTACAAATTTAAGGATTAAATTATTAGCTTACACTATTTTTAAATAGTTATCTTCGATTTAGATTGCTTTGCATAGATCGTACGATAGTAAAAGTTTCAAAAATTAGCTAATGTGGTGAACGGTTCGGCATAGCTGATGTTACTGTAAGTACAACAGTTCCGAATAAGGTCATAATTTTAGACGAGCTCAACAATTTAAATTCTTCCGTTCTCCATCTTTATGAGAGGTCTCGTTGGCATTTATTGTGTGGGTTTTATCTATTCCAGATATTATTTATTTACTTGCTCCGTCACCAGGTATTGCTACATCATCGATAAAAATGTGGAAAGCCTTTAGAACGTGTGATCAGCGTTAATGAAGTTTTCAGTTTTCTCTCTCAACTAAGAAAATTTCTTATGAACACGATTTTTTGGTGATCTTGGATTTTGCAGGTAGTGAACACTTTTCAATCACTTGTGTGACATCATACTACAATCTGATTATAATAAGAATTGATTACTAATTTTGACATATTTCTTTTCTGAACTACTAATTATTTTGAGAATTAAAGTTACTTGTCCTTCGGGATCAAAAGTTCCAATCGCTATTACCACTTACATATTTATACCCGATATTGTTATTTTTATATTTTTACCAATATTTTTATGTAAATTTGCTATCAACTGAAAGTTGCATTGCGGAAAACAACGTCCGCCGTTGCAAGCGACATCGCTATGAACGTTTCTACTATAAACAATTTCTCTTTTATCTTACAAAATTGAAATGTCGGTGCAGTTTTATTTCAGTTACGTATGTGTTTATCTTTACTTCAGCAAATTCTAGTACTGGAACTCAAACAATCTGTTTTGTACTGGAACGCCTGTTTTATCTGTAGTTAAGTTTGTTTCTTTGCTAATTTCATCAAGTAAAATGTTTATACAGTGAACCTGTGGATTCTTGTTTTCTTGCAGTATACCGCATTTTCAGCTGGCGCTGGTTTCGAGGTAAGCATTGACTTCATTAATCGTACTTAACCAGCATTCAGGAAACTGATATGTACGTACGTATCTTTTTTTTTTAATTTTACATTATCCTTAAATAAAAATCATAGGTACATTATATTGAAAACTTCCTAATTCGTTATATATCTGTTATAATTCGTTATATATCGCCACAAAATTTATAATCAATTTATTAATGCTTTATAATCTTTTCAGTGCGTCTGACGTCAATTTATAATTTCCTTAAGTTACTTACCTTTTTCTCATATAATTATATGTAAGAAAAATATGGGGATTGAGAATTATGTGCGTGCCTATGCGTTCCGCGTTAAAAAAATGTTTCATGTTCATTAAAAAATATATGAAAACTGTGTAGGCCTATTTTACAAAAAATTTCATCAATTTTGTATAAGTTTATAAGATTATTTTTACTTTGATTTTGTTTTGTTTCCGTCATACAATATTAGACCGAGATACAGGCGTACACAGACCTACGACATGTCTGACTTGAATACATACACACGTGTTGTGTAGTAATAATGCGTATTGCTGCCCGTTATACGCACATTGACATATTGGCATTCGCATATTGAAATAAAAGTCAATAAATTTATTATTATTAGATTTGTTTTCATATATAACACAAATTGCTTTGAAACCACAAAATTTCAATAATCAATTTCTTCCAAAAATGTGTTTACCATTATCGTAATATGCGTGTGTTGACATTCGCCTCTTAAACTTAGAGAATTATATGAAAGTACGAGGGTAAGTCAATAAGTATCCGCAATTTTGTTATAATAGTCTGTATGTTGGCATTACCACTTAGTGCTCTTGCACGTCGTTGGTGCCATTGTCTCCGCTCGTGGACTGTTAGACCTCCGTCGCGTCAGTCACCTGTGGACTGTCGCAAGATAAACATGGCTTCCCCTCTCTCCGTTTTCACCAACGAAGAGCAGCGTGCAGTAATCCGGATTTTGTGGTCCGAAGGTGTTTCAGGAGTCGGAATCCATAGAAGACTTTCAAATCAACATGGGGATAATGTTTTACCACAACGATGTGTACATAAACGGATGGAAAAATTGAACAACGGTCGGACAAGCATCAAGGACGAAGGAATAGCAGGAAGCCCAATCTCTTCCACTACTGAAGTCGTTATTGACCACGTTAATGCCATGATTCAGACCAACCAAAGAGTGACTACAGATGAAGTGGAGTACCATCTGCAAATTAGTCATGATTCTGTATAGGCCTATGAAATTATACACAGCACGCTGGGCTTTCCTAAAGGTTGTGCGAGATGGGTACCGAAACAACTCACTGAAGAGCACAAGCGCAATCGTGTGGCCATCTGTCAACGCTTACTGGACCGCTATGCTAATGAAGGTAAAGTGTTTTTGAAGCGAATAGTAGATGAAACGTGGATCTATCACTTTGAGCCGTAAAGCAAACGCCAGTGCGTGGAATGGAAACATGACCGAATCTCCAGTCAAAAAGAAATTCAAGAGTAAACCTTCTGCAGGAAAGGTAATGCTTACAGTATAACCTGGAACTCACAAGGGCTAATACTGAAAAAGTACTTGGAGGTCTCAGCAGTAAATAGTTCAAGTTACAGCGAGATGCTGTTCAACGGACTGAAGCCTGCAATTCGATCCAAATGCCGAGGCCTATTGCCCGAAGGAGTGCTTTTGTTGCATAACAACGCGCGCACACACACACTCTCCAAACCCTTAACAAATTTCGTTTTGAGGTCTCAGAGCATCCTGCGTACAGCATCGATCTTGTCCCGTCGATTACCATCTCTTTGGGTTGCAAGGCGAATTAATATTTATAATAATATGGTAACTATATTAGTACTTTATTTCTGGATAGTGTGTTTTGTGTGTCTTATGTGAATGGGAAAAGTAAGCAATGGATCAACGCTAATTAGGCAAGAGTGACTAGAAAGGGTAGCTTTTAACCTTGCAGAAAAGAACATTTTGCGCAGAAATCTAGCAGATCTCCAAACATTCTACTACCACTACTGCACATAAAATTAAGTATTATGTAGCAGTTCCTAAAGACTTTACCAAAAACAGGACAATGTTTTCAGCACTTCTATTAAAATATTCCTTAATTTATCACAGGCTAAGCTTAAAGAAAGTATTTTCGTTGGAGCTGACGTTCAGTAACTGATATGCACGTTTTGAATCCATATTGAAACAGCATGACATACAAGCTTGCATAGCATTTAAGCAAATGGTCACCAAAGTAAAAGTAAAAGAGTTGAGGTAATAAAATGAGTCTTCAGTATGTAAAAGTAATGCACAGAATGATATAAGGACTCATACAATAGGATGCTTGAGTTTGAAATTAAATTTTTTTAAGTCTCTTTTGAATTTATTCCCTGAAATCTGGGCGATTTAAGCAAAAAGGAAGGAGAGAAGATATCAGGGTCATTAGAATGTCTGTATGAAAGATGACTACTGCTGATTTCTTCATAGAGAATACAGAATCCGTCTGACAAGAAAAAAAGCTACAGTCTAAGCTTCAAGCACAAAGGCTTTAAAAGAGTCGGAAAATAAGTCTTTGGAGATGTAAAAAACTAAGAAAGTTCTGTGCTTTATTTTATTAAAAATATGTGTCCCCTAAGAAGAGCTTGTTTTATTTATTCCTATTCTTAAATGTTAGAGATGATTTGCAAAAATTTGTCACGAGCTATGGGAAAACTGTACATAATTTAAAAAAACTGACCTCAGATATGGATTCAGCACCTCAAAACATAAACGTAAGCCTCAATTTTTAAAAAAGTTTTTTAACTAGTTTTTTGTTGGGCACTTGTTTTTCAATGCAGTTTCAAGATTATCACTTATTTGACAAGTAGTGCACTGTTATAATAAATTCCAGGAGCAAGGTTAGATTAGTCTTCGAAAGGTACCGAAAAAGCAAATTTAATATTTATAATACGATAACTAGCATTAATGCTTTATTTCTGGCGTGTGTGTTTTATTGAAGTACAGTATATTTATTGTTCAATCTAGAGAGGGTTTCTTGATTAAAAACAGACACAACGTAGAGACACTACATACAATTTGAAAAGAAGTTTTTACCTTATCTGTTCTGCAACTAATTATAGAAAAAGGTCCATTATTAACGTAGTTTATTGAAACGCAAGGATGAAACAACTTTAATTAAATATACCTGCGATCGTACTTCTACTGACGTGTTGGCTTGTTACCCTGCTTCGCTGTATCGGTTTTGGTTGTGGAACGGTTTCATGCTACACACGACAGAATATCACAGAAAAACAAACTTTGTCATTAACATTTTTTAATCAGATTATACTTATCATTAATATTGTTTGCTAATGTTAAATAATGTTATGTATTAACACTAATAACTACTTGATGCCAGTTTTGATTTCTCATTGTTCAACCCCGTTTTTGTTACTTATAATTAACATAGTTAGCCCAGTTACTCCTTTAAGTTACAACTTACAGTTGTGTTTTCAGAGTAGAAGGAAGAGGAAAAGATAAGCACACCTGTAATTAATGAACTCTTTAATTTTATCTTCCTGGGCACTAGATTTTTTATTTTTCTTTTACCTTGATTTCCTTTATTTAATTAAATTCTTTATAACTGAATCTCTGAACAATTCGACTTCACCGGCCTAAATGTTTCAATTAATGCTAACAATTAATTACAACATGTTCTTTGTGACGTTCTCCTTTCTGGTTTTTCTAAAACGCATGATTATTGACATTTAATCTTTATTTTATTAATCTTTTATTTCCTATACTACTTCGAGATAGAATAGTAAATATTTCTCATCTCTCACTCAGGGTGAGAACGGTTTTGTTTTGTTATATACGCAATTATTCGTCATATCAAAAACAATAAGTTAATGTCGTCTGTGCTGTCTGTCGCAGTCCCCCAAAATTTACTGTATTTAACAGAGCTTTACACAAGAAACGTTATATGGACTGAACACAATGTTGCTGGTTAAGTAACCTTAAGTTGAAGTTCAAGCAACACATTAAGGTAATGGTATTATGAGCAATATTCAAGCAGAATCACACGTGGCAATAACTAATGGGACGTACTATAATTCACAGTAACGACGATGCGGAAAAGATAACTAAGGAATGTAATAGCTATTTCCTATAAGAAAATGCAAACATGTTACACGTTTATAAAATTACGCGCTAGCGGTAATATGTTATTCTTCGCTGTTTTAACTATTCTGATAAAATAATATCCTAGCTAATACAAATTAAGTGCCCGTGTTTGGAAACAAATAACGTTTATGAAGAGAACTTTCTTCCTAACACAGTGATTCTTAACGAAGGTTTCACAGTTCATACATAATTAAACTTCCCAAATGGAAATTAATGAGCCTTCTTGATGAATTTCAACTTTCTGATACTAAATAATGCATATGTGAAAGTCGATTTGTTTGTTTAGAAACTTCATTAATCCCACGAATAAACCGAATTTATTTAATCTTAAATTTTCCAATCTTATGCCAATAACCTAATATTATTACAGTGGATTTTGCTTCTGTTTTTTACCTTCAAATCAGTTAATCATTCCGTATATAATTAGGTAAATTTACTTCTGGTAGATTTCTTCTGCATACGATCGTAAACATTCATGAGCTTGATTATTAATGAAAATAATTTATGCCGAAATGTATAATAAATTTTTCAATAACTGTAATTTTGGCGATAGTTTAGTAACAAAATATGTTTATTACTAAAGTCGTGTTAGGTAAATCTTAACCATTAGTAAAAGTGGAACCTACACGCCATAAAACGACGAAGTAAGCAAGCACTGTTTGACTGTAGTTGTATGGCGAGGTAAATACCTCGTGGTGTTTGACTTTCGATAGTTGCATTTACAACTATCACGACATATCTTAAGGTATAATTACATAATTATGTATTAGCTGAGTTGTGTTTGTCACGGAGACTGAGTGGCCTCGGTAGGCTAAACTTATTTTTCAGGCTGTTCTGTTTTTTGTTTTAACCCGACGTTTCGTCTGCAGCTGGGCAGTCATCTTCAGTGGGTTCTTCAGTTTGCAGGATGGGCATGTCAGAATGCCCACTGAATATGTCTGCCGCAGCTGCAGTTGAAACTTATGAATCATAAGTCTGGAAAAAGATTTATTGATGAAGATTCCGGCCATGAATTGTTAATGTCACGATTAATGTGTATCAAACAATAATTTTTCTTCGTCCTTTACAACCTATAGAATATTTGTGAGTCAATTATGACTCATTAATCTGCCTGGTATAACAAACATCTTCCTCTTAGTGCGTAGGCTTTCACGGCCGGTGTCATTACGATTATTTTCTAAAACTTCCGGGCTGAAAGGCCGTGGTCGATTGCTTAAAATGCTGCTAAACGTTTCGGCCGCACCACCGGTGGCCATCTTCAGTAGCAAAAGAAAGAAATGTGTTCGAATGGATGATACGCCGAACACGTCTCCCAATATCATTGAAACGTTTAGCAGCATTTTAAGCAATCAACCACGGCCTTTCAGCCCGGAAGTTTTAGAAAATAATCGTAATCTTCCTCTTACTTGAACAAATATAATTCCTTTTGCAAAGTTTGTTTCATGTACTGATTTTCACATAACTGGAACGTTAAACTTGATATCACTTTGTAATGTGCATACTAAAACCTCGTCAAGATTTCACTTCCCCCAGCCTCAAATGTTTTTTGTCTGGAAGTGTACGTGTCCTTAAACTGACAAACTAAATTGTCACATGTAAGCGAGTTATATATTACTTGACATGTATAAAGCCCAGTAAGTGTGTATAATTTTTTTTACAGACAGATTATGTGTGGCCCGTCCCTGTGTCAGAAAATTAAAATCGGGATAATGTAACATGACATATGAGCCCTAAGATTTCAGTAACATAAAATACTTACACATGTCAATAATTGAGTCAAAGAGACAAGCCAATTTCTTGTGCATCAACCGGACTTATTCAAGTTGGATTCAACGCTAGGTTGAATTGAACCGGATAAGTCAATAATAATACAACATTAAGCAAAAGTTACTAAAAATTCTAAACAAAAATAAACGGGAAGTTAGATCCCCAGAACCCCAAACGACGTTTAATTACAAATTAACGCATACAACGAGAGGCGTGAAAACTACCAACACGAAGATTCGTAACAATATATACACCCAAAAACTTTCTCATGCCTTACAAACGTGTGTCTCCTCGCCCCTGTATGTGGCCACGGTCGTGTATGTACGTCTGTATTTATTTTAAAATTCCCCGCATGACGTATTTCTGAAAGAAATTCATTTTCAGACTTTGCTAACTAAACGAGGAACAGGGATACAGAGAATTTTCAGTAGGTTACATAAAATGTCATTAACCAGATTTGATAATTAAGCTGGTAGCTGATTCATTAAATAGACTCTACGGACATGTGTTTCTAATGAAATTTTAATGACGTTACAGACTGACAGAGCTTACGGGGGCGAGATAGGGTTGCAAGCAATACATGATCCTTCCCCTTAAATCACCCCGTTTGCTTACTGTAATCTTTCCTCTCTGCCATGTAACTAAATATTATTGTTCTCTACCCTTTCAGAAAGCAATTAATGATAACAATAGTGGTGTATCAAGCGTCAATTACTCATTTCATCTGTGAGAAATACTTACACATGTCAATAATTGAGTCAAAGAGACAAGCCAAGTAATTTGTCTAAAATGCCAAGCTCAAAGCTACATGAGCTACCTATCACCAAAGATAAACTCACAGCAATAAGAGTATATAAACTGATGGTAAATGTAAATGAATGACTTTATGATGAAAAGAAGATGAACTACACAATGACTGTACCACAGGGAGCAACAACCCAATAGTTTTCGGTCAGTGAAGAACCAAACAATACAAGAAAGAAGAGACAAGAAAGAAGAAACAGAGAAGAACCAAACAATACAAGGAAGAAGAGACTAGAAAGAAGAATCAGTGAAGAAGAAGTGAAGAAACCTACTACGAGAAGGACACCTAACAACCATGGCATAAAGTAAAGATTCCAAGAGGCAGTCAACTATAAATCAACATCTACCCGTATATACAATAACTAATCAACCTAGAGATTGAAGAGATGGACAAAAACTGACTAACTGAGATGACCAAGATACAATAAATAATGTTATAAATGAATAGGACAAGATATGTTATAAAAAGAATGAAAATAACAATGATATTTATTGAATAGAAGCTGTAGATAAAAGCATAGTAACAAGTTATGCACAGCACAAATGTAACAAAAGAAGTATTAATTAGTCTCAGAATATTAGCAAATATTAGTCAAATAGTCCGACAATCATGTATAATAAGAAAGGGAATAACTAAAAGGGTTATTAGTTATCATAATTAAAACCAAACATGTAAAAATAAGGTTAAAAGAATACCAATTTGTGTCAACCCAACATACACATTGTTGGCACAAATGACAAAATCACATAACCTAAGATGTAGGTAATATTCCTCTAAATTCACAACTAGCAGTAGGAAAAACCTACCCAAACTAGAATGTTTTATATGTAAAATCAAGTAGAAATGATAATCTGTCTATAGGTACCAATATAAGATACCCAAGATAAGTTTTAGATAAGAATATAAACAAATACATTGAACCAAAACCAATCAAAATGGAATTCACTATGTAAAACCTATATAATACCATATTATAAAACCCAATAGAAACAAAAGGATGATGTCAATACCACAAGTAGAGTGTAATACCAGTACTGTACTAGTGTATAAGGATTATAAGAAAGAATATAATATATTACAATTGTAATTAAGTGCACCTGTCATGTGACACCAGGTGTAAGTAATATTATTTAATCAAATACAATATGAAAAAGACTAGTGTACTAAACACACCAAGCCCATTACAAAGACAATGTTATTATTCAATTATTGTACCTAAATAATGATAACAAAAGAACTAAAATTACCAAATAAGAGTAACATTACGTATGCATCTCATAATGAAAAATAGAGACCACTTAATAAACCAGAAATGACAAGAAATACCTAATATCCCAGCTAACAAAGGTTACCAGTAGTTGTAACCATTTGTTATTATCAACTGGAGCCAGACAGAAAGTAAACAGACACTTTCTAATAAGTAAAATATGTATATACAAATGTAAGAACCTAGGCTAAGACAATGATAGTTTAAGAAATGTATTTTGTCAATAGATTTAAGTAAATAGCAACTAAGGAGTGTAAGAGAACTTGGAAGGCATGCCCTCAAGTGGTTATGAGTGCCATTATATAGAGTTAATCGAAAAATAAATATAAAATAATAGTGTATAGTGAATGGTGATAATTACAAACATTAACTTCCTTGATAATGGACCAAAGCACACCATGAGTGGACTCAAAATAAAGAGCCGAGTGTTACCAATCCAGTGATACGCTTAGATTTAAAATCGAAGCCATATTAACAAAGTTATTACAATTATAAGGAATTCATGTCAAATTGAGAAAACATTTATACTCTTGACACCAAAGACCCCACGCCAACTTCAATAATTGAAATAAAACGCCGAGGGGGTATGTGCATCAAATTAAAGATCGTCAACCAATCAAATCCAAGGATTTAACAAAATTTTGGACGTTTGCAAAAGGGACGGCAGGGCGAAGCTTGTAATTTCGTCACTTTTTAATCAACAGTGGAAGCGAATAGACGACGCCAGTCGGGAGCAAAAAGTCAGCTGATCATATGATTTGTGCGCGTCACCGACGTAAACAGTGTGACCTAACCTAAAATTGTAATAGCGAAAAATACTTTAATATCAGAGTGTGAAGTGTAACAGTGCGTAACAAGGATTGCTCAGTGTATAATCCAGAGCAATTCCGGGATTAAGTTGTAAAACAAAAGGGAGTATAAGTGATTATTACATTTTTTAGTTAAAAAATGAAAAACGATATAGTCGAAACATTTACAAACAATGATCATAGATTAAGATGTATTTATAACAGTACCTAATCAACAATAATGACAATCCTCAGAGATTTGATTATTATTTTTTTATGAATCTATTAACTTTCAATTAATTTCTATGTACGAATACTCTGTGTGAATTAACCACACGTAATGACAGTTGTCAATTATCACATATCAATTGAATTAACTAATAATTACTAATGACCGAGGTTTGTCAACTGGTTGATTTATTAACAAAAGTTAATATAATATTTCCATGTTATTTATGTTTTATGATTTAGGAAAGGAACCTACTATTATAACCATTTAAATGTTTTTCTTGTTGTAAATAATAACCAAGGTTGTTAAGATATATGGTTACTTACAGCCATACAATTATATTTATGTAACACTAAACAGTGAATCAGATGTTTTACCAAATGACACTGCTTCAATATATAATATCATTGTTCATTTTTAATTGCCTTATCAAGAATTATTTTGACTATAATTAACTATACTTCAAACCTTTATTATCAATTGAATTTAATAATTATACTAACCTGTAAAGTCCAGAATAGACACATGGTTATTATTTTGTCTGTTAATTATAAGTGATAACTGAATTGTAGTCAATATCAAACTATTTAATAACAATTGAATGATAGTTTTATTCAATGATTTGGTATTCTGTCAGCTCAAAGAATTCACGAAGGTATTAAACTAATGTTAACCATAAAACATTTAGACACATTAACTTTGTAAACAGTTCTGCCACCCTGAGGCAAATTTTATAAGACTAAAAGTCTCATGTTTTTTATTCTGAATTCAATTATAAATAATACTTCTGCTCATTCAGAAAGAGCACATTATTCAATAAAATATTTGTTGACATAAGAAAACAGAGTCAGTCAGTTTATTTCAGTAGACTAGTTGAAAACAGGTGAATGAATTTCATTGGTCAACTCAACAAGCAGCGGCGAATACAAACACGGTAAGTCCGTATACATTGAATTGAGATAGCGACCCTGCACGTTCGACAAGACTCACCAAGTAAGTGTTTATTAGTGCAGAATATTTGGGTTTTTCAGCACGGAACATACACCACCGTTTCAACGAGTCAACGAGTCAACGGAAGAACATCCGTGTAAATAAACTAACCGAAGTAAAAATTACTTCGATAAATAATTTCTTGTGCATCAACCGCACTTATTCAAGTTGGATTCAACGCTAGGTTGAATTGAACCGGATAAGTCAATAATAATACAACATTAAGCAAAAGTTACTAAAAATTCTATACAAAAATAAACGGGAAGTTAGATCCCCAGAACCCCAAACGACGTTTAATTACAAATTAACGAATACAACGAGAGGCGTGAAAACTACTAACACGAAGATTCGTAACAGATTGGCGCCCAACGTGGGGCTTCAAGTTAGGACAATTAATAATAAATAAAAACAACAAAAACAGTTTTACCTAATTTCGAGCAAGCAGCTGCAGTGCCAAAAAACGAAAATGTCAGGATTCACACAAGAACTGATGCAGGAAATGATGGAGTTGATGAAAGAACAATTCCAGAAAATGAATGACAATTATACGAAGATGTTCGAACAACTAGGCAAGAAAATAGATGACAGAACGGAGGAAATCATAAACAATAGTAAACGGTGGAGAGAAGGATTGAGAAAGGAGAGGAACCAATCAATGGAAAAATTCCATCAGAAAATAGATGATAAGAAGACGGATATAGAAGAAATACCAAACGGTGAAAACATCGAACATTCAAACCAGAACATAGAAGATAATGCAGTAAAGAAGGACCAAATAATTCAGAAGGTTGAGAAAACGAAGGGAAGAAGATGAAGATAAGAGGAATAATACGTCCCAAGAAAGTGAGAATTACACAAGAAGTGTTAGAGATGACTCGGAGTGGTCTAATTAATCTACCTAACCTTCCAATTGTTGACCACAGAGAAGGAACTAATATGAAGAATTATAGAAGGAACTTCTTGAAGATGTTCGAAGAGGATTACCATGTTACGACGATGAGAAGAAGAGTTACCAATAATGTATTTAAATTGAATACACCTAGAAGGAAAATACTTCCCAAGAGATCAGAGATGTCATCAATGACCAAGATACCCGGAACATATTTGAGTAACAAACCATATGATGGAGTGATACAAGTAGACCTTAAAATAAATGAAAATTTTATAGCTGCAAAATGGAAGAGCCGGATGACGGCGAGATACGTGACAAGGAAAGAAATAAATCTGAACACTCCAGAAACCCTAACTACAAGAACAGATGAAGTAAGTGACTACGGGTAAACTGAAGAAGAATACATTGAGAAAAGGGACGGATGTTTACGATACTGACCAACGCCACCATACAACTAAAGAAATTAAATATTCCAGAATAAGTGTGAATATCACACACTTGAAGGAGAAGAGAAGAAGAACAACGAAGTGTCGAATAAAAAAGGAGAAGGCAATGATATGGAATGGAAATAACAAGGAATGAAATTAGTAGAGATGACTAAATTATCAATAAACCACTATGTATAAAACTAATATACCCTCAAACTCCAATACTCCTATGTTAATTTCAAGAAAAGAAATTCTATTCCAGAATAAGTGTGAATATCAAACACTTGAAGGAGAAGAGGGGAAGAACAACGAAGTGTCGAATAAAAAAGGAGAAGGCAATAATATGGAATGGAAATAACAAGGAATGGAATTAGTAGAGATGACTAAATGATCAATAAACCACTATGTATAAAACTAATATACCCTCAAACTCCAATGCTCCTATGTTAATTTCAACAAAAGAAATTATCATCCAGAATAAAGGTTAAAAATCAAACCTTTGAAGGAGAAGAGAAGCAAAATATCAAGAGTGTAATAAAAGAGAAGGATATATAAAGGAATGAAATTAGTAGAGAAAAAACAATGAGACTATAATGTTAACAAGTCAATGAAGACCAATCAAAGCAAAATGATTGTAAACATAATACCATTCAGAACCAACACCAAGGTGATGAGAGGAAAAAATACTCAAGTAAGTAAAAAACGAGTAGTTACACAAAATTTTGAAGGCATGATAATTATGACCAGACATGAAATCTGAAATCAAATAAGTATTAATACCAATAATACAATTACTAAACAGAAAATAGAAAGAGGGAGATTAATCAAAGAGAAAATAAATGAATAAGAACAAAAAAAAAATCTAACAACAATATTGTTTCCAGTAGAGCAAAGAGAATAAGATGAAAAGTATAAAAAGAATGAAGAATATTATCAAATCTGAACAATAATTGAGTGAATTACCCTGAACATTTTTTATTAGTCGCACAATGACTACTTTGAATTTTTATGTTGATTTGTAGAGAGAAGCTCCAACAACAATATAACTGAACAGACATGATGTTCCTCTGGTCTCAGAAAATGTAGGGTGGACAGCAGAGCATGGAAGCCAAAAGTGCTCCTCTGGACTGTGCCAACTACCATGTTAGGGAAATGATAGGGAATTAAATAGTACAGGGAAAAAACCACCAAGAAAGAAGATAGTGGATCAGATCGAAGATAACAATGTATTAAAATATGAAATGAAAAGAAACAAGATATGAAAGACGGAAGCTCAGAATTATTAAGAAACAATATGATAGATAATTTCTCAAATCCCGTAAAGGAATTAATCCAAATGATCTATTTTCGAGGGGGGACAATATGTAACATGACATATGAGCCCTAAGATTTCAGTAACATAAAATACTT
Source organism: Magicicada septendecula (assembly GCA_034769895.1). Classification (NCBI taxonomy): domain Eukaryota; kingdom Metazoa; phylum Arthropoda; class Insecta; order Hemiptera; family Cicadidae; genus Magicicada; species Magicicada septendecula. Next base: position 355,399,004 of record CM068367.1, read on the forward strand.
ACACATGTCAATAATTGAGTCAAAGAGACAAGCCAATTTCTTGTGCATCAACCGGACTTATTCAAGTTGGATTCAACGCTAGGTTGAATTGAACCGGATAAGTCAATAATAATACAACATTAAGCAAAAGTTACTAAAAATTCTAAACAAAAATAAACGGGAAGTTAGATCCCCAGAACCCCAAACGACGTTTAATTACAAATTAACGCATACAACGAGAGGCGTGAAAACTACCAACACGAAGATTCGTAACAATATATACACCCAAAAACTTTCTCATGCCTTACAAACGTGTGTCTCCTCGCCCCTGTATGTGGCCACGGTCGTGTATGTACGTCTGTATTTATTTTAAAATTCCCCGCATGACGTATTTCTGAAAGAAATTCATTTTCAGACTTTGCTAACTAAACGAGGAACAGGGATACAGAGAATTTTCAGTAGGTTACATAAAATGTCATTAACCAGATTTGATAATTAAACTGGTAGCTGATTCATTAAATAGACTCTACGGACATGTGTTTCTAATGAAATTTTAATGACGTTACAGACTGACAGAGCTTACGGGGGCGAGATAGGGTTGCAAGCAATACATGATCCTTCCCCTTAAATCACCCCGTTTGCTTACTGTAATCTTTCCTCTCTGCCATGTAACTAAATATTATTGTTCTCTACCCTTTCAGAAAGCAATCAATGATAACAATAGTGGTGTATCAAGCGTCAATTACTCATTTCATCTGTGAGAATTAATGAATATTACATCACGAAACAACTTACTGCTCTTTCGTGGTATTCATTTTGAAGAACTAAACAGTACATACCTTAACTAGTAAATTATAAGTTTTAATTCTGAGTAAATTATAAACTATAAGTATATTAATTACAACTCCATATTAATGCAAAGGAGAAATTTGTTTTGTTAAAAGTGAATTTGTGGGATTGGTGCTTCTGAGGATAAATTGAAGTCTAAACTTTTGATAGTAACAGTAACTTAATTAATGTAATCCACTGTGGAACAATTATGTCTTCCTAGATTACTTCATAATATCTTAAAAAAATTAATAAACTTATATAACTTATTTTCTTTCTTCAACCATTAGGTCTGCGGCCTGTTGTGGTCCATCTAGTAACCACAAACGGTGGTGAGCCGTACGGTGGAATGGAAATTGTATGTGTGTGTGTGTGTGTGTGTGTGTGTGTGTGTGTGTGTGTGTGTGTGTGTGTGTGTGTGTGTGTGTGTGTGTGTGTGTGTGACCCCCGTTGGGGGGGGGGCTTTTCCTAAAGGTAAGAGGTTGGGGCCTATACCGCCATTCCTGTTACCGTCCTTCCTCCGAGTACACACTGCATCACAAGTCGCGCGGGGGCGTAACTATTCCTTCGGCTGGATTGGAGCTGTTGGAACGGGCTAAACGCGTGTGCTGTGCGACGGAGCCAGGGTTGCTTTCCCTGGTTAGTAGCTACCACAAAAGCGCAATGAAGCCTATTAGTGGGCGCGAAGCTCCCCAGCGTCCCTGGTAGAGTAGCTACACGCTTGATGTAGTGAACCTAAATACCGCCGTGTTTAGGTTACCTAGCAAGTAGCCCAAAGGGGACCCGATCTTTTGAAACCGGCAAGTGAAACCGAAACATACAAATCCGCCACGGGGGGGGGTTCCGTCCTGCGTGACCCGTGGCGACCCCTGCCGGTGGTCGGGGAGGGAACCCGGGGTCCCGTGTTTGGTTATCACCGCCGATTGCGGGTGGCCTCCCATGGGACCAAGATCCCACCCAGACGTGCACTGCTTTCGAGTGCAGGGGGTAACCTGGCCTTCGGTGGCATCGGCACTGTTGGTTGGGAAATGTTGGTCCGTGATGTCCTTTGTCAAGCACTTAGGAACCCTAGTAGCATGAGAGCTCAGACTACTCGTTCTCCCCTCACAACGGACTGGCGTTCGTTGAGACGATGGGGTTCTGAGTTGGTTCGAGCGAGAGGGGAAGGTCCATCCTGCTTCCATTTGGCCCGGGGGATAGTGTTCCCGTATCGCGTCGGAAGATGGAGGAAAAGTCGTAGACCTCCGGGGGTGATCCCTTGGGATCGACCTCGGTGGTAAGGTCCGCGACCATTCTGGGGTTCGCGGATCAGCGCCGTACTCTAAAATGGTACCACGGGAACGTGAATCATCCCCACCGAGGGGATCCTGTCCCCCTTGGTGTTTCACGTGTTGAGGAAAGGTTTCGTGAGGGTTGCTGGTTTCACATGCTGTTTGAACACCCCCAATCTACTAGACTTCCTGGGAAGGAGAGGTGCGGAGCTGCGACCGCAATTTGGATCTGTTGCCGTGCCTCCCAATCTCACAACCTCTGGTCCCAAAACTTTGAACTATCTATCTTTCTGTCTGTCTTTGCTACTTACCTAAGTGAGGCATGCCAGACAAGACCGCTGAATATCTTGTCACAGCGATATAATTAACAGACAGACATCGTGAACTTGTCTCGATCCCAGGACCGTATGGCTACTTTCACACACAACGGTTTCGTCCGTATGGAAAAAAGTACGGAATTTTGCTTCGTACGGACGAAGCTTCCAACCTACACGGTTTTTTGCCGTTGCACTGAGTCCAATTGTATTCTCAATTTTGTTCAGTAGCGGTTCTAGTCAACTCAAAATAATCGCTGACAATTTGTTCAATGTGGTTACTGCACGTTGAAATTGTATTCAAGCTGTTCAAATTTTAGCTGTGACACAGAAATAAGTAAAATACATTATTAGTAAGGAATCGGTTATTTATGAAAGGGCTTTGCCACTATGTGATGCTTTTCTGCGAATTTAAACAACCGTTTCTACAGTCAGTAGATAGTTGTTCAAAGCACTGCAAAAGTACAATACAAATATATAATAAGAACATTCTGCGGATAAGGACATAGATAATAGATAAAATTGTAAAAAGTAAGATAACGTACTAGGATAAAGAGTAACAGAGTATAAACATATTATAGTGATGTTGTTGTATTATACTAATCTTTTGTTGTAATTTTTGGGTGTGTCAGAATAAATCAATAACAGATTGGAAGTAAATGGAATATTTTATTTGTTTATAGCAACAATAAATTCATTCTTGAATCTGTGTATTATTTTGTTGGTAAATGAGTTCCTATCATTACTTAAAATTTGAGTTAATTACAGAAACACAAATAAAAAAAATTTAAATAACTTGTTTAACATGTTTGGTTAGTTAATAAGATTATTTGGGTGTTTATTTTTGTTGTATGTTATGAATAGCATAGCAGGTTACAGATTTGTAAAGCTTATAAAGGTGAATATTTATTTGTGTATATATATATATATATATTATAACAGCACCAAATATTAATTATTTGGGGTTATATGTCGCCTGCATAATAAAATCATATTTAAATAAATTATAACAATCCAAACTCCATTTGTATGTAGAGCAATGAAAATAATGCTTGGTAAAGCGACGCACACGTGGCCGTTATGTAATCAGCTCGCTGTACAAGGAAGGGCCACACCCAAACTGTTAATTATTAATATCTCGGAAACTAATAAATTAAGGCGAAATCCAAGATAGCCAAAATGTTTGCCGAAATATTAATAATGACGTGTGCAAATTTTACACAATATAATTAACAAATAAAAGAGTTAATTAAATTAATTGAATAACTTCTGTAAAAATAGAGCTACATTAATGAGATTTGAATATGTCATAGATATAATAATTTCTGACAGATTGTATAGTTTAGATTTCGCACAACTTGGTTTGCAACCAAGTTATTGCAAAATTAAATAAGCACAGGAAATACGGACCGACAATTTGGTTCCACCGGAATTAATAGTATTAAAAATAATAATAATTCTCCATCTGTGGGAATCTAACTTCATTCTCACGGACCAAGGGAATTCAAAGTTTATGTAGTAGGGAGAGTGTGTCAGCCAATCAAATCATTTGACCAAACCCCGACCAGCGCGGTGTTTTCAGGCTGAAACATCACTCTTCTGCCAGTACTCACGAAGTAAAGACGTAATTCTTCGATCGTCTCGTAACCATAGTGGTGAACATTCATCAGAAGACTCTACGTGGTCAACACACACGCAATTACGAACACAGTAAATACAGATCAACTGTATAGCTCGTAATTGTTGCGTAAAGGCGAGATACTCTTCATTACATCAACCAAGCTTATTGTGTACTGCAAGCTGTGGTCATAAGCACGCAAGAGATCCACCAGACTTCAAGACCAGACTTCAAGACCAGACTTCAAGAATACAGCAGAGAGGCCGTCTAAATCATTGGTGAACAGCTGACGAGCAGAGCTACCACTCGAACGAAACACACACACACGCTAACGTGCGACGTGCGAATCGACGAGAGACAGGAACCAGTTCCAGCAGAGAGCAGCAGACGTTAAAATATTCACGAACGGCAAGGAAGCAGAGTGTTGCCGAATTTTGAACTCAACGAACGAATCCAGCAGCTCTAAGCAGATTACTTTCTCTAGCGACCGGACCGGGATCAACGAGGGACAATCGGAACAACATCCTCTTCAATAACAGGAAAGCAAAAACCACTTATTTATTTTTCAACATCAAATTTTCTATCTTTTCAATTAAAACATTGTAATTCAAACAATTCAGGTGCCATACAAAAAGCAAAGACTCTAGTAATTAAGAATAAATTCATTGTGATAATCTGTATAGCAGTCTAAGTCATTAGTAAGCTGTAGTTAAGAAAATAGAAGTAATATAAAAGCGCTATACAAATCTTAACTAACAATCTAATTATTAGTTCATACTGCAGTATAACAGAAGTCAAATCACTAGAAATGAAATAACGTGAACTAGACTGTCACGTCTAATTTATTTTTGAAAATATTCTAATTAACTTCAGAGTTTTTATATTTTGTTTTATTAACAGTTAAATTCAATTTAATTAAAGAAAGTTAATTAAATCAAATCAATTAATTGATTAAAATTTCAATAGCAATTAACTCGCCATGCAATTAACTGATAATATAATAACCATTTTATTCTTGTATGTTGTTGGAGTAATAAACAACGTTTTATTACCCCATATTACAGTGTTTTATTGTTGTACGATAAAGCCTACCAGTCTCACAAAACTCACCCCCTTTAAAGTAACTTATTTTGTGTGTTGTTGCAATAAATTTGAGATTACTAGCTTGCGAACTTCAAATCCAAAATCCACACGCCCTAGTCGGAAGAATCCGCAAGATCGGACAGCAGGTAGGTACTCATACACAACACGACACAACAACAACGCATATAAGTAGAGTTGCATATGGCGCTCCAATTTCGTTGGGCTCGAGAAAATTAAATTAATTAAAATCAATTTAAATTTAATTTTCACGTGTAAAACTAACTTTGCTGTTTTACTTCTTAAAACAGTTGGCGTCCAACTGAACAGTCCCCAAAGAGTTTTGTGACTGGTGCTTGTACAGCAGTGAAATTATTTGGTGTAGTTGAAATTATTCTGTGTATCTGAAACTGTTTATATTTGAAATTGTTGTGTATTTAAAATGGATATGGATAAAATACTTAAACAAATGCAGCAAATGAACGCGGAAATGACCGCTAATATCAATGCGAAATTTGAGAAAACAAATGCCGAAGTAACCGCTAATATGAACGCGAAATTCGAACAAATAACAGCCAATGCTGAGATAAATATCGCAGAGTTAAAATCTAACATCGAGGCACAGAGAGTTAGTCTAACCGAGAAATTAGACCCAAGCAACGCTGACATAAACGCCGAGATTAAGCAAAGTAATAAAGAAAGTAGTAAAGAATTGACCGCGAAAATAGACGAAAGCGTAAACGAGTGAACCGCTAAAGTAGCTGAAATCGCTGAAAAAGTACATACGGTCGATACCAAAATAAATGAACGGTTTAAGGTTTTTGAGACCACTATGCAAAAATCGTTTATTGAACAAGTAACGCGTATGGAGGGCCGGTTCAAGGACCATATTAGCCGCTGCGAAAAACAAACGCAAGACGTCGCGAGAAAAGTCGACTCTCTTGAGGTAAAGATTCAAGCCGACGTGACGGAAACGCAACGACGAGTAGATAGATTAGACGCTTCAATTGTAGAGACGCGATCTAACATTGACTCTAATAAAGAGAGTGTCTTACAAGCGTTAAACGACGAGATTTTGAAAGTACGACAGGAGGTACGGAGGAGGTCCGCTCCTAATATTTTGGTACAAGGTCCTGTTGACGAGAAAAATCGCGTGTATTTTACAGGGGAAAATAACGAAAACCCTATTGAATTTTTGTTAGCGTGTGAGAGTGAAATGGCTAGAGTAGGTTCCCGACTAGAAGATCAAGACAAAATACAGTGGGTAGTTAACGCGATGCGTGATTCGGCGCGTAAGTAGTATAACATTGTACGCGATAGAGTGTCCACATACGCGGAGTTCAAACAAAAATTTGAAAGCCGGTACTGGAACTCGCATACTCAAAGACTTCTACCCAATGAACTGGAGTATGGCCGATTTGATAGGAAACTAGGTATTACCGCGGAAAATTATATAATCCAGCAGGTCGAACGCGCCAAGCATTTAACCCCAGCATTTTCGGACATTGACATAGTCACGCAACTTGCCTATCATTTTAATCATAACATTAGAGTAGCTGTGTTTACGCAGGGTATTCGCACGGTTGATGAACTCCTCATTCTAGTGTCCCAAAGCGAGACAGTTTTTGATTTTGGTGGGTGGCGTTATAACCCTGATTCTCGCCGAAATAATGAAGGGCAGAATACGCGGGTACAGTATCATCAGCAACCTGATCAAAGACCGAGTACAAGTTCTACTCCACCCCAAACACCGTCAAAACCGCCAAATAAAACCTTTGAGTACAAGGGTAAACAAAATATTGGTAGACCAAAGGGGCAGGGTAAGGGCAACGACGGGGCCCCGATTAGAGCGATTCAAACGGTCGAATTAGCCAAAGCTGATACAACTGCGAAAGACAGCGACTCCCAAAGCAATAAAGACGCAAACAATAAATCAAAAAATTACCAATCTACAAAAAACGTGCCAAAATGCGCATCCAGCAAGGACGCGCTATAAATTCGGCAAAATTTTGTAAAAGTAAGCATGCTAATTATAAGGATTGTATATTGTGTGAAATGTGTACTTTTAATTATGTAACTTGTGTGCCCGTTAATAATGTTTTCCCACCGGACGTCAGGGATCCGTTGCTAGAATCCGGTCCCGCGCAACAAAGGCCAGTGAGCGCGGCGTGTCCGGTGTTACACGCCTTTGTCAACGGCGTTCCCACACAAATTTTGTTGGACACCGGCAGCGTTGTTTCCGGCGTCAGTGAAAGATTCCTGCGTGCCAATAAAAAATATTTTCGTACGGCCCCATCACTCCCAATAAATCAATTTTATATACGAACCGCTACCGATACAAAAGAAAAAATTGACACTCAATACTATCTAACTATCATGCTAGAAAAAGTCCAATTTGAAGTATGTGTAGTGGGTATAAACAATTTAATATGTGATATGTTATTGGGGGTAGATGTATTAGAACAAATACGTGCGGAAATTAACACCAGTGAACACTTATTAAAATGTACCATTGACGATGTTAGTTACACTTTTAAATTGAACACACATATACACACACACAAAATCATGGTGACCCAATTAAAATCACACGGCCACCAAAACAAGTGATTCATTATAAAGACTGTGAAGAGGGGGAAACAACCTTAGATTCCCGAACTGAACGGAGATTGTCGTCGCTGCAAGAAGAATTCAGCGATATCTTCAGTGAAGAACATTCAATCTCGTCAGTGTATGAACACAGAATCCACCTCTCAGAGCCGGAGAAGTTCATAAGGAGAATCTACCAGGTCCCTATAAAATACCAGGCCGAGGTCCAGCAGGAGATACAGCGGATGTTGGAGGAAGATATTATAGAGAGATCCAATAGCAGCTTCCTCAACCCACTGCTAGTCGTCCGCAAGAAGACTGGAGAAATCCGACTCTGCCTGGATATGAGCAACTTAAACAGTCTGGTAGAGAAAGAGTTTGACTGCGCACCGACAGCTGAGGACCTCTTCATTAAACGTGAAGGAGCCAGGTACCTCACGAAGCTCGATCTAACAGCAAGCTTCTGGCAGGTCCCGCTGTGTGAGCAAGATCGTAAGTATACAGCATTTATATTCAATAACAAATGCTATCAGCACAAGGTGGTACCTTTTGGCCTTAGCACGAGTCTCGCTGCGATTATAAGATGCCTCGAGAGAGCTCTAGGACCTGAGGTAGACCCATACACTGTAATATTCGTCGATGACATCCTCGTGATATCCCGCACGTTGGAGAAACACTTCGAGCATCTGAGGAGCGTCTTCCAGAAGCTGAGGTTAGCCAACATCAAGCTCAAGCTACACAAGTGCGAGTTTGTAAAGTCTCAAATGAAATTCCTGGGACATATAATCTCAGCTACAGGTATCAGTACGGACCCAGAGAAGCTCAGGAGTATTGTGGAGTTCCCGGTGCCCAAGAACCTCAAAGCACTGCGAGCATTCCTTGGACTCACGGGATACTACAGGAAATTCACCAGCAAATACGCCGAATATACAGTCCCCTTGCTACAGCTGGTACGCAAAAATATAAAGTGGAAATGGGGTTCTGAACAGAACGATGCGTTTGAGAGGGTTAAGGGCCTGTTCCAAACTAATTTACAATTGTTCCATCCACAGCAGGGTAGGAAGTATGTAATGTACACTGACGCTAGCGAGTACGCTATCGGCGCCGTGTTGCACCAGGAAGACGAACAAGGTAGTCTTCATGTTGTAGCATACGCCAATAGAACGCTCAAAGGCGCTGAGTTGCATTACTGTACTTCTGAGAAAGAAATACTCGCCATAATAAACGCACTCAGAAAATTCAGACACTACCTATATGGTACCCATTTCGAGATCCACACAGATAATCAGGCGTTATCTTTTATATTAAAATGTCGATTAGCAAATTCCCGACTAACACGATGGGTGTTAGCTATTCAGGAGTACTCATTTACTATTAAATATTCCAAAGGATCCGAGAATACCACCGCAGACACTCTAAGTAGATATCCGCCCGTAGAAAAGGAGGAGGTGTATGAAGCAGCGGACGACGAGTTAAAGGTATTGAATATGCAATACACTGTCGCGCCTGAAGCTACCAATATGCTACAGAACTTAGGACGCGAGCAGGACAATGACCTCGCACTCCTTGCTAAAAAGCTAATGTTAGCAGCTCACCCGAATCCTCATTACCTCATGCAAGACAATATATTGTATAAATTGTTACAGGGCAAATGGAAAGTGGTATTGTCTCCAGCGATGCTTGCGTGTGTAACACAATCATTACATATAAAAATGGCGCACGCATCTCCTGTAAAATGTGTAAAAATATTGCAGGAGGATTTTACAATTACAAACATGTATCGTAGGGTAAAGAAATTGTTAAAAACATGTCATCCGTGTCAAACTGCGAAAGTACCAAACTTGCACACTTACGTTCCCATGGCAAATGTGATAACGGAAGGTAAGGGACAGATGATCGCCATCGACTTTCTGGGACCATTACCCAAGGCTACCAGAAACCTAAAACACATGGTAGTTTGTGTCGATGTCTTTACTAAAAAAGTTAGCCTTTACGCGATCCCTAGGCCCACCACAAAGTCCGTTTTAAATATTATACTTAACAAGTATATTCCACAGCATGGACCAATAAGGAACGTACTTAGTGACCAGGGAAAGCAATTCCAAAACAAACACTGGGCAGCTACCCTGGAGCGTAATGGTATTAAAGCAATCCTCACCTCGATACGACGACCACAGGGCAACCTCGCCGAAAGGGTGAATCGGGAAATCGGTAAAATGTTCCGTATCTTTTGCTATAAGGAGCAAAGTAAATGGCCCGAGTTCCTACCATTCTTCGAAAAGGCAATAAACGAGAATTATCACGATACCACGGAATACACACCAGCAGAGTTAGACTCTGAAACGAAGCCAGAGAGATTTTGGAATAATTATTTAAGCAGGCCAAAGACTTATAATCTATCTCTGCCGGTGCAGTGTAAAAATCAACTTGTGAGGGAAAGAATAGTTGAAAAAGGGCGAAAGAGGGCGGACAAATTCAATGCCACTCATAAACTAACTAACTTTGTAGTAGGTGAGAAAGTACTGCTCAAGGCGAATCCCGTAGGCCGGAGAGACATAAATGTAGCCGCAAAGTTTTTTCGTTTATATAATGGTCCATATCTTTTGGCTCAACAACTCGCGCCTCACACATTTATCGTTACGACGCTCGACCAAACAAAAACGATCGGTAAATATCATGCGAGCTCTTTGAGAAAATACTTTGAGTAGCATGGCCTTCCAAAGCGCGTCGCGACGAAATAATAAGACTTTAAAAAAATAAATAATATTTAGAATTAATAATAAGTTAATTATATAATAATTAGAATTAAAGTGAATTACTTGTATTTTATATTATTAATAATAATTGTAGATAGCTTGTGTATTAATAATAACGCATTTATAACGCGGTAAATAACGGGCGCGTACAATGAAACAAACGCACCGGCAGGAAATAGTTACGTCACGCGGTAACAGCTGACCAACATTTGAAAGTAGGTCAAGCAATTAGCCGCGCGGCAGGCGATAACGAATGTAATCTGTCAGCAAATTCCTTTGCGCGTGTGCCACTGTTTACAAACAAACCTTTTAAACGCCGCAGTTAGCTAATACCCGTTCTAAAAACATTAATACACGATAGTTTGCAAATATAATATTATTAATACATGTATTTAGAGTTAAATTGTATATAATGCAATAACATTAACACCTATGTATGTGTCTTTAGAATAAGTAATCCAATGTATAGGTAATAAGTATAGTGATTATAAAATACGTGTGTAATGATTGAAAAAAAAAATAACTGTAATTATTACATTCATTTTTTTTTTTTAAATGGGTGTGGGCGTATATAACAGCACCAAATATTAATTATTTGGGGTTATATGTCGCCTGCATAATAAAATCATATTTAAATAAATTATAACAATCAAAACTCCATTTGTATGTAGAGCAATGAAAGTAATGCTTGGTAAAGCGACGCACACGTGGCTGTTATGTAATCAGCTCGCTGTACAAGGAAGGGCCACACCCAAACTGTTAATTATTAATATCTCGGAAACTAATAAATTAAGGCGAAATCCAAGATAGCCAAAATGTTTGCCGAAATATTAATAATGACGTGTGCAGATTTTACACAATATAATTAACAAATAAAAGAGTTAATTAAATTAATTGAATAACTTCTTTAAAAATAGAGCTACATTAATGAGATTTGAATATGTCATAGATATAATAATTTCTGACAGATTGTATATTTTAGATTTCGCACAACTTGGTTTGCAACCAAGTTATTGCAAAATTAATTAAACACAGGAAATACGGACCGACAATTTGGTTCCACCGGAATTAATAGTATTAAAAATAATAATAATTCTCCATCTGTGGGAATCTAACTTCATTCTCACGGCCCAAGGGAATTCAAAGTTTATGTAGTAGGGAGAGTGTGTCAGCCAATCACATCATTTGACCAAACCCCGACCAGCGCGGTGTTTTCAGGCTGAAACATCACTCTTCTGCCAGTACTCACGAAGTAAAGACGTAATTCTTCGATCGTCTCGTAACCATAGTGGTGAACATTCATCAGAAGACTCTACGTGGTCAACACACACGCAATTACGAACACAGTAAATACAGATCAACTGTATAGCTCGTAATTGTTGCGTAAAGGCGAGATACTCTTCATTACATCAACCAAGCTTATTGTGTACTGCAAGCTGTGGTCATAAGCACGCAAGAGATCCACCAGACTTCAAGACCAGACTTCAAGAATACAGCAGACAGGCCGTCTAAATCATTGGTGAACAGCTGACGAGCAGAGCTACCACTCGAACGAAACACACACACACGCTGACGTGCGACGTGCGAATCGACGAGAGACAGGAACCAGTTCCAGCAGAGAGCAGCAGACGTTAAAATATTCACGAACGGCAAGGAAGCAGAGTGTTGTCGAATTTTGAACTCAACGACCGAATCCAGCAGCTCTAAGCAGATTACTTTCTCTAGCGACCGGACCGGGATCAACGAGGGACAATCGGAACAACATCCTCTTCAATAACAGGAAAGCAAAAACCACTTATTTATTTTTCAACATCAAATTTTCTATCTTTTCAATTAAAACATTGTAATTCAAACAATTCAGGTGCCATACAAAAAGCAAAGACTCTAGTAATTAAGAATAAATTCATTGTGATAATCTGTATAGCAGTCTAAGTCATTAGTAAGCTGTAGTTAAGGAAATAGAAGTAATAAAGAAGCGCTATACAAATCTTAACTAACAATCTAATTATTAGTTCATACTGCAGTATAACAGAAGTCAAATCACTAAAAATGAAATAACGTGAACTAGACTGTCACGTCTAATTTATTTTTGAAAATATTCTAATTAACTTCAGAGTTTTTATATTTTGTTTTATTAACAGTTAAATTCAATTTAATTAAAGAAATTTAATTAAATCATATCAATTAATTGATTAAAATTTCAATAGCAATTAACTCGCCAAATAACGAGTTTAGTTTCTTTTCAATTAATAACCAATCGAAAAACATTGGTCAACATAGATTCATTGTTTAGACTGTAAGAAATTGATAATATAATAACCATTTTATTCTTGTGTGTTGTTGGAGTAATAAACAACGTTTTATTACCCCATATTACAGTTTTTTATTGTTGTACGATAAAGCCTACCAGTCTCACAAAACTCACCCCCTTTAAAGTAACTTATTTTGTGTGTTGTTGCAATAAATTTGAGATTACTAGCTTGCGAACTTCAAATCCAAAATCCACACGCCCTAGTCGGAAGAATCCGCAAGATCGGACAGCAGGTAGGTACTCATACACAACACGACACAACAACAACGCATATAAGTAGAGTTGCAATATATATATATATATATATATATATATATAACGGATCTTTACAGCTGTCGCCGTTTCTCCGTCCCCAACTTCCATTGTAACCTATCGTAGCATGTAAGTTCTTCTAAATTTCTTGCAACCATTGCTTCCGCTACGTCATCTCTTCAACTCCTCCGTGGACGTCCTCTTTTCCTCCTCACCGGTGGTATCCATTCCAATATTTTGCGGGGCCATCTGTCATCTTCCAGTCTCTTCACATGCCCAAACCAAGTCAATTGTCTCATTTCTATGTCGTCTATTATTGTCCTGTCAATATTCATCTCGGCTCTAATAGTCTCATTTCTAACCCTGTCTAATTTTGATCTTCTACAACTCCTCCTGAAGAAGTCCATTTCCGCTGCCATCAGTTTTTTCTTATTTACGTTTGAAACGTTCCAAACTTCTGTTCCATAAAGGATTACACATCGCACCATGCTATTATATATATGTTTCTTTGTATTTCTGGTTATACTTCTTTCCCATAGAAGCGAATTCAGCGTTCTTATAACGGTTCGCCCGTTATTATCACGTTCTTCAATTTCATCTTTGCTGCTTCCCTGTTTGTTGAAAATAACGCCTAAGTATTTACTTTTTTCAACACCTTTTATCCTGTCCACATCCAATTTTAAGTCCTTAACTTCTTCATTGCCCACAATCAGGTACTCACATTTTGCTATGTTCATCGTCAAACCAGCTGCTCTTTTAACTTTCTGACCATATACTCGAGGTCTTCGTCATTCTCTGCTACCACAATCTGGTCATCGGCAAAATATAGAGTGAACAGATTGTCATCTCCTACTCTCAGCCCCATGCTTTTACACTTCTTTGTCTATCTTACTAGAGATCTGTGTAAGTATATTTTAAAGAGGGTAGGGGACAAGCAGCATCCTTGTCTTACGCCTTTTGTAGTTTCGAGTGGGAGAGTGAGTTTGTTTCCCAGTTTGACCCTGGTGATATTTTGTTGATAGTATCTTCTGGTGGCTGCAATCAAATTTGCATTTATGTTCAAATGCTCCATCTCCTTCCATAACTGTGAGATTGGAAGGCTATCGTATGCCTTTTCTAAATCTATTAAAGCTATATGCGTTTCTCTATTATGCTGTACTCTTTTCAACTGCTTATTTATTTGTATAAAGTTTGAAATTTTAATAGTTAAATATTTTTCTATCAAGTAATAAATCTTACAATGATTATTTTGAAACGGGTTTAATTGATTATTTCATGTCAACAACATCTCACTCCTCTTTAAAAATTATTTAATTATTGTGCAACCACATATACTTGCCGCAACGAAAGAACAAATCCTGCGACCTGGCCGGTGTAATAAACATTTTAGTTGCGTTGAGAATATGATAATATATTTGTATAATTGTTGTAACGTTGCAATATATTACAACACTATACGGTTTTAGTGTGTTAAACCCCCTGTTTTTGGAAGCCATTTACAACCTTACAAACGATTTTATTTATTTAATGTGCGACAAATCTTTATATAACACTACAACACATTAAATTCGTGTGGTTGATGAAGATGGGTGTTATCGTAATAATAATAACGCTAAGTAATCTGGTTAACAATTATTTCAATATTTATTAATAAAATTTCTTATTTGCGTTACGAATCAAAATCATTATTATTTGCACGTCTAATTATTACACATAAGTAATACTCTTATACTACACATAGACATATTATACACCTTATATTCTAATACATCGTTATAATTTTTATATTGCTCTCAGCTAGCTCATTTGTGTTATACTGATTAGATTATCTAATCTTCTAATCATCTAATCTCTTATTAATTTATTGCATATGCATTGCTTTCTAATAGAATTCTCTAATGACTTTATCTATTATAGATTTCAAATTATAGCTTCTGCGTTACTGGTTTCGTTAAACATTCTTAAAGATTACGTTAATTATTATACACAAATATTTACAGTTACAACAATTTATTGATTCATATTTGGATTGAATTGTCTCTTTTTTTCTTTGTTACTTATTGTCTTTTGATTAAGTCTCGGTTTTCAAGTGCATGGTTATTTGTCACTTTAATTGTTGTGGTATATCGCAGCGTGTCCTCTTCGGTCCTGGATACTGGATGCTCCTTTGTCGTCCTGGAGTCTTGGAGTCTTGGAGTCTTGGAGTCCTGGTTCTTCGTCCGTCGGATTCTCGTACTCTTGATTACTGCACGTACTTTGCTGCTCCGTCGTCTCCCGTCATGGCCTCAGGTTGCAAGTGCTCACACGAACTGTTGAGTAGTCGTGAAGTCCCTGACTGCTGCTGTGTTTGAGATGTAACTGTTGTTGTCTCTACGCAGAGTCTCTGGCTGCCATAGTAATCGATCAAGAAAAGAGTTGTACTCGTCAAGCAGAGCCAATAAACAATAGTTTTATTGTTTGTTTAAGATAGTTTTCTGTTGGGTTTTTGTTTAGTTGTATGCAATTATTATTGTTGATGAAGTCTTCGGTTTTTTTAATGTAGTCTGCTTTATCTATGATTACTGTTGCTTGACTTTTGTCTGCTTTAGTTATTATTAAATTATTGTTTTTTACTTTATTTTTAATTTCTTTTATTGTTTTATTGTCTTTCTTTTGTTTTTCTTTGTTTTTCTTTTCGCTAGTGATTATTTTTTTAATTATATGTGTTGCTTCTGTTCTTTTTTCCTTCTTGTATATTGTCTTTTATTAGGTTGATGGCAAATTCTGTTTCTACTATTAAATTTTCTAGATTTTTGTTTGCATTTTGAGTTATGTTAGTTTTTGACATATTGTTTAAATATTCTGTTTCTTTTTTGTTAAATTCTGTATAGCTAAGGTTAATGGTTCGAGGGTGAAATGTGTGTTTAGTTTTGTATTTTTGTTCTTGATTTTTGTTTTGTTGTTTTAATGTGTTGAGTTTTTTGTTGATTGTAATAGTCTTTTGGTTTTTTCAAATCTTATTTTATTTTCTATGTTATTGTATTTATTATTCCAAATGATTGGATGTAATAAACTTGTTAACTCTAAGTGTAGTTTGTATATGTCTAGTGTTATGCTATTTTTCTTACTGTATAATTGATTAATTTCATTTTGTATCCATAACCTTTGTGCTTGCATTATTGTTTTTTGTGCAGTTATGTTTTTGTTGTTTGTGTTTATGTTGATGTATTTAGGTGTTAATTTATGTTTTTGGCATTGTATATTGAAGTATATAATCATGTTTGTGTTCATTAGTTGTTTTTTTCGTGTTTGAAATTTGTTTAATAATTTGGTAATGTGGTTATATGGAGTTGTGGTTATGTTGTTTGTGTGCATGTTAATGTATATTTATGTGAGAGATAATTTGTTTTATATTTATTTTCCGTTATTTAGTTGTTGAACTCACTTAATATTGATGTTCACTTTACTATTTTTTTCACAATACACTTTTGTTTGTAAACCGAAGACTTCATCAACAATAATAATTGCATACAGCTAAACAAAAACCCAACAGAAAACTATCTTAAACAAACGATAAAACTAATAAAAACAACTAAAAACATTTTCAACATGAAAAATACAGACATATATATAAATAATATTCCAGAACCACCTAAAATGAATAGCCTAATAAAAATACGCGTACGCAAATTAAACAACCCAATACGTCCATTAATCAACTTCAAAAAAGCTACCACATACAAAATAGCAAAAATAATAGCACAAAAACTAAAAAATAACCATCTAAGAAATAACCATCATAACATAAAAATATCGGTATGGAGAACCATACATGACTTCCATATTCTAAGATTTATATTTAAAATCATTTTCGAAATGAAATATTACCATAGAAACTACTTCTTTCTACTTACTGCTTCAGCCTTAACCACAGTACTGTGGTCACTAACGTATACCACCTCACGTTATCGCACTCGATTTTCACTGAAGATGGAAGTCGATGGCATTGCCGAAATGTCTGGTTTTGTAGAAAACATTGGACTACGGCCAAATATCCCGGGAAGGAATTTTAACAAAAACTACTTCTTTGTTGCCGATAACGTTGTACACATATATATCAGTGGCGAAGTTACATGGAGGCAATTGAGGCAATGCCTACCCTAACAAATTCTGTAGAATAAAAATTATAAATACGTATGAACTACATAACGTAAAGATTATACATTGTTACTGTGACTGTCAAATTTATTAAACCGAAACGTGCTTTATTGAGCGACCGCTAGATGCTGACAGGTGAGATTCGGCATAGTTCGTTTAAAGCGAATGAGGCAACCTGAACTTGCCTCAGCGTTTTTTGTATACATCGTATGTAAGCAATGTAGTGGTGTGATAGGGAAGTGTAGGGAGGGGGGATTGTCCCGCGCTGTACACATAGAGCGTTGAGGCATGCCTCACTTCTGTGGTCCAAACAGTTAAGTTAAAGCGCCTGTGTTGTTTCTAAGTGTTTATTTTATGCGGTTATTAAAAGTGTCACTGTTATTCCGCTGAACTAACAGATGATCAAGATTGTTATTTGAATTATTTGTAACATTAAACATATATATAGAAACTAACCAAGTTTAAAAATTTGAAGTTTAATCAGTTGTATTATCGTGTATGACTAATACAAGGATTGTTCAATAGACACACGTATAGAGCTGTAAAGCAATTTTTATTCAACGATTTTAAAAGAAGTCTCCAATAACATTAAGACATGAGTTCCACTGTTGCGCTAACCTGTAGATTCCCTGCTAGTAAAATTCTTACGGCTGTTTGTGGAACCATTCGGTTACAGCAAACTCTACCTCAGCGTCCGATTTGACCCACCGTCCTTTTAGTGATTCCTTAAAAAAAATTTAAGATAAGAGCGTATCCATTCATTAACTACTAGCTTCGCCAGTAAGCAAATTGATGTCCATTTTTTCGGCTTGCACGCGTTATGTTGGTGTGGGTTTCGGCACTTTCCATTTAAAAAGCGTGCAAACGTAAGAAAATAAACATGAGTGAGGCCAGAAATAACGTGAATTGTGTGTTTGTGTCTTACCTGCCTTTTTATTGCCGTATTAAATGAAAAATATTATATTACATTAAAATTAAAAAATTTTAATTTTATTGCCTGGCAACAAAATTATTTTATTTTTAACAATTACCATTGTTTCAAAAAGTTTAAATAAATTTGCAAGTACTTTACTCTTGTTAAAACGTAAAAGGTTGCTGGTAAACTACCCCTTCCCCTTAACCGATCTTCACCAAAATCGAACGTCCTTGAGACCTCTACAATTCAGGGATGTATGCAAAAAATTATTTGATTCTGTTCGAATTTGCGGCTGTTATCGTTTGCCATAGAAAATACGCTTGATAAAAAAACGGTGCAGGTAAAACTACCCCTTCCCCTTAACCGATCTTCACCAAAAACAACAGGTCTTGAGTACTCTACAAATCAGGGCTGTATGCAAAACATTATTTGATTCTGTTTGAATTTTTACGGCTGTTATCGTTTGCCATAGAAAATACCCTTGTTAAAAAAACCGTGCAGGTAAACTACCCCTTCCCCTTAACCGGTCTTCACCAAAAACAATAGGTCGCGAGTACTCTACAAATCAGGGCTGTATGCAAAAACTTATTTGATTCTGTTTGAATTTACGGCAGTTATCGTTTGCCATAGAAAATACGCTTGATAAAAAACCTTGCAGGTAAACTACCCCTTCCCCTCAACTGATCTTCACCACAAACAATAGGTCTTGAGTAATCTACAAATAAGGGCTGTATGCAGAAAATTATTTGATTCTGTTTGAATTTGCGGCTGTTATCGTTTGCCATAGAAAATACCCTTGTTAAAAAAACGTTGTAAGTAAACTACCCCTTTCCCTTAACCGATCTTCACCAAAAACAATAGGTCTTGAGAACTCTACAATTTAGGGCTGTATGCAAATAATCTTTTGATTCTGTTTGAATTTGCGGCTGTTATCGTTTGCCATAGGAAATACCCTTGTTAAAACATAAAACGTTACAAGTAAACTACCCCTTTCCCTTAACCGATCTTCACCAAAAACAAAAGGTCTTGAGAACTCTACAATTCAGGGCTGTATACGAAACATTATTTGATTCTGTTTGAATTTGCGGCTGTTATCGTTTGCCAAAAAAAAAAAATTTCCCTTGGTAAAAAAAAACCGTTGCAGGTAAACTACCCCTTTCCCTCAACCGATCTTCACCAAAAACAATAGGTCGCGAGTCCTCTACAAATCAGGCCTGTATGCAAAACATTATTTGATTCTGTTTGAATTTGCGGCAGTTATCGTTTGCCATAGAAAAAAATCTACAGACACACAGACAGACACACAGACACACAGACACACACACACACAGACACTTTTCGGAAAACGACTTTTTTTCATGTTTTGAGTGTAGTAGAATCAGAATCTGCAATAATCTCGAACACGATTTTTTTTGCCATCACCATACTTCCATTCCTTAAGGAAATATGGAAGTAAAATACATACGAATTAATAGACAAATTAACAACAATAAAAATAAATGAATACATTTTACACATCATATGACATCACAAATATGTACACCAACATCCCAGTAGAAGAAACAATAGACATAATAATAAACAAACTTAAAGAACAAAATGAAAACAAACAATATATAACCGAAATAAAAAATAGCCTCCAATTAATACTAAAACAAAATTACTTTGAAAATTTAATAGCAAAATTTATCAACAGCAAGAAGGTTTAGCAATGGGATCACCATTATCAAGCATTATACCAGAAATATTCCTACAACACATAGACACAAAAATACAAAATATTATAAAATCACAAGATCCAAATGGCATATGGATAAGATATGTAGACGATGGACTATATGTATCAAATAACAAAAACACAAATGCAGCGAAAATACTGAAACATATCAATAACATACATCCTAAAATACAATTCACAGAAGAAAAAGAAAAACATAACAAAATAAACTATTTAGACATAACCATCACAAGATACAACAACTACATACAATATGCAATACATAGAAAACCAACTTCCACTAACATCATTATACCTAGCCATTCTGATCACCCACCACAACATTAAATGGCAGCATTCTATTCGTTATTTAACAGAATGTACAAAATTCCCCTAAACAAACAAGAAACTGACAAAGAGAGAAAAATAATATACCAAATTGGTTATGAAAATGGATACAATACAAATACTGTAAACAAAATAGAAAATAAAATCAAATATAAAATAAAAACTGAATAATTAAGAATTAATCAAAATGAACAACACATAAATAATAACAACAACAACAAATGGGCCACATTCACATACATAAATAATAAAATGACAAAACTAACAAAACTATTTAAAACACAGATAAAAAAATAGCATACAAAACTAATAAAAATAAATTACAAATTCTAAATAGCTCACACAACAAAGATAATGCAACAACTAACGGTATATACAAAATTGAATGCCAAGATTGCAATAAATATTACATAGGACAAACAAAAAAACAGCTGAAAAAACGATATTTTGAACACCTAAACGCATACAAAAAAACAGAAATATATAAATCCAATTTAGCCACACATGCAATAAACACAGGACATGAATTCCCAAACATAACCAATGTATCACTAATAAAACATATACCACACAAAGGCACCATAATGAACATTTGGGAAAATTTACAAATATACAAACATAAAACACAAAACAAACTAATACCAGAACAAATACAAATCAATACAAAACATGACACAATATTCAAAGCACTCGACATCAAAAATACACAATATACAAAAACATATACCACAACCACACACAATAATACAACTTTAAAAGACCAAAGACCAACAAACTACCTTAATAACATCCAGCAGCCAACACAAAAATACTTCACCAGAAACAAGATGGCGAAGGCTGAAGATGAGAGAACAGGAACTCTCGAAACATGTTCCAAATAAGGAAAAGAACATCTTGAGGTAATATAATTATAAATTTTAAATACTTTATATATATCAAGAAACGAACTGTAGCAGAAAGTGATTGAATACATATATATATATATATATATATATGTATATTATAACGATTCATATTAGCGTCCTAACTGAGCGTTATATGAAAGTGTCTGACGGAGGGTGTAGAGCAGCGTAAGCAAGAGAGAGAGCGTACAGTCGCAGCCATCTCACTCTAACCTCGCCACACCGACATCAGATACAGGTACAAACATGAAATTTTACTCAATACAAATTATCAGTTCAACCTGTGATAACTTAAAAACTAGTAAATATACGGCAATTCTGAAAACAGCATTGTATTCAGCAAGTGAAGCTTTATAAGTAGCCGCAATCTCAGTTAATATAATTAACAATTGAAGAAGTTATACGGAAGACGTACGCCAAAAGGAATAACGAGAGAATTATGCTACGTAGGAATTAGGTGTTTTCACACACACACACAGATAAAGACCTAAGCAAAAATATTCTGTGGTCAGATCTTTGAAAACACGTTTGCAAATACCTGTAATCAATCGATTTGCAAACACAGGAAGTACGATTTTAACTAGAAATTCTCTGCAGTTTGAAACCTGTCAAGGAGTGTTTTGTCGACCTGTTCGAGATTGTCGAAACTGGAAAAACGCATGATTTATTTGAACAACCAATCAGCATCCAGTATTTAAAACTGACGCCAACTCAAAGCGAGGGGTAGCATCACTCTTCGATCGGATCTTCAATGCGCTAGACGTGTATAAATTATGTACAGAAATTTTCAATCACGCAAAAGTGTAATTTAAGCATCAAATTCGAGAAGTAGTCCGCAGTATAGATGAACTAATACCGTTCAACAGCTCTCTCTGCGTAAAAAAACTTTAATTAATTAATTAATTTATTAATTAATCATCAGCCGTGAAGGACCTGTGCGACAGAAGGCTACAGCATCTGTAATTGCCAGGGCATCTTCTACAGCATTGATAAACATCAATTCTTCTGTGCAAAACCATCAAAATGAGGACCTCTACGGATTCCTATCTTCGGTCAACGCATCAAACAGTAAGAAATAGATTCATTGATCAATGAAATAAGCACTAAACAAATAATAAAAGCAATAAACAATTTTTAAAAGACACTAAGCATTTCACACTTTGTAATTTAATTATAAGATTAGGTCTAAGATAGTATAGGAGTCTTGAATGGAAAGTGAGGTGTAGTATTGAACGTGCAAATTATTGCAGACCTGTTCTTTAGCACTGGTTTGGGAGATAGCAATCTCTTAATCAAACCAGATAAGAGCCATAGGTCGTTTGAACGTCTTAATCGTTACTTTTCACACTCACTCAGTAATTATAAGTGTTAGGGTAGAATTAAGTCCTACCATTAGTCTAATCAAGTTTAAAAATAATTAATTAAAAAGTTAATTAAAAATAATCAAGCAAATATTAAAGTGTTATTTGTAACGATTCCCCTTGGAAACCACAATCAGTGAACGAATCCTGAGAAAGAGTGTCTCCATGCGCTGAGCTAAGCTGAAACCGTGTCATTTGTATCTGGGATTTGTTCTGGCGCCCAGGTAAAGTAATATCACGGGTAAGTAACATTTTATCTAACATACAAATATTAGATAATTATGTTAGATGAGAGGGAGCGTCGTATAGATTTGTCGCCGCAACTAAGGGGCACGATTAAAGCACCAAATTTATATATAAAATTACGTTTTGTATAAATTTGGCGCGGCCTAATAAGAAGCTCGATTAAATTACCAGATTAAGCACCATAGAAAGTTATATAATTTGGCGTTGCAATTACCCAAGTGATTAGTTAAATTGTAATATTAATTAATAATAAAAAGTGGAATTCAAGGTTACAAATAACTGTTAAATAATTGTTAAATTAATTTGTTGATAATAAAATTTAAAAATGGCTAAATCATCAGCAGTAGATGTGGCACCAATTGAGCAAATGTTTAAGCAGTTGACCACTAAAATGGATGAAACTAATAGTAAAATAGATAGTACAAAGGGTCAATTATCTAGTGAAATAAAAGATACTAATAATAAACTTGAAAGTAAAATTGAAAGTACAAATAGTCAATTAAATAGTAAAATTGAAAAGATAGAAAGTAAAATTGAAGAAAATAATCAAATGTGAGAAGAAAGTAATAAAAAATTAATAACAGATGTTAATAATAAAATTGAGCAAACTAATAAATATTTGTCCAGTGGGATGAAACAAATAAATGAAAACGTGTCTAGCCAAATAAAACAAAGTAGTAAAGAAGCTACATTTAAAATAGATGAAGAAATATCTAATTTAGCTAATAAAATAGATGAGAGAATGAATAGAGAATTAGGGAGGTATTTTAGAATATTGTGCAATCAGAACCATTCTGCATGGGTAGACTACTTGGGTTTTATTTCAGATTGTATTAATAATACATGTAATGAAATAACGGGGTACACACCTTCAGAATTATTTATTAATAAAGAACCTGTACATGTATGGACCAAAACCATAAAAACTCCACCCAACTACAATCTACCTATTCCATATGAGGTAAAGACCAGGATAGCAGAAGAAAGAATACAAAGAGAACGCCAAAAGAGGGTAGAACGATATAATCGAACTCACAAGTTGGTAAGGTTTGTGGAAGGAGAGGAAGTGCTAGTGAAAGCGAATCCTGTATCCTCTGCCATAGATAATACCACGGCCAAGTTCTTTCCGATATTCATGGGACCGTATAGAATAGAAAAACAGATTGCAAGGTACACATATATGTTAAAAGATGTGGAGAAAAATAAAATTATAGGAAAGTACCATGGGGATAGTTTAAGGAAGTATAAACAAAATATTGACCCATAAAGAAATAATAGTTTGAGCCAATAATGTATGTGAGTCAAACATAGCCAAATAAAATAAATATATAATTGTTTTGAATCAAGGTCAATGATAATAATAATAATAAATATTATTTAAATGTTAGTATTGTTATTTAAATTATTGACATTAATTAAGCCAAAATGATGATTAAAATATTAATGGTCATATAAATTTCCAATATACCATGTTAGGTTAAGTAACATTGTAATCTTTAGTTATAAGATAGATGTAAGGAAAATGCTATAAGTGCAAGTTTTGTGCGGGAAAAAGTGCGAAAGAATATGTGCAAATTTTTCATCAGTGTAAAACTGTACATTAGAAGAAAAAAATTAATGATTTATAAAATAATCAATTTGTTTCATACCGAGTGGGGGGTATATATAACGATTCATATTAGCGTCCTAACTGAGCGTTATATGAAGTGTCTGACGGAGGGTGTAGAGCAGCGTAAGCAAGAGAGAGAGCGTACAATCGCAGCCATCTCACTCTAACCTCGCCACACCGACATCAGATACAGGTACAAACATGAAATTTTACTCAATACAAATTATCAGTTCAACCTGTGATAACTTAAAAACTAGTAAATATACGGCAATTCTGAAAACAGCATTGTATTCAGCAAGTGAAGCTTTATAAGTAGCCGCAATCTCAGTTAATATAATTAACAATTTAAGAAGTTATACGGAAGACGTACGCCAAAAGGAATAACGAGAGAATTATGCTACGTAGGAATTAGGTGTTTTCACACACACACACAGATAAAGACCTAAGCAAAAATATTCTGTGGTCAGATCTTTGAAAACACGTTTGCAAATACCTGTAATCAATCGATTTGCAAACACAGGAAGTACGATTTTAACTAGAAATTCTCTGCAGTTTGAAACCTGTCAAGGAGTGTTTTGTCGACCTGTTCGAGATTGTCGAAACTGGAAAAACGCATGATTTATTTGAACAACCAATCAGCATCCAGTATTTAAAACTGACGCCAACTCAAATCGAGGGGTAGCATCACTCTTCGATCGGATCTTCAATGCGCTAGACGTGTATAAATTATGTACAGAAATTTTCAATCACGCAAAAGTGTAATTTAAGCATCAAATTCGAGAAGTAGTCCGCAGTATAGATGAACTAATACCGTTCAACAGCTCTCTCTGCGTAAAACAACTTTAATTAATTAATTAATTTATTAATTAATCATCAGCCGTGAAGGACCTGTGCGACAGAAGGCTACAGCATCTGTAATTGCCAGGGCATCTTCTACAGCATTGATCAACATCAATTCTTCTGTGCAAAACCATCAAAATGAGGACCTCTACGAATTCCTATCTTCGGTCAACGCATCAAACAGTAAGAAATAGTTTCATTGATCAATGAAATAAGCACTAAACAAATAATAAAAGCAATAAACCATTTTTAAAAGGCACTAAGCATTTCACACTTTGTAATTTAATTATAAGATTAGGTCTAAGATAGTATAGGAGTGTTGAATGGAAAGTGAGGTGTAGTATTGGACGTGCAAATTATTGCAGACCTGTTCTTTAGCACTGGTTTGGGAGATAGCAATCTCTTAATCAAACCAGATAAGAGCCATAGGTCGTTTGAACGTCTTAATGTTACTTTTCACACTCACTCAGTAATTATAAGTGTTAGGGTAGAATTAAGTCCTACCATTAGCCTAATCAAGTTTAAAAATAATTAATTAAAAAGTTAATTAAAAATAATCAAGCAAATATTAAAGTGTTATTTGTAACGATTCCCCTTGGAAACCACAATCAGTGAACGAATCCTGAGAAAGAGTGTCTCCATGCGCTGAGCTAAGCTGAAACCGGGTCGGTTGTATCTGGGATTTGTTCTGGCGCCCAGGTAAAGTAATATCACGGGTAAGTAACATTTTATCTAACATACAAATATTAGATAATTGTGTTAGACGAAAGGGAGCGTCGTAATATATATATTATAATGTGTGTGTGTGTGTGTGTGTGTGTGTGTGTGTGTGTGTGTGTGTGTGTGTGTGTGTGCGCGTGTGCGTGTATACACGTAACTGAAAGGTTCTTGTAGCAATTATATAATACTGTGTTATCATTCAATATAGTTTCTTCTGCAATGAGTGTATTCCGTTTATGTTGTTTCAATACCTGACGCACGTTTCACTGAAAAATATACGTGCGCCTGTGTGCAATTTGACACTATTATTCTCTGTTATTCGTATTATTCGTTCGTGTATGCCATACCTACATACACATGTGCTTAAATATGGAATGAAACACAGAATTTTTGAATAAGTGGTATACATTTGTACTCTTCATTTTTATTTTTACAACAAAAATGTTATAGAGAAATTGATCTAATACTCAGATAATTATTTCTACAACAAAAATTTCTGCTGCTGGTAGCTTTGTTATTCCATTTTTTCTGCTATTTGCTTTTGAGTATCATACATATCTTGCTTTCTATTAATGTGTGGATTGATATGTTTCGATGTTCTTGGACCATGAAACTGACGGCGTCGGATTTCCTTTTTCGTTACTTTCAACATCTTCCGCTTTGATTTCTTCCTGTAATTTATTTTCTCTGCATTTCACTCTATTCAGATTACGTCGCGTGGTCTTAGCTAGCGTACGTTGAAACGCTATCGCTATCTGAGGTTGGGCTTTCAATATTAGTTAGGTCAGAGATCGGTGGTGTTAGCTATGTGCTCCATGATCATCACAGTTTAATCTGAAGGTGGTCGTTCATTAAGTTCCCAAGCATCGGTCATTGCGTTCCCATGCTTTTGGGTCTTCTTTATTTATTCATATTTTGTGGTAAACCCCTGTTCGGTGTTATATTAGTGCCGACTTTTCCCGAAGTGTTCAAATATCTCTTCCGTTAGTCTTCAAGTAGTGTATCCCATGTACACACTATTGTAGTTTAAATATTTATACAATACTATTGCAGCATGTAGTACAATACTTATACTATGTAGCAGTAGCCTGTATAGTACAATACTATTACACACTCAGGCTCACTTTCAATAAGCCTACATGTAACAAAATTTTTCTCTAAAAGTATTTTTAGCTCAAGGGAGGATATAAACTGTTTTTGGACGATTGGAAGTAAATAATTGTTTTTAATTAAATCAGCCGCACACTTCAGTCCTAAAGAAGTTTTTTAATTATCAACGTTCCTACTTAGGTATGTTAAAACGTTTGTTTATTAATAATGCTCATGTACGTTCATGATGTATAAAATGAGCATTTGTAAACTACCACTTAGCAAAAGATTTGATATATAGATAAGAGCAAAAAATTGTCCTTATGAACTGATATTATCACAGTCAACTAAATTACAAATGGAAAAATTAATTAAACCAGGCTTGCAAGGCCTGTAATTAAAAAGCTGTATGAAAATTCAAATAGAGTAGATTAAAAAATTAAATCGAGCAAAGCTTATGTACTGAAATACTTCGGATAAGTAAGAACTTTACAGATTTTTACATTTATAAAGCAAATCTTAGCGCAAAATCCGTATTAAACTGCTGCTGCTTTGTTGCCAGCTTTTCTCCGAGGACACGCTGCGAGGATCTATTCACTTAGTTTTATGGTGGACGGTTGGAAACCGTACAACCTCCCGCTGAGGCCCCTGACCGAGAAGGAGGCTTTTGCATTCACACGAACCTCTCACCTCAGCAACGATGATAACATTCACAATTTCCGAGACAAGATGTACCCACTAAATAATACCCACTCTCTATGAGATATATTATTTTTCATAGGTGTAATTCCGGAAATTAAGAAATAGTTTAATCGCTAATCGCTTCTGTCATTTACTATCCTTTTCGGGTTACCATCACCGTTATATTTTTACAATATAAATTGGATAATACCACTCTATTGATTTGAACAATTTTACTTCATATTTAAAGTTTCATGTAAATTAACTAGAGAGTATTCACAGTATATATTTCGTAAAAGTATTCGTGCACGTTCAACATAACATTATTTCCATTTAAGCGTTTTCTTTTATAAAACACAAAAGCTTATACAGAAAAATATTATTGAGATAACTACGAGAATGAAAGGGTGGCTTGATTAGATTGTTTACATCCAGAGCTGCTAATTACGTTGCTTTAGAAGGGGTAGTTTTTCAAGCAAACTGTAACTTAGGGATTCAGACAAAAACTGTGATTACAGTTTCTGAATTTCAATATAAAAAGTTTATTGCGTTTGCAAACAGCGAGAAAGCGTCGCAGATTTACAGCGTATTATTATTTCTTGTGACAAAATTATGTCAAAAATTCAACAAAAGGTTCCATGAAATGCAAATGTTACACAGTTTGAGCAGGGGGAATAACACACACACACACACACACACACACACACACACACACACACACACACACACACACACACACACACACACACACACACACACACACACACACACATTCAAACGCTTAACGCCATATCCCTTTACTTATTTTTTATAATTTAGTCACCGATGATAAAAATTAAATTTGTTGTGAAACGTAAAGAACGTAATTTTTTATGAACGTATACTAAATATTAAAAAAATTACTGGTTGGACGGAAGTTTCAAGAAGTAAAATGAAATTCAGAATAAACTATGATTAAAGTAAGAAAATTCCGTTGCATCACACTAAAACGGATGTCAGTTAATGACATATGTAGGAGTATGAGAAGAGGTTTGTTCACTATCCATCATTGATGCCAAAAAAAATCAATATTTATGGAAAAAAAAATATCACGACAAAATAAGTGATTGGAAAACCTACTATGGTCGTCAAGAAAATGCTGCTCTTGCTTGTTCCTGAGTAATGGAAGCCCCTGGGGGAGAAGTTGCTGAAGATGACGACGTTACGCAAGAGATTGTTGACGAGAACGAAACAGACTTGGACCAGTTAATGGCTTATGGATCATCAGTACACGACACAACCGGCATGATTCCAGCAAAACTAGTGGCTGAGCGGAGGATTCGTATTCCCGGAATCTTGATGTTCGGATCACCTGAGACTGAATTCGAAGAGCCGCAGAATTATTCTTCACAAGTAGACCAACTGCCTACATCATCTAGATCCCCTTGCCAAGTATTACTTCAGAGACGGTTTGCCAGTTCGAGATGAACAGGCTTAATG
The DNA here is from genome assembly GCA_034769895.1 of Magicicada septendecula. Taxonomy (NCBI): domain Eukaryota; kingdom Metazoa; phylum Arthropoda; class Insecta; order Hemiptera; family Cicadidae; genus Magicicada; species Magicicada septendecula. The sequence goes on from CM068367.1 coordinate 355,428,047, forward strand.
AGGGGACAGTGTAACGACAATTATGGAACGCTCTCGAGCAGTCGAAAGTGTCGTTGCACACATTTCCCGGCTAGTTAAAGCTGGTAACTAGTGATTTCATTGATTCTGTATTTTGTTTTCACTGTACCATACGACAATCCGTGAACCTTCGTCACAATATTTAACGTTAAAATGTTGAACCAATATCAGCAAAAATAATAAAAATAGTTGACGTCCAAGTAAAATAATATTCAAAAATGTAATCACGCAGAAACGTTTTAATGCAAGGAAAAAGAAATGAAATCGAGGGAGACGCTAGATGCAAAACTCTTACGTAACGACCTCTTAAACAATATATTCAGATCAATACCACATACAATTACGAAGGTGTACAATCTAGAAAAAGTGTGTAAATAACGCAAACAATAATAATGAAAAATGTTCCGAATTTGCAACAAAAATATAAAAAATAAGTAATCAGTTATTTACGTAATAATTACGTCATAGTTATTTAATAGTTCTTGAGTAATTAAAAATAAGGAGAAAAGCCCCCAGGAAATCACAGGTTAGCAGTGGAAATAACGCTATATGAAAGCATTGGAATGTAAAGCTTGGTTGAATAAAATTGTTTTTGTAAAGAAGTTTTAAGAAACTTTTTCATTTTCAGAATGTGAAAATGGGAAGACATCTTGGATCAAATAAATAATAAAGTTTTAAAAATCACTGACCATTTTCATAGTTCTTATTTCTATATTAATTTTTCATCATTTACATACTCTTATTAGTATGTAAATAGCCACAACAAGAGTGTTAGGGTACAGTTAATATCATCTGGTCAAGAGTGTTTACAATGTACAGGTACTATGGAGCTATAGATAATGTACAAGCAATAATGAACTTCAAGAGTGTACAGTGATTGTGGAAAACCGCTTTGTACTTCGTGTATTGTTTACGAGAATGTTACTCAATCGATCCCCAGAAAAACTGAACGGAGATTTTAGAAATACAAGAGGAAAGATTATTTGCAGATCCCCTGTGATGACTAAAGTCTCTTTACTCAAATCAAAATGCACCACACTTTATGAAATAACATAACAGAAAAGGCTTTAAGGCAAGAACATTATCTGTTTACAGAGCTGATATCAGCATTATTGGAGAATGTGTTCAGCCAGTTAGAATAGGAAACAAGAGAAAACTGTGTGTGTGTGCGCGCGCGCGTGTGTGTGTGTGTGTAAAATGACATTCACGTTAATACGCCGTAAATTTTAGATACATAGGCTATCTGTAGGATAATGACGATGAAGACATTTCAGCTGAGACCAAATAGTGATTACAACACTAATTAACCAACGTAATTAACGTAAATATTGTTATTGAATTCAAGATCTACAAATTATATGAATGATTTACATCAATGTTTTTTACATTTTTATAATGTCTTAGTGCATTAAATGCAGTCCAAACAAATTAATAATTTTATTTAATATTAATAAAGTCGAGATGAAAAATTGATTAATGAGCTACAACCGATATCTTCGGTATAAGAAAAATATGGAACACACAAACATTACGTTCAATAAGGTTGCACCGACTAAGGTGTTGGCGATAATTGTATTTTTCTGAGGACTTTGGTAAAGTAATAACAAATAACGGAGATGTAATTAAAGAAATACGATCAGGTCAAATCTTTGTAAAATAAGAAATACTGTGCAGAAAATTGCGTTTGTGTAAACAAATCGAAATTTTCATAAATGCTTTAAAAATTTTTAATAAGTATGTCTTGGAATGGCTTCTAAAAATGTGAACAGTGAACATGAACTATTAAAAAACTCCAGACTTTGCTGGAAAAAATTGAAAACATAATTGCATATGTTAAATAGGTAATTGACATTCTTAACAGAATTAAGAAAACTAAGTGGACTTGGCCACTGATATGATAGTTTGGCGACGATATATTCCTTTTATATGTTCAAAGGTATAAGATCAGTAAATGAAACTAAAAAATAATAATAATCCATTTTAGCATGAAACGATCAACGTTAATACCATTCATTATTTTAACAGCCTATCATTAAAATGTAAACATGACCTTCGAGTATGTGTATGTATGTGTATGTGTGTGTATGTGTGTGTCAATACAGCCCTGTGAGTACATACGTGAAGTAGAATTACGGGGAAGTACGTACGTCCCTTGTTACACATTAGAACATTTTTTATCAATGACAGTAAGTCTACTACAACTGAAAAATTGTCTGAACTAACTGAGGAAACGTGAATACGGAACATTCCCTTGTGGAATACAGTGTCGCACACTTTGTACATTCTCCCTTTCACGTGTAGCTAGTTGCTATTGTTAACTTCCTCACTCACACAATTGCATAGACGTACAGACAATGCCTTAGGTCAGATAGGAAATTATAAATATATTTATGACGTCCCTGGACAGAATACGGTAAACTTGCTTACATTATGTAAAGTATTCTACGTGTTGAATCAAGGAATTAATGATATTTTTTGTTCTTTTTTCCCGTAGGATGTACATGACAAACATTCGCATTGATTCTCAGGGACACGTTTGATCCCCTCGGCAACAACAAAGTCTCGACCCGGCTTAATAAATGTTTGCAATTTCAAAAGACAGAGTGATTTAGTATCTTCTACCTGTAGAATATTCGGAGAGATAAAATCTGTGAAAGTGGTACAAGACTTATAAATAGCACACTTATTTGTCCGTAGTTTACAAGGAAGGAGACGTCGCGGCGCAGATTAGTAATTTAAAGCATTGACAGCAGTGAGTTTGTATGGCTAGCCCTAGCCGTACCGTGGAATTTGTCTGTCTACCTCATCAAAATTGTCTCGTTGGTTGTAGCATTCACGTAATAGGAATAACCAGATTACAACTGCTCATCCAAGATGCACTTGTTACATCAGATTCGTAGAAAGGGCGTCAATTATTGTTTCTGAGGTTGTCACAACAGTAAACATCTAACGGCCACACTGACTTTGCGCCGATTGCTGTAAAAAGTGACTAAAGGAAACTGTAAAGGATATTTTCTAAATCATACATCCAGTTAACTATGATAAGAAAAGTATTGCCTTCCTTTGTGTGATGTAATCATTTTTCCAGTAAAGAAGTGTTAATTGTAATTTAATCTTCAGTTATATTGTTACGACGGCCCTCGGATCGTCGTATGGTACAGTGGAAACAAAATACAGACACCAGTGAAATCACTTATAACCAGCTTTAATTGGTCACCAATAACAACTTGAAATCAACACGGTACTCTCATCAATAATTCTAGTTAAATTTGTTTACACGCAATAATAATAGTCAACTATAGAGTTCCGCACTAATTATAACACAATAATCACTTTCCACTAATCAGCAACAACCACTTGATCCACACTAAAGAAATCGCGCACTATAAGCCGGCCGCTGTTGCTTATGTACAGACCGCAGGTGTTCCAGAATAATTTTCCATTCTTTTGGCGGCGTCCCTGCATAATTTGCTTTGTTACAAATACTAGAACAGTCTGGAGTTGTACTCTGCTGCACGGCATTGACAGAGGCGCTGCACTTCTCAGATAGCCTCTCTGTCTATGTGTGCGTTTGCGTGCTCAGTCTTTCTGCATGTAGGCTACGTATAAGTGACAAAAAAATAAAATAAAATAAATCTGGACGTTACGCAAGAAAATTAAAAAAATGCCATTGTTTTGCTTTTCGGCATTCGCAGATCTGTGTACATCAAAGAATGTGTCCAAGGGTGTTATTGGCAGATATGTATAGCTGTAAGACACTGAGTTAAAAAAAAAACAAAGAAAGTTTTATCTAAACGAAAAAGGTAAACGTAACTGAATATAGGCTATAATGGCTCGTGCACACTCAAAAGCGCATGAACGCAGAATTCCTAATTGCATATTCTATTAGTGTATGGTTAATTGCTCTTCTCATGTACAACACCAGATTAATTACGAAGAGATTTGCAGCTTGACCGTAATGGCCTAACAGTTGAACTTCATGTTTTTGACTACAGGCTTCTTTACAATGTTCCAATAACAAAATTCAGAATGTACTTGGGGGTTAAAACCCCTCTACAGGGATTAAAACAAAAACTGAAAACGTCAAAAATTTAACAAAACTTTGCCGATAAAAGTGAATTCATATATGTCGAATGACATAATTTAGCTAATTATTTATGACCGAGCGAACATTTCCAATTGAGGTACTGAATAATGGTTCAAATTTGTATCCTACTTTTTCGGTTATGCCTCTTCACGGATAGGAAAGATGTATCCTTCAAATATTTATTCAGCCTGCAGTCTATTCAATTCGATTTACGATATTCATGATCACTGAATTTTACAAAATCAGGGTTTTACTTGCCACAAAAAGTAGGGTTTTTACTTGCCATTCAAATTTTTGTACAGAAGTATCTATTGTTATACGTGATTTACGAAACTTTCGTAATAATTTTTACGTCTTCTTAATTTAGTGCTCTATTACCAATTTGGAGAGAATCAACAATTAATATCTTAAAACGTGCCCGTTGTAAACCTAACGGGACATACGTGGACATACGTAAACCTAAGACAGAACGCGACATTACAAGCATTCCGGAGCCTCTACACATGCACTGAATTGTATGCTAATTTCTATCAAATGTATGGGTAATCACGTAATTGCCACCTCTGAAACCCGATTGTAAAACTTTTGCTTTTGAGGACCTGCGATGACCATTTTATGACAACGTTTGATTCATTCGTGGAAAAACGAGTAGATCGAATTGGTGCAAATGTTTACAGACACGTAGTCCTACTCTGCAGGCGATGTTTTAAAAAATTCGTTCAAAATATTTAACACTGTCGACTTGTGCAGATGGTAAAAAATTTAATTTATTTCCTTTTCCTGGTACCGTTTATTTTATTTATACAGTAACATAAGATATCATCTTTTATATCATGACTTTGTGATGTTTTTTGATATCAACTGCCGTAACAGTAAATAGCAAATAAGGAGGTATTTTAATTTTCGTTTTATTCACAGAAACCTAAATCCCCCTCTAGAATCCGCCAGAACCCCTCTCTCTGAGAAAAAAATTCTAGAATAAAATAAAATAATTTTTAATTTGTTTTACTAAAAATAAGCCTACTCCCTGCAAGAGACATGCCGTAATACACTGTAAAACTTTCATTTTGTGCACAATCTAATATTTTCAATCTTCAAAGTATTAAACTAAAGTCATATTTTGCCTAACACCTTAGAAATATTATGGGATGCCTTGACTCATAGCATTCCAGATCCATCCATTCAAACCGTGTAGTTATAATTTCTCGGACAATAAGAGATGAATATAAATTTTCAGCCAAAGGAATTCCTACCGTGCAACTGCTCGACTGTGAAAGTGGTCACAAACTGGAGGAACGTCATGATTTGTATACAGGTCTACTGCTTACTAAAGCAGAGGAACACTATAACTGGGCGAACATTACCGTTTCGTGTATTGGCAGTATTAAATGTCACCTATATATTTCTTAGTTTGTTTATAAATAATTTATATATTATAAAACTTAAATTATATTGGCACTAATAATTTATTTCTTACTGAATATGAAGACTTCAGACTGAATAATATCGTAGTAACCGTTAAAAAATGTGTTCTAAAATAACTTTTATATACGTCAAGAAACCAAAATTTTACCTGCGCAACACTGGAATAAAAGTATGAATTGTGCCCTTCACAATACGGACACAATTCCAATTTGAAAAGCTCAGAAGTGCTGTCAAAGTATCACTCATTACAGAATTAATAAGTAGTTAAGACGGCCGACTTATTAAATTCTAAATATTCTAAACATTATTTTATACGGTCCAAGTCACTTTATATAGTAATGATTTACCTTATTGAAACCGTTTAGTGACTTCAAGTTGTATATTTATGACGCGTTTCGAGTCATATGACCCTTCATCAGATAGTTATCACTCACAAGGAGATCATCAAATATTAAAATTCACAAAAACACAATAAACACACATATGTACAATTGTAAAACCTATACAAACGTCCGACACAGTGCACTTTGTATACCTTACAAAGGTCTATGAGTGGACCTTACGCAGTGCACTGTGTCGGACGTTTGTATAGGTTTTACAATTGTACATATGTGTTTTTTGTGTTTTTGTGAATTTTAATATTTTATGATCTCCTTGTGAGTGATAACTATCTGATGAAGGGTCATATGACTCGAAACGCGTCATAAATATACAACTTGAAGTTACTGGACGGTTTCAATAAGGTAAATCATTTCTAAATATTCGCTTCTCCTTAATAATTTCAATGGTTGGCAATGAGATGTAGGTATTGCACATGGTGTATTATTGAGCGTACGTAGTATATCAGTAAATAATTCCTTTAGCTGTAAGTACTGTCTGACAACGTAAAAAAGAGAATCTGGTGGCCTGGTACTACCTAGTTAAGAAACACCGACTGGAGACGTGTGATTACTCGTAACACTTTCAATCACCATTGATGTTTGCAGCCAGCACGATTTCAACCGCGTACTAAGCAGAGTGTCATACAGTACTTTCATTACATTTACTTTTGTTAAGGTTTAATTACATATTTAAATGTATGGTCGTTTACAATATGTCATTTTTGATACGAGCAAGTAGTTTAGAACTTGATGCGTTTTAATGATTAGTGTTGCTAGTGTGATTCTGGATTAATGTCAGAGGCATAATCGTAGAAGCCTTGAATAACTGTCAGAAGGTTGTAATTGTAAAACCATGCTATAAATTCTATATTAAAATTCCATACTGACAGATAATTATTGGCTTCGTCAGTCAGATTTCTACGTATAAGCTATGGCTGAGATTTCTAAAAAAACAAGAGAACTCTGTTGTTGTTAAATGTAGTGTGTCTAAAGAAAAGAGTTTATCTGGACACTCGCATCATTAGTATCCTTCACTAATTTTAGTTAAAATACAATGGTCAATGCATAACGCATGTCGACATTCAATGTGTGCATTTTTTAATGTGCCGTTGTTTGAGAGTTTTACTGTGTATCTAATATATATATTGTTATAAAACAAATAATATAGATATAATATTATGATTTACTACTAATAAATGTTGACGAAGTCCCGCTGTTGAGCTCGCCGATGATGATGTCTAACGTTGGGCGCCAATTTGTATCAGAACAAATAAAATTAGATAGTTAATGATGTATGGATAATGTGTTGATAAGAAAAATTTTTTGTTAGTTATAAAAAAAATTTTGTTTTGTTTTGTTTAATTAATTAATTAAATTAATTAATTTAAAAATTAATTCATTGTATGTTTTTCAATTACTTTCTATTAGATAAATGAGATTTTGTGTTTTGAAAATATTTGTTTCTATAGATAATCTATTTATGTAGTTGGATCTATTATTCTCTCTTCTAACTTTGCTCTTCTTCTTCTTCCTTCTGGTATATTTCTTTAATGACTCTAAATTATTTTTAGAAGAAATAAATAACTAGTATTTACTATACAAATAATTATAAACGCTTGTGACTGAATAATTATGATGTTTATTTCTTAACATTTGAAATTATGCGCCATTCTGATGCGCGTGGACCAGGCCTTGGTTGAGATTCGCTCAGGTCGGTTGTGAACAAAATGACAAAATATAATGCTTACAAAATTAAATATTTCGGATTCTTTTAACTGTCGAAATATTCAGAAAGGGCAAGGAACAAGATACAATGCTTACAACTATCTTAAAATAAATTATTATTGCTGAAAAAATAACAGTATTATGAAAATTGTCAATTTACTAAATAAAGATCGAACCATTCGCAGAATGACATCACTGGCTCGAGAAGGCTGTGTTCTGTTCGCTGTGCAGTAAATCCAGTATGGCTGCCGCTCAATTCGTCGACTTTCTGCTATACAACGCAGACGCTATTCTTCTCCCTCAGAAATAAAATGAGAATTACTTTCTCTGCGAAGTTGTAGTATCTCTGGAAAATTGTGTGAAGTGTTCTTCCCTCTTCGGCGATGTCGTTCTGTGATTGTTTGTTGGTGCAGTGTTCTGTGTTCAAATATGTTGAGTTCGTGTCCAGTTAATATGTGTTAGATTTTGCACAAAATGGCAGTTGCTTTCTCGTTCTAGTAACTGGTATTATTATTGTAGTTGTTCTGTATCAGTTTGGTGTTAGCTATTATATTTTGGTGTTATATTTCCTTTGGTAACATCTGTTACACTTTTTGAGGTTGCACACAATGTTTTTTTCACTATTTTATATTTTTTGGTCCTCCGTCAGTAATTCCTGATCTGTTCACATTAACGATTAACAATAGACTGATGACTGAAAGTTTGGGGTCAGTTTTGGGGTAATTTATAAAATGTCTTTTTCCTCTTCCCATTGTTTTTTTTACAAAATTACATGTCTTGGATTTGATTTCAACTCCTAAACATACGTAACAAGTTTTCCTATTTATTTCTGTAACTCAATTATTTATTAATTTTACGAAAATCTAACTATTCAGCAATATTCTTAAGCTAATTTTACATAATTTGATATATAACTGGGTCTGTTTTAAGTTCAGATAAGCCTAAAATTTAGAATCTTTGATATTTATTGTAGGCCTTATATTTTTTAACAAATTTAGTATTTAAATTGTTTACAAGTGTTTTTCTGTTAATATTTCCATGAAATAATATTACTCACTCCATAATTATTGCTTGTTGTTAATAATTTGTTGTTATAATACACCAATATTGATTAATTTACTTTTTATTTGAGTTGAGTACCACTTAGGCCTAGTATTAGTTATTTCCAAATAAAGTTAATTTTCTTCTTTTATCATTACATTTGTTATTATTTGTATCTGTACTGATTACATTTTTATATCTTTGTGTTATATGGACTAGTTTCTATTCATTATATGCAGTTTGATTGAATTTATTTATTTGAATTTTATTCTATGATATATGATTTTGGTTTATAATGCTGTTTGTTTTTCTATTGTGGTGTGTTTGTTAATTCGCCTTATACCTTTTATATGGTTTACAATTTAATAAAAAAAAATATATAACATTCCTATTACCTACTTGCCTTCTCTGCCTTAACAAGCTTGAAAATTATTTAACATTATTTTGAATACAATAGAACATCTTATGATCTACTAATTTTTATATTGCCTAAACATAACAAACTTACCTTAAGCTTATTATTTTTTCATTTATATTATTTAACTATATATTTAAATATTCTAAAACATATTATTACTAATAATGCTGTCAGTTATTCACTGTCCTTTGCATTTATTATATATGAATTGATAGAACTAAAAACATCTTATTTCTAATAACACTTTTCAGTTATTACACTGTCTTTGGTGTTCATTGTTTCTAATTTGATTACACTATTAACATCTTATTATTAATAATACCTTCAGTTATTACACTGTCTGTTGTATTTAGGTTGCTTTTTTGTAACACTCACCTATAATAAAACATCTTATATCTAATATTTCCTCATTGTATCTAATTTTTAAAACATTCTTATCACTAATAATATTCTCAGTTAGTAAACTGTCTTTTGTTCTAATGCTAATTTTATCTGGTATCTCTCTACACTAATGGTAGTCTCTTTTTAAATAATTTTAGTGTCTTTCACTGTTTATTTCTTATTGTATGTCACTTGTTATTCTTAAGTTAGGCTTACAAACTAGTTTACAGGTTTATTTTTCACTGTATTGTATCCTGTAACTTGTTATTTGGTCAGACAATTATTCATTGGGTTTAAATGTATATGAATAGGGTATATTCCTCCTCATAAGGTTTTAGTGGATATCCCATCTTGTTGCTATATTCTTTTTGTGAACCTTGATATATTTGTCTCTTCCTTCTCATTATACTAACATTTTCTTGTCTTGTGGTTTCATGTCCTTTTCTCATTTATAACTCCTTATTCATTTGTTATTGGTTTAGTGTCTTGGAGTTTCTTTGCTTCTTAACTTAATAAATTTCCCTTATTAAAATTGTGTTTACCTTTTTATCTTTTTCTTTCCTTTTTACTGCTCCCCAACCTACTGGGTATACTGCTGTTTTATTGGGTTTCTATATAGTTGGTTATTTATATATGGATCAAGAGTTTTCTTTGTTATTTAGTTTGATTTTATTAACATTTTATTGACTTAATGTACAGTTTCTTTAGTTTAATCTTTAACCATTTATTGTTCTCACTCACTATTGACATTTTCTTCTTTATTCATGTTGTATTAAGTTAAAATTTTAATGTGATAATTCTGTTATGCTACAATATATATATATATGTGTACACACACACACACACACACATACACATATACTGATGTGTGGGCTGGGATATGTAAATATGTGGGAAGTACGATGGACTACAGTTGATAAAGGCAGACGAACTAAACGTTTATTTTTCCAGCACATGGATAGGATAAAATTGGAGTTTAAAAATGACAACGTTATACTAGAAAATATATACATTTGACATTTTATGACAAATTATTTAGATGTAAATTGAAACCTAATAACTACTGTTGATTTTGTGAGCAGAGTTATCGTTGACCACGTCCTTCCAGACTGCAGTTCGTTGTCGAACGGAAGTATTTTTTCGTGTTCTGTAATTCGTATACTAAAGTATATAATTAGCGTTCTAGTCACAAAATAAATATATTAAATGAATAATGGAACCACGTAAACAGGAGCATAGAGTATAGACAAGAGTCGTTAAGCTATAATCAAGATATAAACAACACGTTTGTTACATACACGTACGTAGTAATTCAATACAAAGGGTATAAATTATCTAACGTTTTATAAGACACATTTAGACTGAGTACACAATACGAAGAATAGTCCTGTGGAATGCAGACGATTTCGGACGTATTGCTTACTGAGATTTTGAAGCTTACAAATTTGTAGACTAAATTGCATCAATGTTATATTTATTTTTTCCGAAAGTTTGTAAATTTTTGTGAATTGAAAATTTTATATAAATAGTGAATTTTACTTTCTTTAATGAACTGTGTTAAGCGAGTTGAAGATCATTAGCTTTTTAATTACAAAGTCCCTATTCCTAGTATTTGTTGTGATGTTTGTAATTACTGTATTGTATTTTCTGTTTAGAATTGTAGACTATTGTAGTTCTTACACTGCACTGCAACAAATTTAATTTTTGTTAATTTTGTTTTATAATACGGCATGGTAGCCATTAATTTTTAAAGAACGATATCTAATAGTAAAATATTAGAATTTGGATGTAATAGTACACAATTATTCGGATTTCTGATTATATGGATTCAACCTCCTAGATTTCAATCGGATATTTGTCACTCTTCTGTATTTAAGTAAATAATTTTTAGGAGTTGTTCAATAAGACTCACTGATCAGGTTTACTTCTGTGTGTCGTTACCGTGTGTCTACATGTGCGTATCTGTCTATGTGTTCTTTTTTCTGGGCTTTTTTCTTTGTGCTAGCATGATGCTGATTTATTTTTCTAATAGAAAAATGTGTTGGAATCTGCTTTGTATCTTATATGTAGTTACTATTAGCTCATGTAACTATCGCGCACCTTATTCTGCCGCCGGATAGTTTAGTTTTTATATAACTTACATTTTTGTATATTCAAAATTATAAACCTGAAGATGTTTCCGGTGTTTGGTGTAGCGGAAAAATAAGTAAATCAGCCGTCTCTAACGTTCGTCTTTCAAATTTAGACTCAAACATTCCATCACTCTTAATTATTAAAAAATACAACATTATACTTTTGTGTTACTTAAAGTTAACAGCCTGTTACTTCTTTTTATCAACGTGTTGTTTATTCACAGTTGTTAACTAACAGGCACTTGTCTGTGTGTACAGTTCATAAGGCGCGGCTGAGTTCATAAGGCCCTAGGCGTTACCTCTAAGCCTGCTTTCACGCAACAGCTCATCAGTCTAGTACAGTATGTCGGAGGCTTAGACACTTGTTGTACTCCAGTTTCATACACTCCGTGAAAGCACACCTAACATTTTGCCTAAGATTCTTTCTCTACGACTAGCTATACGCTCCTGTATTTACCTAAATACCCTTCAAATATTATAATTTTAATTTTTACATCACTGAATGTAGTCATAGTTATAATCGTTTTTTCTTCATTCAGGTATAGTATCCCCTATTCTAAGCATTACTTAAAACACAGATGAAAGTTAATTTTTGTATACGAGTTGCATCTCGACATGAAACGTTTTGTTACGAAGTTAACAGTATTCTTCAGCACGTAAAGGCGTATATTTACTCGTAATTTTTCTAGTCTCCTGATGCGTCGTACGAGTTATTAGCTTTCTTCATTGTTAACCTCATGCTGTTTACTGTCTATAATTGCGGGCTGTTTCATTAAGATTTAATTGTCCTGAAGATACAGCCTGATTAAAGTAACAATGTGCACAGCCATTTGTACCTCCTACTACTTATGTAACGTAAGGTTTGTTAAATATACCGTTTCTGATACAGTCGATCCTGCTTTAATTACAGAGTAGTGCCTATATAATTCATACGCCTACTTCATGTGGTGTTTACTCCGAAATTAATAAAAACTAAGGTTAACTTCTATAACAGATAGCCTACTATAACGTTACTTGGCAACGTTAATTAAACTTTAAACAACGTAAAGTAGGCTACTCTGTATAGACAATTGAAGAAAATTGAAGTATATACCTATAAATATGGAGATACTGTTATTATAGATATAAATATTATAGATACTAATATCAGTTGTAACATCACATCCTGTTACAAATATGTGCCCATAAGACGCAACACAGCCAATTATAAATAATAAAATAAAATAATCTGTGTTCATAAGTAGGTTTGTATAATAATTATCGTATATACGTACGCCTTAAAAATCATAATGCAGTAAAACAGAAAGACATATTGCACTACAGAAGGAAATACATGCAAACATATTCACAATACGATAATTCCTTATATCGAAAATAATAAATCAAAATAAATAAATATTAAAAAATTAACATTCACGTGAGGATGATTTTCTCACAAAGTTATTTAGCTTTTGCAGATGTTTATCACTAGTGCATGCACGCACATTACCGCCTATTAATCACTAAACATTCAATGTATTAAAAAAGTACTGTTGCGACTGACGAAGCAGAAAATTGCCAAAAGTTGAGCTAATTCAACACTGGTACCATAAATTTAATGCTAAGTTATTTATTGTCGTCTTAGGCGAATGGCACTGTCAAATGCAAGAACATTAAAATCTATTTTTTTTTTCGGTACTAACACACACGACCTAATAGGCTATATAATATCGAATTCAGTCCGTGGTTTGTTCGTTTACATAAACTAAATAAACAGTTAATCTTTAAAATAGGTTGTATACCTGTTATTCCTTCATGCAACTTACTTTGGTCGCTAGGCACGACGCGTTTCATGATCAAGGTCCCATGTTCAGGTGATGATCACTCGGGTCGAGCTCGTCAGTTCATAAAAACAAAAACATAAAAAACACTGAATTGAACAAACACTCATACTGCGCGAGGGGACGATGCGCATCGTCGAGAAAGTAAACGTGCACTGGCCCTATAAAGTCCAATGCAGAGATAAGTTGGTAGTATTCCTCATGTCTGTTCCAGTTTTTTATCACAGTATCGAAGAGCGCTTTGGATTTGAACGACACCATATCGTTCAAAAGGCACTCTTTCTGTGACCTGTTCGCTTTATATATCTCATACTCTTTTAATGCATTCATATATCGGCCCTTCTTACAATAGTGTATGGTATGAGTTTAAGATTAACAGAGAAGTCAGTGTAACTGTGAACACAATCAATCAGGTGTTGCGCGTAAGTCGATATACTGTTTATTACATTCTTCATGGGCAGGTGTTCCTTGAACCTTTTTGCAAAATATCTCCCGGTCTGGCCGATGTAAAACATCTCGCAATCATCACACGCAATTTTGTAAACGCCAGAGCGTGTCTCTACGCTCCTGTGTATCTTGGGCCACTGTGCATTTTCAATGTTATTTTTCGTCCTAAAGATAACTGCGATATTGTAATTCTTAAATTGTTTTTCTTTATAATGTTAGGCAACAAAGGTGTGTACTCTACCGATATATATCTGTCAGTATTATGCACCGCGCTGTTCGGAATTTGAGTTTCGTTCTTGCGCCTGGAGATACGTTTATCTAGTATATTACCGTTATAACCGTTGGATATGCCGATATGTTTTAAAGTGTTTACTTCATCAATGAAGCAATCTTGCTCTAAGGGTACAGTAAGAAGTCTATGGACAAATGCATTGTACGCCGCCATTTTCTGGGACCACGGGTGATACGAATGAGCGTGTACTGTGGTGTCAGTGGTAGTGAACTTTCTGTAAATTTTAAATTTGAAAGAATCCTGGGATTTAATAATGGTCAGGTCAAGAAAGTTCAGTTGGTTATTCTCCTATGTTTCAAGTGTAAATTGTATGTGTTTGTTAACACTGTTCAAGTAGTTTTTCAGAAGCTCAATTTGTCTTAATGTGCCATCAAAGACGATAAATGTGTCATCGACATACCTGTAATAGAACACGAAGTTTTGTGTATTGTATTCTGGTTTCAAATTAGCGTCTTTAATTTTACTTACGAAGTCAGAACTATTTATAACGCTATGATTATTATGAAGTGTTGTATTATTTTTAATAATTTTCTGTAGTATTTTTGTGGCTCTGTAGCATGGCGCCGTTGTAAAGTTAACCAATGGCCTAATGGGAATGTCATTTTTATGGATTTTTGGTAAGCCCGTAGACAGCGGGGCTTGTGCGTGGATCGGCTTCAAATAACGGCGTGTGCGCTCATCAAAAAGATTGGTACAGTTATTAACAAAAGCGTTCAAGTCTTTAACGTAACTCTTAGTGGGGTCGTCAGTCAATATGTCAATGTTATTGTTGGTTATGAAGTCCTGTACCTTGTTCACATACAGGCTACATGTTTGTGTAGCAAGACGGCACTATTACCCTTATCGGCCTTCAGTAATATAATATTATTGTCAATTAACTTCTTACGTAAGTTACTAATTACTACGCGGTCGTTACGATATTTACGTTCGAGATGTTGTGTCTGTGTATTCATGTTTAATAGCCTATTAAGTTTATTGTTTATCATTACTCTGGCTTCATTTTGCGTATTATCATTGGGTAAAGATTTAATGGCTGCTTTAGCGTTAATGACTTCATGTACTAAATGATTCGTACTAAGTGCGGGTAGATTATATTTCAGTCCTTTAATCAGTAAAATTTTCTTCGTCATCTGTTTGGTTGATATCGGTTAAATTCGCTATCCGCTTATAAAATTTGTGTTTACATACTGTATCGACCGTGTTACGTTGTTTGTGTTGTAGAGAGCAAACTTTCTTGTTGTGTGTAACGAATATTGTGATGCATTGTATTTGTTGTTCAGCCTTATCGAGTACACCATTATAGGTAGCAGGATGTAATGCATTGAGTAGTTCCAGGTGTATTCTGTATAATTCTGAGTTGAGACGGATCTTTTTAACATATAGATGGTCAATTTCCTTCTTGATCCACATTCAACCAAGTTGATTAACCATTGCAACTTGGTGACCATACGCACATTGTATAAATAAACAGTATTTTGTAATTATCGCCATGCATCATTTGGAATTCAGAACCTTTAGTACTTTTGCTGTTTTTCCATTATAATGAACAGTGTCCGTACAAAGAGATGCACATTCCCTCGTTTCAGTTTATCTGTATACAACAACTTTTATTGCATTGTCAAAAAGGACAGCTATAAAGCCCTTCCTCACATTTTGCTTGTAAGCTCTGAAGTATACTACAATGTTCAGTATTCTTCTTATCCTAGACTTTAATAAATTTTGTTATTACTACTATTATGAAAAGCAGATAAAAAGATGACTACAACTAATACCAGTTCAATACTGTTTGTTGCAGTGTAAATAATGAAGCACTGTCTTTCAGTGAAACATAAAAACCGAATATAACTAAAAATATACTTTAATTCACGGTTTGGCTAAAATATCACCTAAACTTAAAAAAAATGATTCAAACGTGCATTTATATGACATTTACTAAATCCGAACCTAGTCGTCAAAGTTTCTAACCAAAGTTAAATAGATGGCGCGACTAAGACTTCAGAGTGGTAGCAGGAGTTAGTTTTAACTCAGTAATCATATCGTTATTATGGGCAAACAAGCGTCCGTATCATAAAACAAAATATAAAATATAATCCTTTGTCTACAACTTTTCCATTGAGAGTTTTTACCTAACCAAAAATAATCAAATTTTATCCTACTACTTTTTCTTAACTAATACATATATTATTCTCTTCGGATTTGAAAAAAATGTCGGGGTTACGAAACTCGGGAATATTTTATTCCGATCTGACGATGAGCTGTGAAGTTTGAAAGCTCTAATCGGGATAATTTTATATAGTGGTGTGCAACAGTGATCATTCTGCTTGGAATATTTTATTGTCTGATGTGTATACCATTGCATTACATGGAATTTTCTCTGAGAATACATATGCTATGTTAACATCTAACATACCCTTCTGGTATATTGGTGAAGAGAGATTAAAAAAATCTGTTTTCGTACTGGCAAAGAGTCTATGCTACGCTCGACAACGCTGCACGCTTTCTGCATTGGCAATAAGATCTAACCGTGTCAAACGTAAGTGAATTTCTGTAGAGTTTACTTCACAACGGTACCTAATCTCTTGATTATCTTTTCGTTCTAATACAACTCAATCATTGTATTAAGCATAAACTAATATAATAATGTTTTTATGCTTTATTATTATACAGTGTATAATTTTCTTTGGCTCCACTGCCATATAGGAAAACGGTTTTTCAAGTTAACACTTTTCTATATAACCTTAAGACGTTAATAATATTATGTAAGAACAAAAGCAAATTTTTCTTAGAAGTATGTATTACATTAAAATTATAAATTTACTATATTATTACTGCATAATACAATATAATTTTTAATATAATTATAATTTTGAAGTTCATATAATCATTATCAATTCTAGCTGTACACTAAATTACAAAACAACTTATTATAAAAATGATGTAGGCCTACATTACGACTTTTTTGAACACTTATTTTTATAGTATACGCGTAGCTACACGTAACTTCACTGATAGGTATCGGAATAATAGCTATGTTGATATTTCATTATTTCCGTTTTCGCTGACTAATCACACGCCCAGCAGAAGGAATATTACAATGAAGGAGTGGCGGTGGGGGTTGGGGGTGGTTGATTACATTGTTTACATCCGAAGCTGCTAATTACGTTGGCGTTACACAGGGTAGAGTTTCAAGCAAAACGTAACACGGCGTCACACAAAAACCGGATCGTCTTGTAATTTAAATAAACGCTCTCTACCTCTCTTCCACACACTCACACGTACGCACGGACGCGTGCACACGCAGGAGCACGTCTGCCAGTGATATTTTATCCGCTGTTAACTTTGATTTTGTTCGCACAAACTTTAATGCAAGCAATACAAAAATTTTGTATCATATAAGCTATAATTTGTGCGTTTATTAACTTTAGTGTTTTTGGACGGTACTAAGGAAACGATATAAAACTATTTTTAATTTCAATTAACAAAAGGGAAGCAATCATATTGAATTTTGTTCATATTGAATCTCCAGTACTGAATTTTGTTTAGTAAGACTAACAATGGGTAAACTTCTTAGATTTAGTTTTACAATCTTAGTAACCTAATTAGCGTTGTTCCTAGATCATGTAGGTACTATTAGTCCAAAAATTATTTAAGAATATCTGAAGCAAGGTATCATAGTTTTGTAAAGAACACGCCTTATAATTGGCATAAAAATCGGACACCACCCTGAATGAACTCGTACGTTTTCATACTCTTTGTTGATAGCGTTCATCTTTACCAAACTTAATAGATACATCTACTAGTAATTTTGTACAACCACTATGTTGTCTTTGGTATTGACGAGCGCTTTCGGCAGTCAAGCCATCTTCAGGTCATTTACCAAACTGGTAATTGTACCAAGTTGGTAAATGACCTGAAGATGGCTTGACTGCCGAAAGCGCTCGTCAATACCCAAAGACAACATAGTGGTTGAACAAAATTACTAGTAGAAATATTTGAGACCACTAACACTCCAATACAACAATAAATTAATAGATACAGTTATGAGACGCGTGGGCGACAGTTCCATTGCGGCTAGTTGTTTAATCGCATTTTAATTGATGTTATGTTTAGTCTAGGCTCCGTGTTACATTAACGCTAACTTTTCAGGTTTTGTGCACTGGTAGCTGTGTTCTCTGACACTGGCTTTTACATTGACCACCACAATGTACTTTTTACGATATTGATTGATGACTCGTAACTTGGTGAAACATATTAATACGAAGGTTATTAAAAATATACAAACACTTGGTAAGTTTCACAGTTTATTATTTACCTCTGACAACTGTATCAGCTTTCATTCTCTCAAAGAGATCAAGGAACAAACAACTAAATACAGAATGAAAGGGTGGTGTACATGTGTGTGGGGTGTGTATGTTGGAGTTGGTGGAGGAACTAGTAAGGGAAGGTCAAGTGTTTGTAAATCTAAGTATAATCGGAAGGCAAAATATAAAAATTATCAAAACTAAATAACAAATTTTATTAAAGGAAATAAACAGAATTCAGTTTGTTCGTTTGTTAAATTTTTACTACCTTTGATTGCTTTTAAGGAGCGGTCGTGGCGTAGTGGCTAGCGTGTGACGCTGCTACGCTGTCGGCGCGGGTTCAATTCCCGCCAGGGGCCATCTAATTTAGATACGACCGTTCCCCTCCGCAAGGTAATGGCAACCCAGCGAGAGGCATCCTGCCTAGTATAAACCCTCCTAAAAAAAAAAAAAAAAAAATTGCAGTTCGGATCCGACGTTAAACTGTAGGTCCCATATTCGCATTCGGTCCCTGTGAGAGACTCAGTAACACACGCACCACGGGTATATGCGGAGAAGGTACTAACCAGTCGAAAGACTGAAGGACTACGAACTGAACTGATTGCTTTTCTAATTTCTAGAACTTCTAATAAATTCAGTTTTTTACCTTTTTGTATGTTGTGCAGTAATGTTGTTTTTTGTATCTATGAAGTGATTGTGTTGAAAATACTTTTTATGTGCTCTTTGCTTTTGTAAGAGGATTTTATTTTCATAGTTCCCTGTGACAAATCAGCTACCTGCTGTTTTCTGAAGGCTGCTCCAACGTTGTGCTTCCGCCAGTATACTGCCAATCCAGGTTGTACTACATCGGATGTCGGGCAGTGCAATGGTTTGCAACTTCTTGGAGCTGTGCTGACCCTGTGGGTGTCTCGTCCAGTGGCCCTGTTGCTCTGGACGGTTCCAGAGTTGTCAACAATCTTATACTTCACATTTTTTAAGTTGAATCATTTTAAAAATGTTATTCTTGACACTAACTAACCCGTTTACTAGTTTAGTTCTATCTATGAGATGTGACTGTTGTGTACAGACGTTAATGTTTTTCTTATGCCAAGTCACACACACCGATTATATTGCCTACACCTAATGTTAACACATTAAACTTTCTGCTCGGCAGTAGTAACCTTATGATAAGAGAGATTAATTAGAAATAATCTTCAAGAGCTTCATGCATCTCCATATCTAGTCTGTTACAAAAGAATTATTAAAAAACTCATAAATAACCTTTCATTACGTTTTTTATACCATTAGCATCACATACGGGATAACCACGTATTTTAAACACATGTAAAAATAATCTCAGATTATCTCTATACATCATACTTAAAAGAAAAGCAGATCAATAATGAAAAATTGTGAGTGTGTGTGTGTGTGTGAGAGAGAGAGAGAGAGAGAGAGAGAGATTGTCACTTTTAATTTTTTTAGAAAATTATGGATCAGTATCTTAGTCTTCATGATGTGATATGGGGAGTACATATTCTTTTCCATTTTATTGTCTAGCTATTGCAACAACTAACCAGATTACTAAAAATTCCTCTTCATTACTTAACGTAGGTCGTCCACTAACCTATTTACTAGATTTGTTTTGTAATTTTCACATACTAATTTCAATCTGGTTGTATCTTTATTGTCAGTTTTTTAGAGTTTTTATTACTTTATGTAATAAAACATTAACACTGTCTACAAAGGGCGTAATGGTACCAAATTATTGCGGTTGGGTGCTGAGACGCGAAACGCTAACATAGTAAGAATCGCACTGCAGTGAACGTTATAAGACCATGTAGTTTCAGCGTTTCATTGATATGGTTTTTTGTAGAAGGCAGACAATCTAAGGCTTATGTCTATTTTTATGTTTTTCGTTTAGTTGTACTTAGGTGTTTTAAAATGTTTAAAAAGTACATGGTAAAGCAAATCAAACCTTTTCGAGAGCCTAAAAAAAGCCGAAGTATGAAAGTAGCTAGAACGCAGGAAACTTCTCATCCAGCCGAGCTGCGAAGGCTTGAGCAAGCTAGGCGTCAGCAGCTCCCAGAGTTGCTAAGACACCGGAACAGAGGCAATCGAATACGAGCAGTCACTCTGGACAGTTGCAGGCACAACGACGAGAAAGTCCGAGCGTCAAGCGTTGCCTAGAGCGGCAGAGACAGCGGTAAAGACTAACGCCAGCAGGAATTCAGAGCCCGAGCAACATGCACAGTGAAAACAAGCGTTTACTCGAAACGCTTAGGGCGTGTTTGTATGAAGATGCAGTAATAAGCTATAGCAAAAAAATAGGCTTATACTCATGGACCGAACGGATACAGAGTCTCAATTCCGCAGAAGACTGATATGTTAAAGAAAAACAGTAGGAATGTACTGCTCTGGAAACATGGCAGCCATTCTCTGCTCGAAAGAGTCGGTTGAATAGTTAAAATCCCTTTCTTTGAGAGAAAGATAGGAATCACGGCGTTCCTTAACCATATAAGAAACTGAAAATCGTTTTACCATATGACATCTTTTGGGTCAGAAAAGATTATTGCAATGCCAAATTTTTCATCCAAAAACACAATTCAAGGACAGGCATATCACATGATTGAGTCTCCTCTTCATGAACACTTTTTGCTGTTTCCAAGAGGATGAACAAATAGCCAGACGTTGTCAGATCATACAAGAGGTCGAGGGGGAAACAGTAAAAAAAAACTTATTTCAATGGAGAGTCTTGAATGGAAATAATCTGCTGGTTCATTCTTTTAGAGCGAAGCTGGGAAAATATGCCAGAACCAACAAAGTGGTCATTCACGCCGATCGTACACAACAAGAGAACATGAAAGGCGTTACAAAGTTACGATATCGACGAAGTAGTTACCATAGTGGCGGGTAAGCAGTAGGCCTACTCATTGTGACAGTTTCCTGTGACACACATACTTCAGTTCTCGACACCACACACATATTTTATCACACCATCAGAGATTACAGCAAACACATCCGGATATGACAGTTAACGATCGCATATAAAATGAGGTACGTATTCTGACTGAAGGCCGAGTCATTTCGATCACCGGGACAGATTTGAGAAAGTTCGATGCCTTTAGTACAGTGCTTCAGGGAAACACGTACGACGTTTTCAGAGAGCTCGATTTGGACAATGCAGTGTTACAGGTTCACGTAACAAATATGACACCGCGGCTATTTCTGAGCACAGCACATATTCCACAAGTTTTACGAAAGACTGAGAGTGGGGTAATGGTTTTTTTTTACCCTTTCCTGAAAATTTACGACTGGTTCAAGTTGGCTTCTGCCGGCAATGCCGCCAGGGTGCTCAACGACGGCTGCGCACTAAGAGTCCCTCAGCCTGAAGAGCGAAGACACAGCTACGTACAGTAAGAACGGAAATCCGGAGTAATGTTGCGACAGTGCAAACTGTGAGTGTGGGACGAATGCAATATGTTGCACAAGCACGCAGTCGAAGCACTCCGGGCCATCTGGCGCTGAGGGAGGCATGGTCATGCAGCTGTTAATTAAATTAACGTGGCTTCAATGGCGTCGCCAAATGGAACACAGTGGATAACCCATTTTCCCATTAACCTGACCACCAATACACCAATACGCGTGTGTAAACCTACAACAGGGAATCAAGGGTCTGTGCAAGTATACTGATAAAGATCGGTGAAGGTCGGATCGATGCAGACGCAGATGAAAAAAATTAACTTCAGAAGCGATTTCCGTAATGTAGTGAGTTGGAGGTAGCTTTTACGACCGACGTTCTTCCGGAATTACAACAAAACGTGAAGAGTTAATCTGGATTTGTGAGAGGACTACTTTCGCACCGAAAAACGACACAGTGAGCTAATTTAATCAAAATATATGAGTACTGGATGAAGCATACCCGATGAAGCGGTAACATATATGGCAGTGGATAACATGACGGACACCGATGATAGGATTTCTTATCTAATTGAGATCCTCAATTCTTTAGAGATATATGGTTTACCATCGACCCAGCTTCAAATTAATTTGGTATCCATTGTTGCTGATGCGTAAACTCGACGCACAAAGACTGTGCAACCCAACGAGGTTACGCTTATCCAACTGGGCAGGAACTTGGTTGGACCCACAATTGTGACCGGGGCGGCCAAAGGAGAAAATGTTCTTATCAGCCGCATACCGCTAATCCCTAGCGACCTACCAGCTCAGTTCAAAACATTAAAATTGACCCTTAAAGTAATGTTCTTGGGCATATCTTGTTTCTCGTATGGTTAGCTATACGTTTCTGGTTACCTGTATGCACTACCAATATATGTATTCATTGAGCGCGAGAACTCATACAACATCGTAGCAAAGATAACATTGTCTATGGGCTGCTGATATAAAACATAATAACTTAATTAATACATTTATTAGATTTATCATCAATTTAATGTATGGATATGATAATTGAATTGCCATGATTATACACAACGTGATTATGATGATAATGATATATTATTTGATTATGTAAGTAACATATTTTTTAATTTTTCACGAGTAGTAATTAAGTAAATAAATTTTAAATTTATCTGTTTATTGGAAATGACACTAAAATCGACGTAGAAATTTGTTACCTAAATGACGAACCTGCGGGTAAAAGCTAGCTTAGTTATAAACAATTGTGACATATTGCAAATTGAGTTACAACTTATTTTTCTTCGTTAACATTATATCAATAAATGCATTACATTTATATTTCAACTACAATCGAATCATGAATCAAGCGATAATGGAAAACTCTCTATGCTCGCTAACAACCAAATAGACATAATCTCGTTTGTCCTCTGAAATGTCGCCAAATATTTTATTTTAATAAAAATGATATTTACCGACTAAATGGGATTTGAAACTCGCGTCTAAATTAGTTTATATTTTCTTCCTTCTTTCACAGTTTGCTCACTAATTATACATAATGTTTTATCATAATTTCACCAACTTTACAAATTGTTTACCTTCTTGCTAACAATATTAGTTATCATTAAATTCTGTTGCACTACAGAACTGACGCTAGTTGTTTATTGAGTTTACTACTTGTAATTATGCCTTCTGATTTTTATGTACCTATTTTCTGCCCTAATTTTACTTCTTTTTTGTAAATTCCATCCTTACCAGGGGTAGGTGTGAATTCAAGTGATCAGGTGTGCTGTATGTGGGCGTGTAGTTCAGTTAGGATACTCTTACCTTTGATTTGGAGAGTTCAACATTTTCGCGCTCTTAGTGCCCCGTCCTTTCAGGGCAAACCGATCTGCTGCTATATCATTCTGCCTGATAACGAAGCCTTAACGAGACGCGACAGTAAGCCCCGCAGTACATCACCGACAACGTGCTGAAGTGCTCTTTATTTTTCACAGAACACTCTACTCTAGGGCCTTCGTAAGTTCGCGCGCTGATTACTGCAGAGTGAAGTTAGGGGAGAGCGGGGTAATGCCGTGCACTTAAGTTAATTATTTTTTTTTTTAACTTTCTGAGCTCAAATCAAATAGGGAATCATCTCATTTTGTCAAACACTTAATCCCCTACAAGTTTTTGGTTTGATATTTGGAATATTAGATCTATTTAAATTTATACAGGTATTTTACAAAAATGTTACTCTGCACGGTATTGCCCCAAGGGCTGGGGTAATACCGTGCAGTATAAGGGGTAATACCGTGCAACATATAAAACGGCAAAAACTGGGTAAAAATAAAACAATTGAACAAATTAGAACTTCAGAATTTATTTACAACACCAAAATGTAAAATGTAACTAATTATAAAATGTCAGATAAAGACCAAGAAACCAAAAGTTCTTTTCCTGCTAAATTAAAACATGAACAAAATGGACTCAAGTTCTCTGTTGACATTTAGGGCCTACTTTCAACGGCAATAGTCACAAATAAAGTTTTCAGCAGTATCACATCCACTGCACTCGGAATGCACCCATCCACTGCAAAGCACGCATCGAAACCATAGCTCTTTGTTTTTCCCGAACTGTCCACAGAGGAGGCAAACGGAATCCTTGTCAGCAGATGTTCCAATGTCTGTTTTGACAGGAGTTCCTCCGAAATTCTTAGAATCAATGTCATCCATCTGATCGTCATTGCAGAGTTTGGATAAGGGTAGGTCTAAATCGTCGTCTGATGACGACTCAAAAGATATGTTCCGGTGACATTTCTTTTTGTCAGATTGCTGAGGCCTTATCTTAGATGGAAACCTTCTGAACTTGCTCTTTCCTTTACGTTTTAACTTTGATTTTCCTAAAGATAAAGCTCATTCTTTTTCTTCTTTCTTCTTTAATTTGTTTTTTTTAATCTCCGCAGCTTTTTCTGAAACCTCTTTGTTAGGAGTCAAAGTGAAAATTGAGGAATGCTGTTGTCTGGCACTTTTCTTCAACTTGAGAGGGCCTGGTAATGGGGATAATTCTTTGAATCGTAGTCCAACTGTAGGCTGAACATTTAAGTCTTCTTCTACATCGTCCAGGACATCAGTGGCGTCTTTGAAGTACAAGGCACAACGTTCTCATTAGTTTCATCATTTTTAGCGCCATCATCCTCAACAACTGGTAGGCATAAAGCTGTCTCTTCTTCTGGATGCAAAAGCACGTAGTCGTCGTCACTAAATTTGGTAGGGTCTAGAGGGAAAATTCCTGTTTTGCTGAAGCCAGAGACACCCTTTTCTATATTTGCAGTCCTCGTAAAGGCTTTGCTGAAAATAGGGCAAACGTCGTAGGGCGTTATTTTCTGGTGGGGTTTAGACTTCATAAAATTGTCACATTCTTGATTAAATGAAGCTTTTAAGCTGCTGAAAAAGGTCAGATCTAAAGGTTGTAGCCTGTGAGAGCAGTGTGGTGGTAGTGTAACGACTACTATTCCGTTGTCCTTGCAAAAGCTGTAGGCTTCTAGGGACACATGGCTAGTGTGATTGTCTAAAATCAAAAGAATGGTATGGTTCTTGGATGCCTTAGTACAGTTCGCAAAATGCTTCAGCCACTTTGGAAAGAGATCTTCGGTTATCCCACCATTCTTGCTACAGTCATATATTGAATTTGGTGGGCCCCCTCTTTGTAGAGCAGGGGTCATCCTAAGCCGTGGGAAAATAAACATGGGAGGCACATATGCCCCACTGGCGCTCACTGCACAGCACACTGTAATGTTTTTCCCACGCTCCCAGCTTGTTGCTGAGCCAACTTGTTTAGCTGCTTTGGGTGCTAAAATTTTCCCTGGCTTTTGAACCGTTGATATGCCGATTTCATCAAAATTATAAATTCTAGAGGCATCAAATTTATGGATTGCCATCACAGAAGAGAGGTTAGAGAAAAAAAGTTTGACTTCGTTTGCATTAAAAGCTGAGATCCGATTAAGACTCGTAGCCTCAGGCTTTCGAACGCTGACTGATGGATTTCTTGTAAGAAACCCAGTGAGCCAATCCTGCCCCGCCATCTTGGATGATTTGTTAAAATTATGCTGAATATTATTTGCCTCAGCATACTCATACACTAATCTCCTCAACTCCACAGATGATATTCCGTGAAATGTCTTTGCTAACAATAACACGTGCTTAGCTATGTCTTCTTCCTGTTCCTTAGAAAATATAGGCTTTCTGCCTAAGCTCACTTTAGAACAATCCCCACTTTTTAACCTATCTCTTAAAGTAGAAAAGGGTGTTCCGTACCTTCTTGCAGCTTCCCTCTGTGGCTTTCCATTTTCAATAACATCTTGGAGTGCACAATTCATTTCAAGTTCTGTCCACCCTTTCCCCCTGTCTGTCGTTCTGATTCTTTTTCTCACCATCTGTAAAAGAACAAACTTGTAAGTTTTCACACACTTTAAAAACTTTAATTATATACGGAATACATTCCTTAAAAAATACCATATGGGGCAATAGCGTCCACCACGGGGCAATACCGTGCATCCTGCGCGGTATTGCCCCGTGACGACATGACTCCATATTTTCAATCCTAACCCAAACACCATGACGATTAACTACTAATGTTTGGTGTTTAACACTAGCTCAAGAAAGGTGTAATTAAATACAGTTACTTTAAATAATGTTACTATTAACATATTTCTCTTACCTCTATACTCCTGATTCGCTGATTTTATAACAAAAGTAGGTGAAATCAAATAAAAAGGTACGTCGAACACCCTCGTGGTGTTAGAAGCTCACCACCTGTCTGGATCTGATTGGGATTCCTTCCGCTATGCAGCAGCACTACGCAGCGCTCGTTACTCCCTCTTGGAGATTGGAAAAAGCGATGCACGGTATTACCCCGCACTCCCCTACATGAGTTTAAGCTACTACAAAGACGTTCGTTTTCAAGACCGCACTGTCAGACTAGTACCAATAGGTGACTCAATAAGTTAGCATAGTAGAACTTTCGGAGCTGTAAGTATTTTGTTTATTAGTTCTCCTGTGTTTCGTGTGCGGTTTTTATCATGTGCCTGAGATAAAGTTTCAACGCTTCAGTAATACAGCAGTATTAAAATTTAGTTAGTGCCATGACAGGGCATTGTCAATTACTCTGAGGGAACCGGTAGGAAAATCGTTTTCTGTACGCCCACTTAACGACCAATTAGTTGTAATGGGGAAAAGGCAACCTGCTCGACCAGTATCCAATTTAATTATGTAGCATAAAGGAGAAACAAAAAATATAGTAGGTATTTCCAACTTTACAACAAAAGAGAAGTTATGACTAAACACTGTATTGCAGATTAAATCGTCTACCTACTGTTCTGAAAACATTCTAAATCCCACAGTTACTGTTTTATAAAGTTAAAGCTCTTTAGAAAACAGTGACCTAATTTGTTACCTAATGACCAGCACAGGTATGCAAAACGAACAGGTCAGAGAGACAAGAGAAGTATTAAGCCAAAACAACATTGATGCAGCTTGTTCTGTAGCTAATCTTGAGCGGTGAGATGCAAAAACAAAATTTGCTAATGTGTAGTGCATAATTATATGCACAAGCAGACATAGTTCGCAAAACTATTGATTATGCAAATTCGAGTGAAAACAAAGTAATTCTTTATTATTTACTCTGCTAATAATATAGCCTAATTACTAAACAATTAAAACACTGAAAAACGGATCATGGAAAACATTAGACTTCAATTAAAACCTTTTGGTTGTATATACATATGATATCAACCCGGAACTATTATATGAAACCCAATAACTTTCTGATTGCGAAAAGTGATTCCGAACCTATTCTGACAATATCAGAAAGCTCCGCAATGGTCGAAAGCAATCTGGGACAGGCTTGGAACGCCAGAGTACGCCGTAAAAATAACAGCTATTGGTGTTGAATTGTCTTCCCCTTTGCTGCATTTCTCCCTCTCTCTGTCTGTCTGTCTTCTCTCTCTCTCTCTCTCTCTCTCTCTCTCTCTCGCCCTCTCTAACACAGACAATCGACTCTATATACAGAGTATGAGCGTCGTTAGTTAAACGTCCGCTTATGTTAACTCGCCAGTCTCCCATCAGTGTCTGCATTGAGACGTATGAAAAAGTTTCTTCACGGAACTTCCTTTGGACCTAACAAATCGGCGTAGACAACAAACAGATACACATACAAACACCACGGTAAAAGCGATCAGCAGCATTTTCAAGTGACCACGAACTAATTTTAATGTTTGAATGACAAAAATAAATAAATAAACAGGAAGGAGAACAGTTACAATAAAGCTCGAAGTAAAAAGCTATAAATACATTTGTAATTACTTTAATATAAAAATCATAATAACAAAAGTGGAAAAATTTAATATAATAAATCAATGGAACGTATATGATAAATATTAAGTAGTTAAATATTTTGAAGGGTGCACATTGTTTCTGGTTTATGTTAGCAAGCCATTTGTTATCAAAATGTTCAAGTATGATTATTTAAATTCTTTGATGGATTGTGTTTTGAAGTTAACGATACAAGGTAGAATAAATCATTTAGTATGTATTTTTAAATGAATATTATATTCTTTTTTCAACTTTAATCTGTTATAGATGTTAATATGTTGAATATCTTCATGGACACTGATTATTTTGTTTATATGTCCATTTCTAATAAAGAGTAGTTCGGATACGTTCAAAAATATTTTTGTTTTTTATCAAAAGAAAATTTTATTCTTTTACAAAAACAAAATAATTACTTTTCTGCACGATACTCTATTCTTTCTGCAAAATTTTTATATGTGACGTAGTGATTTTATTTACCTCGAAGAAGGTCGGATCCCACACAGACCAGTAGGATACTTAAATGTGTTTAAAGATACATTCAATCTGCGCGCGCGCTTACGTACGTACTATATAGTCACATTGCTTGTAAAGTTTATTGCAAATTTCAAATACAGACTACTGAAAGAGGGCTATGCACGGGGTCAAATGTGAATGTTTGTGTGCGTACACGTGTGAGATTCGTCGCCCGCGTGTGTGTGTTAATGGATAAAGGTGTAGTACTTTCTAGTCGATCGAGTCTATTGTTTCGGAAAAAGGGAGTAACAAGATTTATGTCTGTGTGAAACATACGTCACAGCCACAATTACGCTTTGTAGCGCGGCAAGGTTGTATCCCCCGTAGGTTGATAATGCTAGCCGTGAATTTAGAAGCAAGACCTCTAGATAACGTCACGACAAAAGAGCCATTATCATTAATTTTGTAAGACTTTCGCCAGTATTGTACGTTTTCTTAAACGCTATTACGCTACCTCCGTGGAATAAATATTAAAAAATAGCTTTAATGACCTATTAATGGTTTCTTATTGACCTTAGTTTAATTCGCGTTCTCTAAATCGCGTTCAACCAAGAAAACTGTTCATGCGGGGATTCATGTTTGTTTGAAATTGTGTACGTAATACATGTAAAGTTAATTTGAAAGAAGTTACAATAATTAGGTTTAACAAGCTAATGTTGGAAACTCCCCCCCCCCCAAACTTTTGGTAATATCAGACAGGTTATTACTTTGATTTATATTTGCAAGTACTGATATTTTTATATTATTAATATACAATATTACAGCTTCAGAAATATGTATTCCAGCTTCAGAAATGCAATACAGAGAGAACTATTGTAATACTGTTAAATTCTGGTTCCTTAAAAGTATTGTCACTCACACGCGTGCGCGCGCACACACAGACACACACACAAACTTTCTCCTCATTACAGCTCTTCACATTTAGCCCTATATGCATGGTAAGTATTTCACCACCCCAATATGTAATTCCTTATAAGACTTCTTTGGTATTGATATAGGAACCAAAAAAGATAATGTGTGGTCATCACTTGGTTCTGTCAATTTATCTAAGAAAATAAAAGATACCACGAACCTAAAATAATTAAACTCTAATTGTCTGTCAAACGCTACAAAATAATAATTAAATATGTGGTCACACGAGGCAAACTAGAGACGCATTCGTAGGGGGGGTTTGGAAGCTAGGGAAAGTGTTCGATTTCGTTGCGATATCTGTTCTGTAACCAGCGAGAGGTATCCTGCTTAGTATAAACCTTCCCCAACTATGCCGTTCGGATCCGGCGTTAAACTGTAGGTCCCATATACCTGTGAGAGAATCAGTACCACACGCACCACGGGTATATGCGGGGAGGGTACAAACCAGTCGAAGACTGAAGGAGTACGAATCTGTTCTGTATGTTTTTGTATTCGTGTCATTAATAAGTGTTAATGTCAACCTGTATATGTGCCTTATGGGCCTCGTGTTTAACATTTGAACTTATTGTATCATGCCAGCAGGAAGTGGAAGTGATTTTTGTTCATTTGTTTACATGTTTTATCATTTAGTTTTGTATTTTGTGTACCTCTTTAATCTATTATCAAAAACAAGAAGAGCTGTCAATGGTCAGCTCTTCATAATCCTGTATGTGTGTTGTCAGCCAATTTGTTAAATGTTCGCTTAGTCGAACAGATTACAGATCTCCAATAAATTAAAAAAAAAAAAATTCGTTGCAGATTTCTTCTTCAAAGTAAAAATCCAAGGAATGTTTAAAAACAAACCGACACTCCAAATATTCGTCCAGTACTCTGCATTTCCTACGGACGATCTAGAGATTTTTCAGAAGCTGTAGCGTTGGCATGTTGAGAAATACGACACCATGTCCTTGTCACTTCAATGAATATTCTTCATAGAAAAATTAATACTGTATTGGCCAATGTGAATTTCTACAGCACTGTCGATAAGCCGGAGTGACAACTTGCCGGTCGAAAGATTAAATTTATTAACTTAGGCCTACTACTAATCAGCAAACAGCTCAGAAAATAATTCCGGGATTCCCTGAGCAAGAAGAGATATTCTTGAAGATTACACAGAGACCTGCTATGAGTCTGCTACTTGATGGTTTGTATCTATTTTTGCGTTGCGTCTATGATCTGGTGTTAAAGAGTCGAGCCTTACAGCTCTAATCGATTACGGAATTATCTCCGAATTATCATCGTGCTGAAGCAACTCACACCAAGTTAAACTCCGGCGCGGTGGATAGAACGTAAATAGTACATGTCCTATTACTCAATCCCAGAGATATTTCTTAAATTTTAGCAAGCATGTCGATGCGGAATAGCCTAAGATCCGGAAGGAGAAACAAAGCGAAAAATTAACTTCGGACACAGAAAAAAAGCAAAACTATGGGCGTTCAATGTAGCCATTTGAAGCTTATAAAAACTGCGACTTCTTCGATTCAAAGAATGGTTTACGAGATACACTGTTAGCGGGCATAAGAAACGCGGTGTGTATCATATGTCTAACATGTTAAACCAGAGTGAAAAATTCCGATTTTATACCGTACACTACAGTGCTGCCAACTGGTGGTTTGCCAAAAAGAAACTACACGTCTTTTTTCTAATAAAAAGAGTACGACCAACAGTGTTGCCTGTTAATTCACTTTAAATTTGTTTGTGTTGTTCACTTATCACTAGTTTTCACTAACAGATTTCTTTACACAGATCTATGCAGATCATCCTTTTTTTTAATACGTTATACGTATAATGATGTATTCTGTTCTTCTAACACGATTGTGAAGTTGACAATATTTCACTAAAAAATTAAATACTTTTAATTGTATTTGGCTTTGTTTATTGTATTTTGGGTTGAAACAAATGCATGAAACAACTTTTGATGACAATACTACTGGAATGTAGTGTAGGCTTACTTTAAGCATTTATCAGTGGTAGAAAAATAAAGGATATAAGAACACAAATCCTAATCAATACCCAAGTAACTAAATCTGGTAAATATTTCATATGATTATGAAACAGATGCTATTCGATTGCTAAAGTGACAAAGAAATGAGAGACGGAATACACAAAGCAGAGTTTTCAGCACCCAGTAAGTGTACTCTGTTGAAAGAATGGAGAGCCCTGTCTTTACAACTTTACAATTTTCACAGTTTCTAAGATAAGATTTTAGTTTTTTTGCTTGTTAGGGGCCTCGTGCATTTTCATGTTTTGCAGTGTTTCGTTGATATTGTTACGACGGTCTAACTGATCGTCGTATGGTACAGTGGAAAACAAAATACATGCACCAATAACCAGCTTTAATTAGTCACATATAACAATTTTGGCAGCGGTTAGAAGGCTTCCACCATCTGACTGGTATCCATTTTTACAGATTAATTACGAATTACACTAGCCTTGTACAAAGTGTCCCCTGTTTCCACTGTTAACTGTTCTGACGCTCTTCTGACCCACTGTTACGACGGTCTAACTGATCGTCGTATGATACAGTGGAAAACAAAATACAGAAACCAATGGCGTCACTAATAACCAGCTTTAATTAATCACAAACAACAATTGCTAATCAAATCGTACAACAATTCAACTTAAATTTGTCCACACGCAATCATAGTGTCAACTAATAGAATTCCGCACTATTATAACACAACAAACATTTGATTCAGTATGAGTAAATACTCACTTATAACTGACTTCTAACCTATTTATAGCCCGCAGGGTTCCATAACATTCATCCTTAACAAGCACTCAAAAACTCTAGAGGCAGAAACACGTACCTGCTGGGTGAGTGTAGAACAACACTCTCCATCGTTTGAGAACGTTCCGTAATTTCGTAACAATATTAACATATGTGATACGTAATACGTATTGTTTTGCTTTTATAACGTTTCTATAAATGTTATAAAAAAGGAAACGAAAAAGTTTGTCTTCTACTCATTACATAAAATTGTATTATTATGTACTTCATCTGTCCTTGAGTAGAATGTATGAAAATAAGATTGCCATCATCATATAGCACAGTACCTAGAAAGCAATATTCTGGATTGTTATAAAATTTGAGTTAAATGTTTATTTGAGCAAAAAGTCGCACTATTTTAAAAAGTGTGAATTATAAAATAATGAGAACTGAATAAATAGAGATTACAAGAATGAAAAGTGCACATTACGTTCTTAAGATAAACACTGTTCAAGGCTGTTTAATTCAAACATCGGTGTTTAGTTCACTTTTTCTTTGGTCTTTGGTCTTTAGTGTCGAACCACTATAACTGATACTCAAGTTCACACCCCTCCATGACCTGACTAATTTAGTAAAAGGTAATGACTATTCCTGGCGCAGAGAAACTACGTTGGAAGCTTTGACTACTAATGTAGAAAACATCACTAAACGCAGTGATAATTACTTATTGTTATATTACTTAGCGATAATAATACTTCATTTCCATAGTTTCTATGTTATTGCAAACGTACGGTTTACAGTACTGTAAGTACGGAAATATAATTGCATTAATAAATTTTAAAATTACTACAAGTGTCATTTAACTTCCGTAATGCCTATTCGAAATATTGTAAATGGCTTCGAGTAGAAATGATTTGAAAACATCACGTTAAGTAATCATTCGTTACTTTATTTTCACAATTATCTACATTTGTTCGTATAGTGACTAAATTTTATTAGTATTTGAACGCTTCATTTTATTAGCGTAAAAATAGGATAATTTTAATTACAAGAAATGTTACTCCTCTCCAAAGTCGATACAATGCGTCAGAACCATATACAATTATTATTATTACAACTTTCACCGTAAACTCATTTCCACACGCACACGCGCGCACGCACACACGGTTTCACTAGGTTTATCGTATTGACTACCAGTGAAAACAGTATTTTACATTATTAATGAAGAAGGTGCGTATTATTGACGTAAAAATACATTTTTTTTTCTTAAAATACGTTTTGATTTTAAATGTGTGCAACTCGCGCAAAATGACTTCTACGTACTTTGTACCAGCAAATATTACTACGGTAGTAGTAAATGTTTCCGTCAGAGGGTAGCACTGACTTCAGCTTTACTCGAGATACATAATTTGCAAATACTTTTTTAGATTATTGTTTTTGTAATTTTTCATGTCATAACGTTGCGTCAGAAAGATTGTGAATAACCTACAAATTTAGCATAAATTCAGGAAAGTAATATCGCTGGAGACTGTGTATAAACAAAAGGTTTGTTATACTTCGTATCTTTGAATATCCATTTATTTGTGACTGTGAACCTTATAAAAACGCGCATCCACACGTTTTTATGTATAAAAATTTTATTTGCATTGTTTAATGCCTTTATTAAATTTACTTGAAAATAAGATAACCACGTAAATTGTGTACGACACATAAATGTACAACAGTGTTGGTGAGGTAAAGTAAAATTGAGAGATTACTGAAACATAAAAATTCATTAATTTAACCACACATTTATAAACTTGTCAGCAACGTAAATAATATCCAGCATACTACATAATGGGCTAAGGACGTTTGTATATTTCCCATGTTAAATTTGCACTTTTTATTTATCATTTTTCCAGATGCTATTTAAGATAGGCCAGAGCTTAAAACAAACAAACAAATTTTGTTTATAAGGTGAACTATTTCTCTTTTTTCTTTATGTGATATATTTTACAAAATTTTAAAACACTGGCCAAAACGTTTTTAAAATTTTGAACTTTGGGCCACTAATGAACTTATTAATGAATGTATATAAATTTTCTTTAGTTCACCTTATAAACAAGTAATCAAAATAAAGTGTGCAAAATTTTATGTTCACACCTTACATAGTCATTATCATCTTCACAACACGACATCGGCATGGTGCTGCCTGTTCCGCCTTCAAAGATCCTCCCGCCATCTCTTCCTGGGTCTACTTACCTGTGTCCCATAGATTTGTATTTCCAGACTTGTTTGGCTAGTTTGGAATCTGACATTCTTTCTAAGTATTCCATCGTTGTTTGCAATAATTTAATTTTTCCGAAATCATTGTCAGATTTCCGATCTGACGATGAGCTGTGAAGCTTGAAAGCGCTAATCGGAATAATTTTTCTATAGTGGTGTGCAACAGTGATAATTCTGTTTGCGATTTAGTTTGTCATTCAAGATGTGTTTTTAATATCTTACATAGTGTCTGAGAAAATAGTACCAAAAGACTAAAAAATGCGAT